>LDEE01000009.1:479645-911421 GCA_001021365.1 Stachybotrys chartarum | reverse complement strand
CGGAGAGCAGGAAAGAAGCGCGCGCGGGCGAAGGGGGGGACAGAAGCGAGCGAGAGAGAAGCGGGTAATTCGGGAAGAGCTTGCCCCGAGGGCAACCGGCAAGCGCCAAATCTGAGAGCTTCGGTGAAAGGGGAGGAGCCCAACGTTGGTGGACCATATGGTCCGACCAAAGAAACACGGCAGGACATGGAGAGCAACAGGAGGGTGCTTGTAGCGGAAGAGGGGAGGGATCTGGTGCGAGGATAAAGAGGCCAGCGGCGATGCCGAAAACAGCTTGAAATGGGACGAAGCCAGGGTACGCAATTAGGATACGTTGTAGAACACAACAGTGAGCGAAGTGGAAGGAATAAAATGAAGCCAAAGGGTAGAAAAAAGAGGAATGGCGAAGAATAAAATTGCTCACTTCTCAGCATTTGCCTGGACGTGTCGAGCGTTGACTGCGCCCAAGGCCGGCCGGTCGGCGATGGGGTTCGAGGGCAGACTGTCACGCGAGACGCGATGCGGATTGCTGGTGTGTCGAGCCGGGCTCTGGCCATGGTGATGAGCCATGCTCTCCGACGGCAAGTAGCACTCATGCATGCCTTTGGCGCAGTTCTTGCAGGGCGCGCGGCCGTTTTCGTAGACGCATTTCGTCTTGCCCTTGCGGCAGCGCACACAGGCGCCGCCGGCCCTGAGGGCGGTCGAGCGCACGACGGCCGCCGATGTGGACATGGTTCAACAAGTCGCGCGCTGCTTGCGGACGATGGAGAAGACGACGGCGGCGGCGAAGAGGACGAGGATGGACGCGTCGTGTCGCGCGCACCGGGGGATGATGGGAGTGGGTGGGAGAGGAAGGGGGAAAGAGAGTGTGCGGGAGGAGCAAAGAGGGAGCGGCGGGTGAAGGATCAAGCCCACAAGAAATGCCCGGACCCGGAGGGCAAAGGGATGGGGGCTCGGCAAGAAAAGGCAGGAAAAGCTCAACCAGGCGGATTTGGCCTCTCGCGCTGCCCTCAGACCCCCGGAAAGGAACAAGTCTGGCGTTGCGGAGCAGAGGAAAACAAACGGGGCGTCCGGTGCTGGGGGGGGAAGGGCGATGGTCAAGGGCCGGGCGAAGAACGGAGCCTGTACGCGGCGCTTGATGCCTCAGGACAAAGCGGTCTAAAATCAAGCGGCGGCGGGATGCGCGTCAACGGCTAGGACAAGATGCAAACGGCAACACGCGTTGACGACGGGGTGCAGAAACAGTGCAAAAGGCAAGACTTCAAGGAAGACGCGGGACAGGCGGAGCGACGGCGCACCACGTTGGAGCAGGAACGAACAGTAGAGGAGGTAGTGGAAGAGAAGAGAAAGGGGGAAAGGGAGGAGAGCAACGGACAAGCAGCAGCCGCAGGATGGGAGGAGACCGGGGAAATCAGAGGACGAGGGTGCAAAGAGGTGGGTGGATGGATGGATGGACGGCGGCAGTGGACGGGGACGGTGGCCAACGGCGGGTGCGGGCGCGTTGGTGGCCTTGGAGCCTCGCAGCCTCTCGGGGGCGCCTGGGCCTGGGCGCTGCGCAGTGGGCGCTGGGGCTCCATCTCGGGCGGGGGTCGACGCTCGCTCGAGGTTGCTGGAGGGTGACCCCAGGCCCCAGTCAAGGCACGGGCGGACGGCGGATCGGTGCGCGTTTTCAGCCGGCCTCTCCCCTTTTTCCTCGCCTGCCCGCCCCGCTCTTTTTGTCTTGGTCCCCGATCGAGTCTTTGCGTTTGTCCTCCATGGCCCACGAGCAAACAAGGCTGGCTCTGCCCATGTCATGGAGCCCCCTCTCGGGTCGGGGATTCGTCACGGAGCAGCCCGAGGCATCTCTTGTCTCACCTGGGGAGGTAGACGCGGCCTGAATCCCGCTCAATTCCTGCCGTTTGCTTTCCATTTCTCCCGTCTGTACCCGTACGCACGCCCTGTCGCAGGGGAAAACGACCCCGACGCGACACGCAGCTCAACGGGAGCGTCGGAAGGCTCCGACATCATAAGCAACCGNCCCTTCCCCTCCCATCCCAGACACATGTATTGAAGTAACGGAAACGAAATGCGCCGCACCCCCAAGAGCACTTGGCCCAATCAGCTGAACGGTCAGTTTGTGCACGTTGGATATTCTAGGAAATCGGCTGAAAGCCAATGTAACCCAGGTCCTCATCGACTCTCGATACCTTAAACTTTCGTGCTGCCGCCTCCACCCTTTACCTCCATTCATGTACATTTCCTGCCTTATCCCGGGCAACGTCACCAGCCGACCGGCATGTCCGCTGCTGTTTTTGTCCCTCGCCCGCGGCGATCGCCCAACTTGCACTACCACGCGATGCGAGATCAATTACCTTGTGTGTTCCGTTTGTGCGCCCCCTATCTTCGGCCAGCGACACGAATGGTGAATACTCGTCGGCATGTTTGCAAGGGAGGCTCCAAGTTCGGTTTTTAGGTTTTTGGCTTGTTTTTTTGTTGGTTTTGTTTTTATTTCCTTTGGAGGGGGGGTTTTGGGTCGGCGCAGTGAGGCCTACTTGGCCATTCGCCCTCGAGCCTGTCTGTTTTCTATGTCTAAAGTCAAGGTGTCGCGCTCGCGACGAGATTCCAACTGGGCTGCAGATCACAACCGCATCTCCTCAGAAAAGTGCAACATCAGCGTATTCTGTACCCGCCTCGGGCCAGGAGACTCTCCACTGGCCAGCTTGGTCGTCATAAATTGTTTTCAAGCACAAACCCAAGCGCGTTTAAATATTCCAAGGCAACGGTAGCCCTTGGGTTTGCGCTTCTAAGGACACCACAGGTCGCCGTTTTCGCCTGGACCCCGTTGGGGCAGCAGTGGCTTGTCACTTGTGGCTGGCCCATTCAGGAGATATCCCCGGGTGTACGGGGTTATTGTGGCTCCTCTCTGCTCCGGTAATTTCTGGGCAGTACCCGATGTCACTCGTGGTACCGTCCCTTTGGGCTGGCCGCCTGCGAATAGACCGATGGATACATATTCGCAAGGTATAGGGCCATGGCTGCAATCATCGTCCACTCAACATTCGGTTTCAATTATGCTCCATTTTGCTGTAGACCCAACAATAAAGGAGGCGACCTTCACCCCGTACTTCTTGTAGGGACTTGCCGGAGGCACCTGGTGCTTGGGAATCTTGGGTGATGTTGGCATTCGGACGGGCAAGCGGGAGCCCTTCATCTCCGACGGCAACGTGTGATTTCGGGGGGCAAGCTGGATGGCATTTTCGTCTTGAAATCGAAACGGGGGGACGCTCCGCTGAATCAACGTCTAGGCACCCAGACCGGTCGGCTTCTCGCAAAGAGGTGGGGCCGTCCTAGCCGCACCTGGCGAGTTTTCGTCCCTCTGTCAAGTGCGTACGCCCTGGCGCCTTCCGGCTCGCCTAGTCTGGGTGGGAAGGAGACAAACACGCCGGATGGTGACTCTTGTCCCAAATTCACAGCAGCCAACAACCGTGGGCATGTCAATTTATCACATTCCATCCCTTGCATACTTTCCACGGTTTGGTCTGGCAGAGGGCGACGAGAGAGGCCGTGTAATTGCATCGCCGACGTGGACGACAATTGGCGCGGCCGTCAGTTCCAAACCGCACAGGAACGGACGCTCCGTGCAGTGCACGCAGAAGGAGACTTATCAGCAGCCCGCAGCACGGCAGTCGCCCTCAGGGCGTCAGCTGCCTTATGTACTCCACCAGTACGGAGGATGGTGATCCTTCCTTTGTTCTCCTCCATCGTCAGAGCTGCAGGAGCGTCTTTCAACCTTCATATAACCCTTGCCCTGTGCTCCATTAGACTCGCACACGCACAGCCACAATTCCGAGAATTGAGGGGCATTCTCGTGCCCACGCCAAACGTCAATGCCTCGTGGCCCGTCCCGTCTTGCTCGCCTTATCTTTTTCGGGGTTGCGCAAGCACCTTGCCCTCGAATCACACGTGTTCCCTCGGAAGCGGGAAGGGAGAAGGGATCAAGCTAGGTACCGAAACAGCACGAGCATTGATGATTGTGGTGCGGGCACACAGTCTTTGCCGCATCCTACGAGTTCCCATCTTATCCTTACACTGGTCATGCAGCCATTTTCCCACCTCATTCGTATGAGATCAAATGGTTGGCTGACATGAGTATCAACCTACCCATGGCAACTGTCGCAACAGTGTGTCGGATTCTAAAAATGACCTGGGAGTGTGGGGGAGGACATCGATATTCACATAGTCTCGCGGACCGTGGGCCTACCCTACATGACTTGTCAATTGCGCTCCCTGCAGTCCCTTGCCCTTGGACCTGGCGCAGATTGGTTGGCATTGGTCAGTTCGGTCGACGTCAGCAAGCAGGGCCTTTCCAAACCGTCGGTCCCGCATCAGTCCTCCCTGTCGCTCCCGTGACCTCTCGATCACCCCCATCTCGGTCCAAAACCGGGGCCCGAGTTAGGCCAATTTTACGGATACTTCGCCTCTCCATTGCACGCTGGCGCGCAGCGGACTTGTGGATCGTTCCTATTCCCTGGAAAGTGTCTCCGGTATTGACGGAATGACCTTCCAATCTGCCCAATCTAGCGAGAACCAACATCCGGTGTTTTGCCTCTTGCCGGGCCATGGTCAGGCGCTGCTTATTTCCCGCGGCAACCCCTCATTAGGGCAGCGCCATGAGCGCTGCCTGTGGATGTCTCAGGCTACCGACAAATCACAAATGCCCGCCTTAGGGGAGGCGGCTCAGATGCAGGACAATGGTCGGATCGCCTCATCTAAGCTTCACGAAGCCCATTTGTACTGTACCAGGGTTCAGGTTCAATCTGGTCTCGTGATATAGCCATCCCCACACGCCCTGATGATCCGCCAAAAGCCGGAGCGTCCTCCCGACATTCCTGCATGATGGCAAGATTCGCCAGACATTGGCCACCTTTTCGCTACTACTACGACAAACCCTCCGCTGTTCAGCCGCCTACTCTAGGGCTACCAAAATTGCATTACTGAACACACATCAACGACTTCGTGGCATACCATACTGGCCTCACCTTTATATGTTGATACCATTCATTGTATTGGCTGATGGTGGCAAGGATCATAGCAGGAGAGACGAATATTCACAAGCTTTCGGGTTGCTCTTTTTGCCTGGCCTGCGTAGCACTTCGCTTCACGTGCATCTCACCGCGTACTTTGTCTCTCTACACTGGGGCTCATAATGCCTTGTCCACCCTCAAAGAGTGTTGCCAGACCTATGTTGCGCTCAACCATGGTTGACTTTCCTGTGGTTCCAGGCCACTTAATTAAAACACGGGCTGTGGCGCCGATTCCAAACCCATCTTTGCCCAATCGCATACTATCCCATCACTCAACTCGGAACCTAAACCACCGCGGACCGATCACAACCAGGATTTTATCTCGGGCGCCCTCGCAGATCGCGGCAGCTTGAGCCTTGTTTCCGTTCAAACCTCAGCCAAGAATAATATTCCATGTGTTCCGGCGATCTTCGCTCCATCAGAAAAAGTTTAGTGACGTGGATCACTTGGCTAAGAATAACCTCGACAAGATCGATCATCATGGCCCTCTTCACTTTTTGGCCGCTGCCGGTTAGCACCATCCGACGACTGCCAATCCTAGCAGCCGAGAGATCAAAGAAGATGAGTCCTGGACAATAAGTCTGGGAGCGTTCGAACCGGTGATGCCTTATTCATCAGGCGAAGCTGGAGGTTGGCGTGCTCATGAAAGCTATCTGGTTGGACTACACCCCACGTTATCCCACGGCCTGCACTCCAGCATGCTCGGAGAAAAAAAGGTCAAGAGATCGCATCGAAGCGGCAGGAGTTTCGGAATCGCTATACAAGTCAAGCACTTATGCAGCCGCCCGGGCCCACAAGCTTGGCGTGGGAAGAAGTGCCGGAGGGCCTTCTTCCATTATTGCTTCTTGCGGAGCACTGACGACGCGGGTGTCGCCAGGCCCATGTTCCGGGCTACAGAACAAGGTGGTACCTCATCTAACCCATGCGGATGGATGTTTCAAGAGACATGTTGAAAGAAGTATAAATGTCCAAGTCGCGCTCCAAGTTTTCACAAGTCGACCACCTTCATCCACCAGCAGCAACAGCGAAGCATCTCTCCAGCCACCATGAAGTTCTCCGTTCTCGCTTCCCTGGCCCTCGCGGCCATGGTCCAGGGCCATGCCATCTTCCAGGTTCGTTGCAAGAACTTATCACTTTGGGTGAGAGCACTTGTCTGATATGTTGTGTATAGGAGCTCTCCGTCAACGGTGCCCGACAGGGTCTCCTGAGGGGTATCCGAGCTCCCAACAACAACAACCCCGTGCAGTCCACGAGCTCTGGCGACCTCACCTGCGGTTCCTCCGGCAGCAGGGACAGCAACGTAATCACCGTCCCCGCTGGTGCTCGCGTCGGAGCTCTTTACCAGCACATCATCGGCGGACCCCAGGGCGCCAACGACCCCGACAACCCGATCGCGGCCTCCCACAAGGGTCCCGTCACCGCCTGGCTTGCGCGCGTGGACAACGCTGCCACGACGTCTCACTCCAACCTCCGCTGGTTCAAGATTGCCGAGGACGCCTTCAACACCGGCACCCGCCGCTGGGGTGTTGACAACGTCCTCCAGAACGCCGGCTGGGCGTACTTCAACGTTCCCCAGTGCATCGCCCCTGGACAGTACCTCCTCCGCGTGGAGTTGACCGCTCTGCACAGCGCCTACAGCCCCGGCGGCGTCCAGTTCTACACCAGCTGCGCTCAGATCGCCATCACGGGATCCGGCAGCTTCACCCCCGGCACCACGCAGTCGATCCCCGGTGCCTACTCGCAGACCGACCCCAGCATCGTGCTGAACATCTACGGCACCTCTGGCCAGCCCGACAACAACGGCCGTGCCTACCAGGCTCCTGGCATGCGCCCCATTTCCTGCTAAATGGATGGCATAAGGCTGCGAGGTAACGGGGTGCTGCAACCGTGGTAGCGGATGGTGGCAACGGTCGTGGTGGGGAAAGAGCCTCTTCCTTTCTGGTACATATTAACATGAAGATAATTCGAGTATATAGCATGAGCATCTGAATATATCACTTCCTGCATCGTAGTGCCTCATGACCCACGTTCCCGCTGTGTGACATGTCACACGCAGCGCGTTAGACGGGTGGACGTTTCAAAGTCAAGCTACAGCCTGGGCTGACTGGGTCAGAAAATGTCTATCATCGCGAGTCATAGCATAGATGCCCGCAAGCTTCAAATTCAGTGTCTTCCTGGGTCAAGTCTAGGTATTTGCGTTGCCTGTCAATGCTTCCTCGCTTCTCCATCACAATGTGGTTTAGGGTAGGTCATCCTGCAAGGAATGAGAAGCCTGCCTGCGGGCCGTTGCTAGTCCGACTCACCACCATTGAAGTCAACCTCAACCGCCTTGCCAGGTCCTCTGACGTGCGTTCGACTTGTTCCACTTCCAGAAGAGCGAGGCGACCCAAGCCTTATGCACGATGAGCAGGACCTGGCTTGCCCAGCCGGGCGGAGCGGCCTGCCTGCAGATGATGGTAGGCAGCCGGCCTTCGAGTGGCGGCGCCTGCTGCGACACAGCCCTGGCTGAATCCAGCTCCCCTGGTTTGGTTGGGCCAACCACGCTAGCACACCCTCGCGAAGGATCCAAATCGGCTACGAGTCGGTGGGAATATTGTCTGCCCCGTGATGCACGACCCCTCAGTTTTGCGGTTTGGTCTTTGAAGGGCGTCCTCAGACATGGCTGGCGGCTGAGATGATAGGCACTGGCAACATGCTGCCAAAGTCGACGGAATGAGTGAGCAGGCCAAAAAAGCAATGGGAGAACCTCATGACGCGCTCCTGTTTGGCCTGGTGGGTCCTGGATGCGGAAAGTGGAAGGATTGCTAAATGGTGGGTACAGAACTGCCACACTCACATTGGTGTACAGAGGAGCTGCGCCCTCCACCCCTGCTCGTGCGGGTATAGAAATGGAGGCGGGAGCCTCATTTTCGAAGGGGTTGGTTGGTAAGCGTCCATCCCTCTTCAACCCACCGTCGCGGTGCAACCGCTAATGGAAGACTGCTCTCTTCGCCGAGCCGTGTGCCTATAGACAAAGCACTGCGTCGCCTTGCGCCCTTCGTCAATGAGGCGACGGCCTGGAGGTCAGATCAGAAGCCATCGCCCGGCACTGTCGCACTGATTGACCCCTGCAAAGATGGGTCTCACCGATCAAGGCGGCTTCGATGAGTACATCCTGAAGGAGATGTACGTGCCAGTGGGGGCGGACAATAACCCTTCTGGCAACAACGACCCAGTTGAGTGAGTGTTTGGTTCTACGTGGTCGCTGGCTACAGTGATACTGAGTTGACTTCCCAGCCTCGTTTTCGTCCATGGCCTCCAGGGCAACCTGCGCGGGACGTGGAAGCAGGTTGGTACTCATGAGCCGTGGTTCTGCAACCCCGACTTCTTGGGGTCTTTGAAGAACACAGTCCGCGTCTTGTCCTTTGGATACGATGCCAGTGTCTTTGGAGAAGTCGCGGACACGCGGATTATCGACCATGCCAACGCACTTTTGCGGAATTTAGTCCTCAGAAGACTAGACTGTCCTGTATGTCCTCGAGCGCTGAACCCTGTCTACCTCATAGCTAAGTTGAAAAGGAACGACCTCTCATATTTATCGCCCATAGTTTGGGTGGTCTTGTGGTCAAGAAGGTAAGCCGTTGCTCATTTCCCATGGTGGATGGTCTTTCTAACGTAAAACAGGCCATTGTCTTGTGCCCATCGAATCGAAATTGGGCCGACATCAAGAGCTCGACTAAATCTATTGTTTTCATGGGTACTCCACATATGGGTGCCGAACAAGCAGAGAAGCTGGTCACTATTCAGACGATCACGTCGCTCATCAAGCCGAGTACTGCTTTGGCGAAAAACCTTTCCAAAGAACTGAAGGTCTTCTCTAACTCTGTAATGGATATCAGCAAAGAGTTCACAGTGGATGTGCACCGGTCGATGGAGCTTTTATGTTGCTACGAGTCACACCCACAGCGACTGCCTGGGGGCTCCAAAGAAATCGTGAGTGCAGCTCGATCCTCTACACATCAAACCCTGACTGGTCTAGATTGTGCCCCAGTGGTCTGCGGTCCTCCAAGGTGTTCAGAACCTGGATCTCAACTGTACGCATACCGAGTTGTCCAAATTCTCGTCACCAGACGAACCGCGCTTCGAGCTGTTTTGGGGTGAGATACGCAGACTCGTGAAGAATGCCCAAGGCCTTTCAAACAAACGGGCTGCCCAACAGGATGCATGGATTGACGAACCTTCGCACCAGTGAGTGCCCCGAACATCTCTCACTGGTGGCTGCTAACACGCCCAGGCCTCCTGTGCCCCCAGTCCATCCCATCCCAGTGGCCAAACGAAGAGCAGGTAATACGAGGGTACGCACACGCCATTTGCAAATATGGACTGACATGTACAGAACAAAAATCTAGGAGCAGCAAAGCAGCTCGAGCCTCCTTAATTCGCTCCAGCGCAAACGAGATAATCGCCGAAGTGAGAAGTCGAGTGCTCCTCGATGCCCCCATTGAAGTCGAGGAAACCGCACCGGAAACGAAGCAAATAGAAGCACCGCAGCCAGAAGTCGGTAAGGATAACTATTTGATACTGAGCGTGATTGGACCGCTGATCGGAACAAGACCCAAAGGAAGTAGTCAGCTTTCTACGCCAGTTGCGGCGTACCACACCTGATAACCTTGGCCTCGATCGACAACAGCCTCATTGGAAGACATGCAAATGGATCCAGACAGACCCAACGTTTATCGAATGGCAAACAAGCGAGAAGGAGGGAATTCTCTTCATCACCGGGGGAGCTGGATGTGGAAAATCACATCTGGCAAAATCTATACAAGCTATGATGGAGAAAAGTGACGGGAGCAATCAAGACGTTGGTCTTGTAGTATCCTTCTACTGTGATAGCCTCGAGAGCTCTCGTGCTGACCCACCGATCCTCGACCTTGCGGTTCGAAGCCTGCTAGAAAAGGACGCCCAACTCTTCCACAACATACGACAAAAGGTTCGGGCCGGCATGGACGCGGACACCCTGAAGCGTGAAGCCCATTTTAATTTCAACGTCCTCATGGGTATTCTGCAGGCACTAGTCACTGACTCGAAGGGGGTTCCGACCTGCCTGATTATCGATGGCCTGGACCAGTGTACCGACGAATATGTTTTGAAGCTGTTACGAGGACTTGATGCCATATTCCGCCAGGAAGGCTCGGGTTCAGCTTTAAAAATTGTCATCACAGCTCGACTTTCCGAGGTAGTCCGGGGATTTACACAGAACAACTTTCATATCAATGTGGTACCGAAAACGGTCGAGGCAGACATCAAATCGGTGGTGGACGAAGAGGTCGACAGGATATTCGCGGCCCGCCAGATTACCGCAGTTGGCCGGGAGTCGGTGTCTGCTGTGATTGTGGACCGAGCGAATGGGAGCTTCTTGTTTGCAGATTCTGTGCTGAAAGAGCTTTGGACGATCAAAGACACAGGTGCGAGCTCCGTCTTCACACTGTTGACCAGCTGCCCACCGACCATGGAAGCTATTTATCAGCAGGATATGGATCGTCTTGAGAAAGACAGGCCTGATCTTTTCAAGCTCATTCAGTTCTTGGCTCTTGCAAACAAGTCTTTGAATATTACCGAAGCCCGAGAGATCCTGCGACTTCAGAATCAGTCAATTACCGAGAACCATGACATTCGCGGCGACCTGACTCGTTTCTGTCCGCGTCTTGTGCGATATGGCCTTGAGGATGGGCCAGAAGGGACGCTCGAACTCCTCCATCAGACACTGTACGATTTCATCTCGAATACATACAGCGTCAACGACATCCATGCAGCCTTCGCAAAAGCCTGCTTGACATATCTCCGAGATATCGATTGGGATCCAATCATCGAAAACGGCCATCGCCTTGAGGAAGAGATGAGGCTGAAACAGCCGTTTCTGCTTTATGCCGCTAGCTGGTTAGGAAAACACATCAAAGAAGCTGACGAGGCGGCAGCCCCGCAAGCCGTCGAAATCTGGCAATTCCTGCGCTCCAAAGAGGGTGCCGTGTGGTATCGGTGTTCTCAAGATTACCAGGAGCCATGTTTTTCGAACAACTACTACGATCCCTTGAACAACGTTGTCTCACCAAGTCCAAGCACGCTGTCCGAATTTTCGGACATAGTTGATAGCATCTCATCTGATGATGGCTCCGATGATGATAGCGAACCGAGCAGTGACGCAGCGGAGACGGAGGTAGCAAACGAGGGAAGCGAGGCGGAAAATATGGAAGAAGACGATGAGCGGGATTCCACCACATCAAGCCACGTTTCCGGTTACCGTTCTGCTACCATGTCGACGCGCTCTTCCACTGTATCCACTGACTCCTCGGACTCTGAAGAGGTCAAAGTTGTTGAAAATGACGAGAAGCCTCGCGTTGGTGTACGGAACCCGATTATGCTCATCGTCAACTGGAACGCCGAAGCCATTTTTAGAGCACTGTTTTCCGACATCCTGCAGATCCCTAATAGGTCAAAACTTCAGAAGCTGCTGCGAATGGTACCCTACATATCTCCGCCGAATCAAATATTGACGCCACAAGAGTTCAGAGCAATGATCAACGCCCCCTGGGGGGGTGACACTGCGGGCCATCAAGCTGCAGTCAGAGCTGAAGGTATATTCGAGCTGCTGCTGCCTTTTATCGACGACCTCGACCTACGAGACGATACAGTTACCACCATGCTGATGCTAGGAGCTTACTTTGGACATCCCAAAGTAGTCGATTCATTGCTGGCAGCTGGAGCCGACGTGAACTGTACGGACCATCTCGGCCGAACGGCGCTATGGTTGGCGGTCGATGCCAAACATCCAAACATAGTTCGATCGCTTCTCAAGCACGGAGCCAACCCTAAGATCGCGAATTCCATGGGCTTTACTTTGTTACAGGTAGCCATCAGACACAAGCACTTGGAGATTATCAAGATACTTTTGGACGCTGATCCGGAAGTTCTTGAACCAGCATATTACGGCCCTCACCCTCTCTTGTACGCGTGCGACATCCACGCCGAGGAGGCGATCGAGATCATGCTGCCTTATATCGATGTCAACCTGGATTTTGCCAAGTACCGCCTCATCCACTACGCTTCAGGGATAGGCTGGGAAGCGGTGGTTACAAAACTGATCGAGCTCCAGGCATCACTGAATCACTACTCAGCTGGGCTAACACCTGTCATGTGTGCGGTTTCTGGCGGACATGGCACCATTCTGGAGAAGCTTCTCGATGCAGGTGCCGTGGCGGATGGCTCGGAAGAGGACTCCACAGACCCGCCACTGTGCCGAGCAGTCCTCAAGGAGGATTTTGATATGTGTCAAGCCTTGCTAAGAAGCGGTTGCAGCGTTAACGCCAAGAACATCAAAGATGAGCCCGCCTTATATCTGGCGGTTCTGCAGCGGAACGCGTCCATTGTGGAACTTCTGGTGAAGTACCAGGCAGATCCAGATGAGCCCACAAAAGATCCTCCTCTTTTGGTTGCTGCAGAGTTTGGAGATTTCGAAATTGTCAAAACCATCTTGTCTGGACGCAGGTTCCCAAAGATCGATGCTGAGGATACACGAGGTAGAACGGCACTCGGGGCAGCCGCCAGGAACGGTGACACAGACATGGTCAATTACCTTCTCGACCATGGTGCAGACGTCAATGCCTGGAGCGGGGTCGCGTCTGTGTGTGAACCATTGCACCTGGCCATCAAACGAAGCCACCAGGAGACGGCCATAGAACTTCTAAAAGCAGGTGCCCGTCCGATACCAGCCTCTACGATCGAACTGTCGGCCTTTCACGAAGCATGCTCGCAAGGCCTCGTGGATGCTATGAAGGCCTTCCTGGAAGTTGTCGACGCTGCAGAGCTGGTCAATTTGCTAGCGGGCTATGGTGAAACACCCCTGGTTTGCGCTGCCGGCAACGGAAAACCAGACGCAGTGAAACTATTGTTGGACCGTGGCGCGGATCCTAACTTCCGATCGCAGAGAAAAAATTACCCGGGCGCCACGCTTCTGCATCATGCAGCCCAGGGCGGCAACGTGGAGGTGATGGAGCTGCTGATGGAGAAGGTAGACGGTGCGAGTGTTGATATCTGCGACGATTCCGGTGCCACACCGTTGTTCTTCGCGCACCACTCCAAGACTGTAAACGATGCAATGGTGGAGTATCTGCTGGGAAAGGGTGCAAGAACAGACATGATCGTCTCGCATCCAGAGCGTGTCTCTGATGGTGAGAACATCATCTTTCCTGTCACGAGAAGAGGAAAGGTCGATGCATTACACCGCATGATCGAAGCGGATCCTAACCTAGACACCGACAAGCCTCGAAGCGATGGAATTGCTCCCCTCCTGTTTGCAACAATCCACGGATACTCCGACATTGCCGAAGCTCTCTTGAAGCGTGGGGCAGACATCAACAGGCGCTGTCGTGACGGAGAATTCGCCCTGTCAGAAGCAATGAGATATCGGGACGATGAGCTATTGGATCTTTTTCTTGCCCACGACGACGTGGATCTTACCCTGCGAGACGAGTTCGGAAGGACCGCGCTGCAAATAGCCATAGCCTCTGGCAGTAAGGGCATGCCCGAGAAGGTGCTCAAGACGGCCAGGGCTCGAGGGGTTGACACACAATTGCTTGAGAACCGGGACATGTTCGGCATGTCTGCATACGACTACGTGGATCTTACCGGGTTTGATAAGACACCCTGGGATGTATGCATCAAAGGAATCCACGAGGTGGCTCACTCGCTGCTGACAGACTTTTCCATTCACGACATGCGGTGGGAGCTGCTCGGGAAATACCTGTTGCGGGTTGAAGCCAAGTCTCTTGCTCTCGTCGCCTTCCAGAGAATGGTCAAGGTAAAGGAGTGGAAGCCACTGTGGCTGGAGCATGGAGCGACCTGTCGATCCTGCTTCCTGCTGATCAGCGGGATGCGCTTCACATGCCGGGTCTGCTGTAACGTGGACTTGTGCGATAAGTGCGTCGACGACGTGAGCAACACCTGGATGGGGATATGCCACGATCATCACCAGTTCTACGCCGTCAGGGGTCCATGGAGATTCAGCTCCGAAGCAGTGGATGAACAGGATTCCGACTACACATCTACGGCTTCAGAGGTGTCGAACGACGACTCGGAAGCGTCCGAGGCGTCTCGCGGAAGCAGCGGCCTATCTCCAATCATCGAAGAGGAAGAGGAAGAGGAAGAGGAAGGGTTAGAGGGAGACCTCCAGAGTCTGGACAAGCTTAATTCAAATATCCCGAGAATTAAGATCGAGGATGCAAAGGATACAGAGCCAGAGCAGCATGCTGACGGCTCTGTAGTAAATGGTGTCCCGGACAAGCCAAACACAACGAACCAGGAAGCTCTGAACCCGGAAAAGCAAATCAACAAATGGTTAGCAGCTATCCCGACTGAGGGTGTATCGAGCACTCTATCTGTGAACAAGGATGGTACTCAGGCCGAGGAGAAGGGCGAGGTTGCCGAGGGCGCGGTAGATGCGGTGCACAAGACTCTGCCCGCCAGCCCATCGTCTTGCGGAACTTCGCGACTGCCAGAGCGAGAATACATCGAAGTGACCGAGGAACAGCTACGAGAGTACCTGAAGAAAGTGCTGGGAATCTATCGACCAGGGATGAAAGAGCCAAGAGTATATCCGCGGTGGTACTTTTCACAACGGACCTGGTCGGCTCGGGCAGCCAGCCGAGGCACGCGGCGCGGATTGAGGCCAAGTGCGCGCGAGGAGCGCGACACGAAGAAGGTCTACAGCGTACTGTCGGTCGCCGTGCATCTGATGGGACCGGCATTGCCGCGGCTCCCGCTCACGGGATTTCCGGTGCATGGGTGGGTGGAAGGGGCGGCGAAGCGTGCGGAGGCTGTCTTTTGGCAGGGAACGGACAGGACGGCGGAGGAGCATATGAAGAGGGTCAAGTGGAAGTGGAGGTGGAGGCACAGCATGAGGGCACGGTAGTGTGCGTGATGGTAGCGAGGGGATTGCGTCTGGGTTTGTTGGGCAATTATGACACAAACTGCTGTATGGGTTACGACTCGATAATGTACATTTTTCACAGATAGACCTAGCTGAGCGAATTCAATGAACGAGCAAAAGCTGTTGCTCCGATATTAGGCAAATAATAACTCACAATGGTTCTGTATAAGCCGTGGTGTTTGTCCATGTCCGACATAGTCTTGAGGTTGAGAGTTATGACTCTGCTCACCCTTGTCCACTTGCCAACTAGAGTTTCACAGTCCACTACAAGTCACGTTATCCTACTACGGTGGATCGCTTAGGGCTGCGTACAACTGTCCTACGTAAACAGCATGTACACATTGTAGGAGTGCAGTTCACATCACGACAATCAGTAGTTGGCCTTGTATTTACACTAACACTAACACTTGCACGCAAGTACAAGACCGCCAACCACAACTACGCCCTCCGCAACTCCATCCAACCAAAAGAAACCGTCACAGCAAAGGCATCTTACAGCCCCGCCAACCATGGCCTCAACCCCCTCGCAGGCAGCTCCCGCTCCCAGGCTCGGCTGGATCGGTACGCGCCCCCTCACGCAGCATCGTCGCGCCCCCTCCCCCCCCATCCCTACTAAGCATCCTCAACGCAAGGCCTCGGATCCATGGGCCTCGCTATGGCGCTGAATCTGCAGACGCACCTCCGCACAACGTCCGCGCCTGGCCTAGTCTTCTTCAACCGCACCGCCAGCCGCGGCGAGGCTCTCGGGGAACTCGGTGGCGTCGCGGCGGCCAGCGTCGCGGACCTCGTCGCCGAGACGGACGTGGCGTTCCTCTCGCTCAGCGACGACGCGGCTTTGACGCAGACGCTTGACGCCTTGCTCCAGGATGCGGCGCGGGACCTTGCGGGGAAGATCGTGGTGGATACGTCCACGGTGAGTGCTTCGTGCTCGGCGGCTGCGCAGGTCCGTTTGGCGGCGAGGGGCGTGCGCTTCGTGGCCGCGCCGGTGTTTGGGGCCAGTCCTGTCGCGGCCGAGGGACGACTACTCTGGGTTGTTGCAGGTCCAGATGATGCCGTCGGGAAGATTGAACCGTATATTGTTGGCGTCATGGGTCGAGGGGTGATTCGCCTGGGCGAGGACGTGACGAAAGCGAGTATGCTCAAAACCACAGGGTAAGCCCACCAACCCCCCGTGTGTCCAGCCAGAGATGGCTTACGCAGAGGACCGCAGAAACTTCCTCACGGCCGGCATGATGGAGCTCGTCGCCGAAGCCCACGTCCTCGCCGAGAAGACCTCCCTGCCGGCGGCCGTCCTCGAGTCCCTCCTCGAGCAGCAGTACGGGCCTCTCGCGCACAGCATCTCGCGCCGCCTCACCACGGGCGCGTACGTGCCCGCGCGCGGCAGCCCGCCGTGGTCCGACCTCGGACTGGCGCTTAAGGACGTGGGGCTCGGCGTCGGCGCGGCCGGGCGGGCCGGCGCGAGGCTCGAGGTCGGCGAGCTGGTCATGAGGCATCTGCGGAAGGCGGAGGAGTACGGGGAGGCGCAGGGCAGGAGGCTGGACTCGGCGGCGCTGTATGGCGCTGTGAGGGCGGAGGCTGGGTTGGAGTTTGAGAACGAGGCTGTTAAGGAGAGGGATGGAGGGGCGGCGTCGTAGTGATGCCGTGTAGATCTGATATATCATGCGTTACGTGAATTGGGGTGATCGACTGGTCTGGCCGCCGAAACTTCTATATCAGACGGCTTCGTAATCTCCAAAAAACATCAACACCAAAGAGCCCCCCCATCTTCCAGGTACTCGTCGAAAACTTTTTCTTCCAATGGTTTCTCCATACCGAGTCTCCGGCGGTGCATACAACCATGCCACGCAAGCAGCACGAGATCCAAAAAGCCAGAGACTCATAAGCCTACAGGCAACTCCCTGCGTGTCCTGCCACAGCAATGTTGCAGCGGTTAGCAAGAGCTGTTAAACGCCAGCCTGGCTCGAGACGGTCTCCATTGAAGTGCCGGCTTTTTCCATTATTCACTATCTAGAGTAGGTAGCGAAGCAGGCGGAGTATGGGGTACGTGGCACCGAGGCATGGCTGCGGCTCGGCTTTGCGGCGCAGTAACAAGCGTCGAGGAAGCTAGGGAGCACGAAGTGCTGGGATGATGACATGTTCTTTAATGAAACTGATGCCAGTATTCGCTGAATCAGAGCATAGATCATCAGTGACCGAATTGCGGGATTCCAGATGAGGCTTGTCATGACCATAGATTTGTCTATATGGTGGTAATTATTCCGTAGCAATCTCCAAATCTGCTAATCTCATCATACACCGAAGCAGGCGTGACACAAAAACAGGGACTACCCCAGTCGCCTACCTGTGTCGCTTGGTCCCCTGCCCCTTTTAGCACTGCGTTGCCACGTCGCCCGCCGGCATCGCAACCAGGTACTCGAGCGCCAGCTTGACTGCCTTGCCCGCGTTCAGCGTCACCTGCCAACTCACCTCGCCATTCTTTTTCAGGCCCGCCGTTGCTTTGCCCCAGTTTATGTCCGAGATGTCTTCCCTCGCGGGTGCCCCGGCTGCTATCCCCGATGATCCCGGTGTCAGCACGCGCGGGGCGACCAGGTCAACCTTGAGCCGCTCGTCCTCGGACACGGGTATCTGGTCCAGCACCAGCAGATTGACGGGCTTGCTGTTGGCGACGGCGCGCGTGTTCTGCACTGTCATTTGACGCGCGTACAGGCTGCTGTTCTCCTTGCTGAACAGACCTGTCGTGGTGCGCTTGACGTCGGGCTTGGGATAAATCACCTTGATGGCGGGGTCAATGCCCAGGCCGAGGGTGAGGAGATCACCGGCGCTGCAGCGGGGCAGGGTCGTCCGGCCCATGAAGCTGTTATCGAGAGTCAGGCCTACCTGGCCCTTGAGAAGCGTAATGGCACTATTGTTGCGCATTCTGGCACGAAGGTACGCTGCGGGTTTGTACTTGGCGACAATAGTGTGGCTAAAAACAACATTGGTGAATGTTATGCGCGCAACGCGCTGCTTGGATGCCGTAGAGCGAGGCACGAGTGTCTTCAGGCCTGGCAAGTCGTACGATGTTGTGAGACCCGTCTCCTCGACCAATGATTCTTGGAAGTCGAGCTGCTCTAACCCAGGTGCAAGGGTTCCGGCATCGTCATCCATGTCTGGAGCCGCCTCCGGCACTGGTGCAGCTGATGGACGATTTCTACGAGCATTGGGGTCCCGAGCCAGCGACCCAAAGGAGGCTGTCGTCGGTGCCGACCTCACGGGAGGAGGCGGAACTACATGTGCCGCCATTGCCTGCTGTGGTGCCTGCTGTGGTGGCCGGTGCTCTTGTCGGGCCATCATGAGGCGTTTCTTGTTCTGTTGCTCGAGAAGCATGAGCTGCATCTGGTAGTCGCTGAGAGCGTGGTTCTCCGGTTGGAGGTTTTCCGACGCGGTGCCCTGAATGCCAAACATGGCCGATCTGGGTTTGGGTGGCTGGAAAGTCAACTTCTGCTGCTCGCGGAAGGAATCGGCATGATTGCGCTCCTCGCGGCTGGTGAGAATATCACTTTCGGAATGGCGGCCGTCCTTGGCAGCGAGCTTGATGTGCCAAGGCTGGAGGACGGGAATGGCGTCTTCTAGGCCGGCGAAGACCGTCTGCGAGGTCGATAGCGTGATCTTGCTCTTCTCCCACGACTCCGAGGTAGAGTTCTGGAGGAGCGCATCGAAACAGAGGGCCCCTGTCGCACCAGTCGTGGAGAGCTGGAGGTCGTAACTGGGCGTCCAATACGCCGAGGCGGTGACATAGGACAAGACCAAATCGCATTGGCCATCGCCCTGGGCGTCGTTGTCCGGGAGGCCAGCCTGCGTGGATTTGGAGACCTCGACCTCGCTGGAGATGGAGTTGCGGCGCGACGTGGCGGGCGTGTAATTGCTGGGCTCAAGTACAATGCGTACCGAGTAGCAATATTTGGGCCAAAAGCTTTGACGTTTGGTCATGATGCGGCGCTTCTCCTCCTTGCGCTCCAGTTTCCGCTGAAGTCGTAGGTTCTTCTCTCTCTCTCGGGCTCTCGCCGCCTTGGCCTCTGCTTTTCTCTCCTGTTTCTTGCTCTTCCGTTGCTCGATTTCAGCTTGGCGCAAGTCAGCTTGCAGTGTGTCATACGAGCCCCGGAGCTTGAAGACGGTAGCATTGGCAGCCACCTCGTCCTCGAGGGCTTTTTTGCGCTCGTTTTGATACGTGGCAAGGTAATCACCCAACTGGGCGCCGCCTCCATTCTTCTCGTCCAGTGTGGCGTTGTAGGCCCTCAGAATATTGATGCGGTCGTTGGCAGTGTCAGCGGCATCCTGCGCCAGCCTGATCTTGCCCTCCAGGTCACGAATATGAGACTTGATGGAAGCAATCTCGGGAGAGTCTTGGACAGGACGGGCATACAAAGCGTCTGCATCCTGATCAAGGTCAGACTCGTCTGTATCGGAATCGGGGTAGGCTTCCGAGAACAGCTCCCTGTTAGGGAGGTACTCGACGCCAATGTCAGTGATGACGGCAGCACCGCTACCTTCGACCTTGATGGAGTACTCATCCACCGTTGGACTGAGGCCATGGATGATGACTTCGTTGGCCCCAGGCTGCGCGGATTCAGCGAGTCAGCGTACGTACGCAAAGAATGGGATGGGACGCCGCAGGGCCAAGGCGTTGCAGGCAGACGGACCTTGAGAACAACATTCTTGATCTCACGAAAGATCTGGGCGCGAGTGGGGAAGAGGGTCACGGAACGAGTATTGAGTTCTCTGACATGATACTTGGTCTGGCTGACGTATTCCATGGTAGCCGCTGGGAAAGGATGGCAGGATGGAGGGCTTTGGAGAGGCAAAGGCACAATTGGGGGCCGGATGTTACAAGGCTAGGTAGGTAGGTCGGGGATCGAGTAGAGAGAAGAGAGGAGAGGGTAAACGGAGATGCCGCCGAGGGGACGAGGGAGAGCCAGGCTCTTTATAGGCAGCGGCCGAGGGGATATCCATGATACGAGATGGACCATGAACCATGACCAGCACCAGTCAGCTTCGCAGGAGGAGGTGGTGGTGTATCTTTAGGCAAGGGGATGTTCTGCCTGAGGTTAGACGCGATGGACGGCGGCAGGAAAGTGGGGGGGACAAGGCAGACAACCACAACCACAACCACAGGCAGGCTGGTGCGCCAGCGCTGACGGCACCTTCCCTGTCTGCGCGCCCGTCCCTCAACCACCAACTCCTTCTTCAACTTCAACTTCAACTTCAACTCCACCACCGCTGAATGGTGTGGGTGGCAGATGCTGCTGCTCCAGTCGTGTCCAACCCATGGCCTGACCCGGACGTCTGGGTGGGAGACGCGCACGACCACCGCAGGGCTTCCCCGCGCTGAGCTGCTGGGACGGGCTTTCCTAATTGGAAGACGGGGGAATCTAGGACTTTCGGTTCGTGCGCGTCAGGCAGCCACAGTGACCCGCTCACCGAACCAGCTGCATAACAATGGTCCAAGTCGGCGGCACGTCCCTTGCGGCTCTTGGGGATGCTGATCCCAGTGCCATGTCCTGGACTGGTGATGGGCCACTGCATGGTCGCCGTCGCAACCAATGTCCCTGATTCACGTATTTATTCACGTTGGCGCCACCACTTCAGGTCCCGGCCTGGCTGAGAAAGGTGCACAAGGGGGAGGGGAACAATCTCCATGTGCAACAAACAAAATCCTTCTGGCTCGCCCGCATCACATCATTCGTCGGTTTGTGTCGGTTGCTGTAGGCACATGGCATCCATCGACACGAGGTATTTCCACTTTGTCGAGGTAGCGCCCTGTGATGCATCCCAGCCCTGCCAGCTGAGTGGTTGCCGAGAGCCTCACCATCCCAACGACGACACCACGATGATTCCATGATCAAGAGCCGGTGCGCCATTTCATCCGAAGCCTCGTTGCACTGCAGCACCCGCCCAACCAGGCAATTTGCCCAAAGCCTCCAATCACGGCAGCTACCTCACCCTATCAAGTAGACACCGAACTCATCCCATCGTCTCTGGGCATGCGTAGATGACGCTGTCACGGCCGATCTCAACAGCCGAGGCTGGGGCCAATGCATTCGCAGAAACTGTTGGGACGACTGTGCGTCCGAGTTGACCTCGTCTACGCCGCCTCATCGTTCCGCACTGCAGTGACGTTGGGCAAGCGCCCTCTGCAGTATTTAAACCCCATGGTCCAACCGGCGAGGCCATGACTTCTTCGCCTTCTTGCGCCCTTGATCAACTTTTCACCCCCTACCTGATTCAATCGCCAGCTCAGCAAAAGGGCCTTCACCTTTCGGCAGCGGCGACTGTAAACCACTGCGGCATTACACACCCCTTGAGCAACATTGCGCAAGATGGATAGCAAGAGGTCTAGCTTCTCCGAGCTGGAGAAGCCCAACGATCCTCTCATCCTCGTCAAGCTGGCCAACAAAAATGTCAAGGACTATGTCATCCCCGAGAAAATCATACTGCACCACCTTCCGTTAGCCGGCTCCTATATCGAGGATGGGATTTTGGATTTCGCAACATGCCCCCCGAGGCGTCTCTTTATTGTCGACCAATTCGATTTGGCCGTGGAGCTTCTGATGACGACGGTCGACCAAGATGCGCGGGGAGAGGAGCCGGCCTTTCTCAATGTTCTCCACCAGTTGCTTGAAGATGCGTCAAAGCCTACCCACGAGCAAGTTTCTGTGATGGAGGAATGCTTTCCAGGCAAATCGTATTCACCAGGATTTGCAGCGGCAAATAGCACGGGGTTGCTCATGGTTGTTCTTCTTGACGTACTCCAAGGCTCCAAGCCTTTTGGCTTGTCGCAAGCTTGGAGCAAAGCCATTATCGACTTCATGAGCGTTTGGGCTGCACATATGCACGGGCACTTCTTCAAGCGGACCCTGCTCAGGATGTCTACGGCGTATGTAAAGCGCCACACGAAGCCGGCGTTGGGCATTCCCGTGTGGATGTCTGAACTAACCTATCGCATGCTAAGCACCGCGCCACTGGATGCGAAGGATAAGAAGGGTCGCTGGAGGGACAATGCTGAGACTATCACCTATTACCGGAAAGTAATGAAGCTACCCGAGTGGCAGGAAGAGTAGAGATGGTGGTCACTCTGCGTGGCCTGGAAGGAAACCATGCCTCAAGCTGCAGCCGTCTCCCGTATGCCAAGCCAGATACCAGGGGAATTCAGGTACGGCAGGGTTGCATACAAGCGGGGGAGGGGGGAGGGGGGGGCAAGGTATGGGGATGTTCAGTTGCGGCAAACAAGGGCATTTTGTGCACGCATTGCATTTGCTGCACAGGCCGTCGTGCTGGCCAGCCAATAGGACGGCGATTCCCAGCCTCTCGATTATAGCAATCCCATTCGCAGTTTCTTTTCCATGCTTGAACTTGCATCTGCCTTCCTCGTGCTCAACTGAAAGCCTCTGCTTTCCATTTGCCACACCGTAGTGTCCGTTGTTTTGCTCCCGCCATCGAGCTCGCCCGCCAGATGGACCCCTCGGGACGCATCACCGCCATGAACCCGCAGTCGGCCCCGTCTACAGCGACCGCTGCGAACCGCACCAACCCACCGCCGCCCATGGATCCATATCCCTCGGCTCCCGTGCCCGGCACCGTCCCTCCCGGCTACCCGGCGGCCCCGGACGCCTACTATGGCCCGATGCCCGCCGCCTCGCCCGGCATCGCGCTGCACCTGCGCCCGGAGCAGCAGATCCCCGACCATCCTGGTAGCGTCGTCGGCGTGGCGCCGCCGCGGCCCCCGCGNCGGCCGCTCGTGCCGACGGCGCGCGACGTGGAGGCGCTCAAGACCAACTGCCAGTTCGCGCTGCGCGAGTACGTCAGCCTGGTCAGGAGCCGGCAGCGGGTCGACGCGAGCACGGCGGCGCTGGATCTCGAGGCGCGCATCCGGGCCCAGGCGGGACTGGTGTCGGCGGAGCTGAGGACGCTGCAGGCCGAGGTGAGGGACTTGGCCAAGATGGCGGAGAACCACCGCTGGCGGAAATGGCTGCTCGGCGGTGCCATGTAAGTTGAGCTTTTGCACGAGCCTGCCGTCGCCACACAGCACGCCCGCGGACTGCTGACAGCGTAAACAGTGCGTCCTTCATCCCCATCGTGCGCCGACTGTGGCGCCGCGGCACAGATCAAGAGTCGAAGCACTCGTCCAACGACACGGAGTACGCGTTCCGGCGGTCCAAGAGCCTGTTGTCGCGCATCAACGACAGCGTGTTCGGCCGCGGCGGCCTGGCGAGCGTCGGCTTCTTCGTCTTCGCCGTGCTGTACGTGTTCCAGGCCGAGGTGTCGCTGCGGGTGGCCAGGACGATGCAGAAGAGGATCAAGAAGCTGTGCTCCAAGATCGAACGGGGCGACACAAGTGTCAGTGAGAGGGACATGAAGGTCTTGGAGGGGTGGCGGTGGAGGGTGCTTCTGTGGTGAGATGCCTGGGTTTCATGGAGTTTACATGGCGGTAATGATTGACGAAGAGACATGATGGTAATATAAGCAAGCATTGATATGGAACAATTCTACTCTCATTTCATCCTCTACCTTTTGCAGTCTGTTTGGGTACTATAAGATTGAGATGCCATGTTACAACATCAGCCACGCTGCTGATCTCTTCCTCAGGGGGCTTATAGCGGATGGGCGCCCTAAAGCTTGAACTGCCACCCCAACTTTCAGCGACTGCCTTCAGCAACAGCCTCGCCTCAAACAGCATCCATAATTTTCCTCGCCCGCGATGCACCGCTCATAACCGCCACGCAACTCGCAGCAACAGGAGAAAATGAAGAGGAAAGCCCAGGAAGTAGACGCGTCAGAGGCGTCGTCTAGCTCCGCACCTTCCAGGATCCCACGGGCCGTGGGAATGAGTGAGGCAGCAAAGGATCGGTACTACCGCGAGCTTTACGCGAAGCCTCCCGACTTTAAAGACCTCGCACGCAAGGACCCTGCTTTTGCAGCAATGTACGGTTGACCTCTCTCTGCCAATCTCCCCCATCATGCTAAATGTGTATCAGTACAAAAGGACGCGAGGTTGACTTCAACGATCCCCGGTCGGTGATGCAGCTCACCAAGACGCTGCTCAAGCTCGACTTTGGCCTGCACATCGAGTTGCCCAGCGACCGGCTCTGCCCGCCCGTAAGTCGGACCAACGACCACCTTGACGCGCCTGGGCTTACATTTACAGGTGCCCAACCGGCATAACTACATTCTGTGGCTGAAGCAATTGCTCGACTCCACGTCCTATGAGCAACCGCGACGCCGAGTTGTCGGATTGGACATTGGCACAGGAGCCAGCTGTATCTACCCTCTGCTGGGTTGCACTCAACGACCGTGGTCCTTCATTGCAACTGGTATGTGAGCCTGGCTTTGGGAATTACAAGACAAGCTTACCATTACAGACGTCGACGCGCACAATTTAGAATGGGCAAGCAAGAATGTCTCCTCCAATGGTCTCCAGCCTCGCATCAAGGTCGTTCCCAGGCAACCCCAGGACGCCCTCATACCAATAGACGACCTATCCATCGAGTCCATCGACTTCACCATGACAAACCCACCCTTCTACAGGTCGGAAGAAGAAATGGTCCACAGTGCAAAGCAGAAGTCCCGTCCGCCCTACACGGCTTGCACAGGCGCAGAGGTAGAAATGGTTGTTGAAGGCGGCGAGATGGGCTTTGCACTTCGTATCCTCAACGAGTCGCTCCTGCTCCGAGACCGCGTCCAGTGGTACACCATTATGTTTGGATTTCTGTCGAGCGTTACGCAGCTCGTTGAGGAGCTGCGGCAGCATGGGTTACATAATTACGCCGTCACGGAGCTTGTCCAGGGGACCAAGACGCGGCGTTGGGCGGTGGGCTGGAGCTTCCAGGCCATGAGGCCGGAGCAAGATGTCGCAAGAGGAATGAAGACGGCAATAGCGCAAAACATCCTGCCACCCGTCACCCAGTACGAGGCCCTTCGCAAACCTATGCCAGATACGATAGGCCGTCTTGCAGAGCATGTCAGCGAAGCAGTCGGCAGTCTGGATCTGGTCACTTGGATCTGGGACAGGGAAAGGCTCGAGGGCACGGGTCGCGCAGTAGACAAGGTCTGGGCACGGGCGTGGAGGCGGAAGAAGAAGAGGGAGATGGAGGTGACTGGCCAGTCGGCTGGGGAGGTGCTCCAGGATCCCAAAGATGTGTTTGGCTTTCGATGCTGGGTTCACGTCGCCAAGAATGAGGTCGTGGTCGGGGGTCGGTGGCTGGAAGGGCACGATGCAACGACTTTTGAGAGCTTTCAGGGATTCCTCAAGACAACGGCGCAAACTGCGTACGACAAGTGCCAGTGATGGGACGCTCGCTAACATTTCTATGCTGCTCCAAGATGCAAAGATTCAGGCAGAGCGTTGGTCTATGGAAGATGCTTGTCGTATCCCGCCGCTATAAGCCGCTGTCCCGCATCCCACACCTCCTGCGGGATCTCCTGCTCGGCCTGGAAGCCCCTCGCCGGATACTCCCGGATGCGTATCAGGTCACCCACCATGATGCTCGTCACCAGCTCGCGCGGGTTATCCGCATCCGGGTACTCGTCAAACCCGTACTCGGGCGACGTCACGGTAAACGTCGCCCGCGCGTCGGGCCACTGCTTCAGGAAGGTCGCGTAGGTCCTCCGCTCCATGTACGGCTTCTGGACCAGGATCAGCCTACGCGGCGTCGGTACCCCGCGCTCCCGCAGCAGCGCGTGGGTGAAGCGCACGTTCTCGCCCGTGTTGGTCGCGCGCGGCTCCACGAGTAGCCGGTCCGCGGGCACGCCCATGTCCAGCGCGATGTCGGCGAAGACCCGCGCCTCGGGCTGGGCGAACAGGCCCGCGGTGAGAGCGCCCGAGTCGCCCGAGAAGATGAGGTACGGCGCCCACCCGTCGAGGTAGAGCTGGGCGGCGCGGCGGGCGACCCGCGTGTCGAGGCTGCAGAGGCAGAAGATGACGTCGGCGGGCGCCAGGGTCAGGTTCATGGTGTGGTAGTTGTAGACGAGCTCTGCGTCGCGGTAGACGTCGTCCTTGTCGTTTGGGCCTCTCATCTTGGGAGGGGGTCGGACGGTGGTGAGGGTTGATTGTGCCTGGGCTGGATATGGCACAGGAGCAGTGTGCATACCGTATCTTCTTCAACCGGCCTGTTCTTAGCGGCGGAAAGCCAGATGTAAGCCGGCTTATACACGAGACCGGCCCAGCGAGAGCTCGTATAAGAGTGCATGCGGCATGTCCAATTCGAGTGGTTGGCAACGTCGCCCCAATTGTCGTTGCAGCTAGAAAGCGGAGACGCCAATCCAAGCAAGTCCGCCATCTTAACCGCTGCCTTTCATGCTTCTTACAAAACACTCCACGCACCGCAACCTTTGGTGGTAAGCAGCGGGATCTCGTATTTACCGCTTGGCTTGGAACTAACGGAACATGGTAGTGCAAAGCAGCGAGGGTAGGGAGGAGCGGCGACGCCCATCGTTTCCAAGGTGCCAGACGGCGATAGGAAAGACTAGAGTGAGTTGGTCGTGTGCTTCCCACATTACATCGGCAGCTCTTGCCGCTTAGAAAACCCTCTCGGCCCGTATACGTGAATGACAAGCAAAGAACAGCAAGGTGATCAGTCGCATCTTGATTATCTCGAACACGGTAGCATTTGATATGTGACGATGTCCATTATACCCTGGCACATTCTGGACTCACGCAGTGCCAAAGGGTCTCGGGCGCTGCGGGCACCCCTCGCACGATTATTCAACTGTAGTATCAACATAAGCATCACCAGGTGAAGGACGAGGGAGAGGGGAAAAAAAATGCCAAAAAATTGCGACTCGCGCTTCAATCGAATGGAATGTATAGGAAGAGCCCGATGCGGGGGTCGAACCCGCAACCTTGAGATTGCGTTAACTCGTAAGAGTCTCACGCTCTACCGATTGAGCTAACCGGGCAGGTTTCTGCGCGGTTGTCGCTTGTTGAAGGCAGCCAAAATTATTTTGCATTATACAGGTTACGCCGTCAAGGCTTACCGTCCTGGCTCTTCTCCGCTTGCTACCCTGAACTCACATGTGCTGGAAGGATACCGACTCAACATAGATGGCTGAATGGCCCAGTGGCCAGTTCCTGATGATGTTGACGCACCTGAAATTCGCCTGAGAATGGGTCTAAGGTCAACCGGCTGAAGTGCGCAGGCATGCGTGACGGAGATGTGGGTGGTATTTATAGCGGTGCCTGTACTGGGGTTCACCGCTGCCCCATCGCATTCCTCCTTGGGCAGCCGCTTCCCTCCACGTGTACTTCTCTGCGTCGGCATGTCCATATTCTTGTAGAGGATTATGCGAAGACCAGGTGATATGCAATACCCTGGCGATTGCTTTCGATCACGGCTGTGCTTTATCGCGTCTGATCTCTTGATTTGATAGTGCGGCAACAATACTTCGCGCACCACTGATGCAGATACTTCGTATACATTAGCTAGAATATGGCTGTAGGTGCGACCATATGGCCACCGCAGCTCTAACAAACCCCCAAAACGTGTCCTTGTACAATCAAACCTCGTTCGCTCGAGGCGGTGTGATTTACTTCTTTGCAGCAGTACGGACACGGAGTGGTCTCCACCAACAGCACCCCAAGTTAGCGGTTACCTGCACTCGCCGTAGTCGCCATGCAGGAGATACTGCCTTCTCAAGCCAGCTTTTCACCATTGGACCGTTGATGTACAGACCTCAATTTCAAAACGGCCGTGCCTAGAATTCGGTGTGTTGTCCTGAACGTACCCCTTGGCCTTTCCCCCACGCCATTGACAGGTTACATGAATTGTGCTAGTATCCAGGCTGAAGTCCTAACCTTCTCAACACAACTGATGATCTGACCCAGAATGAGCCCCCAGCCATGTCCACTCTTACACCGGTTCGCGCCAGACTGCGACCGATACCACCCCCGTTATATCATCATGTGGGGGCGATCAGTTATTTCTAAGAGCCAGGCGTAAAGAGCGCTACCCTCTGCGATCGCATCGTTGATCTCAGACATCACTCTATCAAGCGTCGAACTCCGTCCGTCAATCAGACCGGTCACTGGTATCACGATCCAAAAGAAAGCGTTATTGGCTTCATCATGCCTCCCATCAAAGACTCAACGGCTGACGAGCGGAGCGAGCTCTCGAAACGCATCCTCCCTGAAATGACATTGGCCAAGGGCAACGCCGATAAAAGTGCCGCCGCCCTGTCTGCAGCCGACCGGTTCAGTATATCGGGCAATGCCGTCATCACCGGAGGCACGGGGGCCATTGGCATGGCCGTCGCGCGCGCTCTGCTGCAGCATGGTCTACGAGGACTAGCGATATGGGACCTGAAGACGACGGAATCTGCAGACAAGCTCCGCGAATTGCAAGACGAGTTTCCTACTGCCCGTATCCAGGCCCTTGATGTGGATGTCACCTCGGAAGACCAAGTAGCCGAAGTTATGGGCAAAACGGTGGAACGGCTAGGCTCGGTGGACATGCTCGTCTGCTTCGCTGGCATTGTAGGCTGCGTACACGCGCTCGACATGCCGGCCAGTCAGTTCCGTCGAGTCCTCGACGTCAACACAACCGGAACCTTCCTATGCGCACAAGCCGCCGCCCGCCAAATGGTCGCGCAAGGCACCGGCGGAAGTATCGTCATGACAGCATCCATCTCTGGACACAGCGTCAACTGGCCCCAGCCCCAGGTGGCGTACAACGTCAGCAAAGCCGGCGTGATCATGCTCAAGAGTAGCCTGGCGGCGGAGTGGGCGCGGTATGGCATCAGGGTCAACTCAGTCAGCCCGGGCTACATGGATACGGTGCTGAACGAGGGGCCGGGGCTGGAGAGGGCGAGGAGGAGCTGGTGTGAGCGGAATCCCATGGGGAGGATGGGGATGCCGGAGGAGGTGGCCGGTGTGGTGGTGATGTTGCTGAGTCCGGCTGGGAGGTACATGAACGGGGCGGATGTGGTTGTGGACGGTGGCGGCTTGGTGTTCTAAGCTGTCAGGGGAAAGTTAAAGGTGTATTAGAATAAATGAGACACGTATTTGTGCCATTGAGCTGCAATACAGAATTCACATCCATTTCACATTGCTGCAGACACGGACTACAGTTTGTCTCGCCTGCAAATAGAGGGAACTATGGTAGCTTCTCCCCTTGCCTTGTAGCGCGTCCAACCTGTGATTGCGTCGTGTCGTCCGCATACCGCTTGTACGCCAAGACATACCTCTCATCCGCGCTCATCGTGTCCTGGACACTTTGATGCCCGTCAACCGCCTTCATCCACTTCCTCCACCGTCCCCAAGTCTCATCGTCCCCCTCCTTGGGGATCCCAACTCCGCCGTCCTTGTAGTGGTCAATGAGCCAAAAGCGTTTGGCCCAAGGCACCAGGCAAATATCCACCAGGCTGATGCGATCTCCAAGAAACCACGGACCAGATGGGTCCATTTCTTTGACGAAATCTAATATGCGAGCATGAAGGTCATCCCGCGCCTGCTGAATGGTGTACTGCTTGTCAGGCGTGTGCTGCAGGAGCTTGTAGAAGCCCGGCACGATGCGCGTGCTGATGTGGTCAATCCAGAGACGTGCCCTCGCGCGCTCGTACGCATCGCTTGGGAGAAGACGCGGCCCGTAGGTGGCTTCATCGGAGAAAGCCTCATCGAGATATTCGCAGATGACAAGACTCTCGTACAAGGGTCTCTGCTCGGTGCCGTCGTCGTTGACAGGGACAGCAAGAGTTGGCACCAGGCCTCGCGGGTTCATATTGAGAAACTGGGGGTCCTTCTTGTAGGGATTTATCTCAAAATACTGATGCGGTATGTTCTTCTCACGCAGCGTGATCCATGAACGCTGGACAAACGGGCAGAACCAGCTGCCGTACAGCTTGAGAGCGTGTTCCCCAGAGAAGCGCTCTGCTGTTTTGGCTGCTGTGCCAGTGGGCTCGGGAGGAAGCGAAGTATCTTGGCTGGCCATCTTGCTGTAGCCTGATGATGTTAATTGCAAGCAGTTGATGTGACGCTTGGCTCAATCTTCAACTATCAAGATGGTTAGGTTGCATGACGTGATGCACCTCAGCACCTTGATGTCAAGGTCCCCCCACATCGAAGCTGAAGGCTTCGGCCCCGCTAGCCCGCCGACAAGCGTCGTGGGCATGTTCAGTGTGCTCAAGAGGGTGCCGTTACTTCCAACGTCGAAAATGGATGGAAGAAGGATGGACCCGATGGTGCCTGGAAAATTGCCTGCAGTACACAGACATTGTTCGTCGTGGGCATGGAATAAAGCGCTTGGACACTGTGTGTAGCCCAAAGTCCATGGGAAGCCGTACAGTGTCAAATGTAGGCTGTCACTGTGTTTTAGCCTTCCAATCCGCTGTAATCCGCAACCACGAAATTGGAACCAGCCAAACTTCCTTCTGCGTTTGGCCGCGTCGAAATTCCCAGCATGTCGGACCCAAGCTCTTCGCGCTTTGCGCCACAGGCCAAGACCACACAGCAGCGCCTTTCCACAGACACAGTCGGCCTTGTCGCGCTATCCGATTACCGCAAGCGCCGCGCCGAGGTGCTCGAGCAGCAGGGCCGCGAAGCCCGCGAGGCCGCCCTTTCAGGCGCAGGCACAGGCACGTCCACACCGGATCGATCGCTGACAGGCACTCCTGACCTCGCTGGCAGTGACTCGGCGGCTCACGGAAGCGCTCCCCGGCCGGTCAAGAAGAAGAAAAAACAGGGCAAGAAGCTGCTGTCTTTCGACGACGAGGATGAGGCCGACACGAGCGCGCAGAGCGACGCCGCGCAGGACAAGGGAGACGTAAGGAGTACCGACGCAACCGAGGACGATGGAGGCAAGCAAAAGTCCAAGTTCAAGGCGAACGCAGCCGTTGGCCTCGTGCCCAAGGCTATGACGAAAGCCGCGCTGCGTAGGGAGGCCATGGAACGAGAAACATTACGACGCGAGTTTTTGGTTCTGCAGGAAGCGGTCAAAGCGACGGAAATCGCCATCCCCTTTGTCTTCTACGATGGCGCCAACATCCCCGGAGGGATCGTACGTGTCAAGAAGGGCGACTTCGTATGGGTCTTCCTGGACAAGAGCCGCAAGGTCGGCGCCGAGCTGGGCGTTGGAGAAAAGGCAAACGCGCAGCGCACATGGGCCAGAGTTGGTGTCGATGACTTGATGCTCGTGCGTGGGACAATCATAATTCCGCATGTAAGTTTTGATTACCGCGGCTATTCCGTGCCAGTATCTGGATTGCTAACATTGCGTTTTATAGCATTATGACTTCTACTTCTTTGCCATGAACAAGAGTCTCGGGCCCGGCGGTACCCGTATCTTTGATTACAGCGCAGAGGCCCCAGCCACTGCCGCGGCGCAGACAACCGCACCCGCCGGTGGCGTGATCACCCCGGAATCCAAGGCCATCGCCGCCAAAGCCCTGCCTGACATCATGACCCTGGAGGGCGCGAGCGATGACCCGACTTTGACCAAAGTGGTGGACCGGCGCTGGTATGAGCGGCATAAGCATATCTATCCCGCCAGCACTTGGCAGGATTTTGATCCAGAAAAGGACTATGCAACCGAAATCAGGAAAGACACCGGCGGCAACACGTTCTTTTTCACCAAGTGATGCGGCAGGGACGCAGAACGATTTGACGCCGTTTCGTAGGAGCCTGGAACGAATCGGATGAATGGTTTTGGGTTTCGAACACTGTGCCATCGAGGGCACTGCTTGTCATCCCCTTCACCCGACGACTTGCCACATAGCGAACGAGGCACCGCCGATGACAATCCAGCCTGGCCAAAAGACCACCAGGAAGAGACCGTTGCCGCAGCCTCCAAGCACGAAGGTTGCAAACTCGAAGAAGAGTTTCTTGCGCAGCCTCTCAAGCGTCTTGGAGCGGTACACCTCGGCAAGGGCCCACGCGGACACGATGCGGGCGTGGTAGGCGCTGTACTTGGTGGCGATGTAGGCTTGGAAGGCGAGGATCTTGCTGGCATAGAGGGCGATGGAAAAGGCGGCGCAGGCGGTCACGTAGGCCTGCATGCAGAGGAAGATGGAGGCGGAACCGAGGGCATGGTGGATGACGGTGGCGTAGGGAAGCGTCGAGGAGAGGTAGGCGAGGGAGTCGGAGTTGCGGTTGATGGAAACCGAAGGCTCCACGCGGGAGGTGGTTAGGATGCCGAACTGGCCCATGGCGATGGTGTTTGCCGGGGTTTCGGACGAGAAATGATGGTCGTTGATGTGATTCAAGAAAAGAGCTATAATACGATCCGAGCGCCGTGGTCTCGACAGCAACAGATCTAATTCAAGATGCGGCACAAGTTCCACGTTGAACTGATGAGACAAAGTCGCAAGATGGGATTGAGCCCGAACAAAGCAACAGGTCAAAGACGGCATGAGGCCTGAAAGCCGTATTATATCGCATATTCGGCAATATGCCTCTGCTACCCCTCCTCCTCTACCATGGCACCGCGGGGTTTCGCTCACGGTCCGGGCCCCACGACCTAGACCCCTTCTTGGGTGGCCAATAAAAGCCGATCTCAGCAGGGCATGCCCAGGCCACGGGCGTTGGCAACCCCTTCGGGAAGGGTGTGCAGATCCGATGGACGGATTTGACAGGAAGGTCGCTGCTACGGCCGTGGCCCCGCGACGGGTGGTGGGACGTCGAGGTAAGGCATACGGGAGGGCGCTGGGTTAGGTAGATCGAAGAGGTTCGAGGCTTGATGCGGACGGGGGAGGTGTGGTTGGCCCACGTGGGTCTCTGATTCGTGGATGGAGGATGAGAGACGGGCTGGATCTCCCTTTGGTGGTGGGAGCACATGGGCCATGGGCGGGCTGTGTGGCTTCTCGACCCTTTCTGCATCGCGACTCGTGCAGGATCGGCGCTTGGCAGGGTATACGGTTCGCATCTTTTTCGATAAGAACGGCAGGGGATGGCCAGCACTCCGAATCAAAGAGTCAGTTATACTTCGGTCGATTGCAGTCCTCTGTTTGGTGCTGGTTTCGGCCGGCTGTGAGGCTGAGGGTGGCGGCGGCTCAGGCTGGCTGGTATTCGCCTTGCACAGCCGGTGGCCTACAGTAAAGCGACTGGCCCATCACCAACCACGCTCGAGCCATTCATGCGGATTGCGCGACACATACCATCATCTCAGACAATCTTCAATATATTGCTTATCTACGGGAACATTCCGGGCTTCGGCTGCTAAATGAATGGCAAAGCCACTCGGCCTGTCCTAACCCGGCCTCCTTCGCTAACGGCGGTGCCAGGTAGTCCCACGTGGGCCCCGATCCGGCATGTCGTTCGCTGCGGCCGGCGCTTGCTAGTGGACACACCCCCCTGTTGGACGGGCGCTAACAGCTGTGGTGTTTCTAAGCTGGGAGTGGTTGCGATAAAGTGATACGGGAGTCATGTGGCGTGCCATGGCATGGGCAATTGCCGGCCGGTGAAATCCGCATTTTGACTGGCAGAGCCTTTTTAATTCGTACAATAATTCCGAATGACGGAGAAAATTGTAACACGCCGCTGTACACCACATGGGAAAAAAAAATGCTCCATGGGCAATCGAGGACGAAGCCGTACCGCAGATGCGGACCGCACGCGCTTCGAAGCCGGTTGCGGCGCCTGAGGTGAACTCGCGGACCCCAACGTCAGCGACGCCGCTCTCGCTCGTGACGAGGATGATGAGAGGGGTCTGCATTCCGTACTCGGAGGAGTCCCCAGGGGTATCGTGAGGCCGACAGCCATGCTCTTGCGAATAATGTCGCCGGGGCTGCAACCGTTCATGGCCACGGTCGAGGAGCCGGACCCGGAGCCGCCGTCGATGGTTGTGTGGACATGTGGTTGGCCAAAATTACACATGTTGACGGCGACGACGTGAGGCCGAAGATCGTGGTTGCTGTGACCTCCACCCACCACGGGTAGAATGAAGCCGTGATGTAGGGGCCCATTTGACGCACCGGCCGACGTGAAGAATGTCTGTTGGCTTCATTGTCGCAGCTGGACGATGAAGGCGAGCCGCTGGGTTCTCGACAGCCAGCGCCTTATCCATCAGCGGCAACAAACCGCCAAAGTCCAGAGACTCGTCACGGTGGAAAACCACCACCGTGACGGCCGCTCGGTAACAGCTCTAATGTCTTCTTTATGTGCTCGCACTTGTGGTTCATGCAGTACATGCTACGGGTGAACAGCACAACGTCTTAGTCCGCGTCCAACCCGCCGTCGTCATCAATGACACCCTTGTGGGCGTAAAACTGCAAGGGATCTCTCGGCTCGAATCCGTACTCACGCATATCAGGTGAGCTTTCCAAGCAGGGCAGGCGAGCCGAGGAGGAGGACAGCCACTATGACAGCTGATTAACACAACGGCTGCTGGACTTGTGTGCCCTGTATCTTCTAACCTTGCGGCGCACGTGGTAGGGTAATTGCTGGAGTAGCTCCTGTAGCCGGGCTCAACCTCGAGTATTGAGACTGTTGCGTGAGTCATCGGCGAAGCCAGTACGCCGCTCCCCGTTGGCATGCGGCCGGCCTGGACCCCTGAATCCCCAGACCGTAGGACTGGGATCCAAAGCCTTTGCACTCCAGACTAGACCCCTGGCTTGGTGGAGGGGGAGAGTCGACGACATGCAATTTTAAATGAGAAAAGCTCGGCCTCTATTCCTTCCCAGTACTTTCTTTTTTCTATAAAGGTCTATTTGCATCAAACCTCGGAGATCAGTCTGGCCTGTTAGATTTTGCCGCCCTCCAAGCCGGAATCCATCCACTACTTTGGGAACAAAGACGCAAAGGAGACACAGTCCGGGCTACAGATTTCAACGCCAAGCACCAAAAGCCCAATCCAGGGAGCTCACCAGACATCGCTTGCTTTCTCAGCCGACAACCCGGGCGGCAAAGTCCACGGGCTTCACCTTTACTCCGTATAAACCAGAAAGCAAGCCAGAAAGCAAACCAGATGCTGGCCTGCTCCCGCAGCAATCTAAAGCCATGGCGGGGGCTCCGAGCTTCCTTGGCGTGGAATAGGGGAGCCGACCGCCCGCGTCCTTCAATTTCAGAAGCATCAAGCTTTCATCTTCTATCCTGCCGTTTCACGATAAACTACAGTTATCTGTCCGCACTGTGGTTGACTTGAACGAATCTGAATCTGGACGGGCGAACATGGTAAACTCGAGTACCACCTCCGTTTCGGCTGGGACATCGACGCTCGACGCCCATCTTTACCGAGGACGTTCGCGTTAGCCGGGGAGATGCTGCCGCGGGTGGATTCACCAGTACGGTCTACTGGATGGCCATATCGGCAGGTTGTCAAGGGTATCTGCGAGCACATCAGCGTCCTCGGATCTCCGTATCTACTACAACGTCACAGCCCCGTCAAGCACTTTTATTTGCGGCAGTCAAGGCTCTGGAAAGAGTCACACCCTAAGCTGCCTCCTGGAGAACTGCCTCATCCCCTCCGTTGCGAACGTCCTACCTCGCCCACTCTTTGGCATCCTCTTCCACCACGACACATTCATCTCCGGCACAGGAGGGTCGCCCTGTGACACGGCATATCTTTTGTCCAGCCCGTCCATCAAAGTGAGGGTCGTCTGTGCCCCAACCAATAATGGCCAGATCAAGGTTTGCAGCAGCAACCCCCTACTAGCACGCCGGCCACACTGACATCATGGCAGAGGATATACGGCCATCTGCCAAATGTGATTATCCAGGAGCTGCACCTCAACCAATCCGACCTCAATACGAAGCGCATGCTGGGCCTCATGGCCGTCAGGTCCGTTCAGGGCGGCGGCATGCCCCTGTACCTTCACATCGTCGTCCGCGCCCTGCGCGACCTGCGCATGCGGCAGCAAAAGACGCCCGGCGCCCAGTTCGACTACGGTGCGTTCAAGCGCGAGCTGACCGAGACCAACTTGACCAAGGGCCAGATGGTACCTCTGCAGTAGAGGCTGGGCACGCTCGAGTCCTTCATGCTAGACGCGCAGGCGTCAGCGGTCGTCATGTCGCAAAGGCCGGGGGCGGCTCCTAGAGCGCCGGTGAGCCCACAGCAAACAACCAGCAACCAACCAACTGGGCCCCAGGCGTAGGTCCTTCCAAAAGAACAAGTTTACTTTGCCCGTGTTGACAGTTTGCAGCCTGCACGGCTGACCGCTGTGGATTTGTCCTGTCCTTGTGTCACCGCAGAAATGGCCTGTCTCCTCTTCAACATATGCCTTGGCCTCTTCCTCGAGCGAGACTCCTCGGTCGGATGCGTCACCGCCCTTGACGAAGCGCACAAGTACATGACCGAAAGCTCCGAAGCCATGCCCCTCATCAATTCCCTGCTCTCAACCATCCGTCTCCAACGGCGCCTGGGCGCCCGTATCATCATCTCCACGCAGGAGCCCACCATCTCCCTACGTCTCCTCGACCTCTGCTCCGTGACCATCGTGCATCGCTTCTCGTCGACGAACTGGCTCGACAGCCTCAAGAAACACCTCGTAGCTGCTTCCAGGTACAAGTTAGCCGCTGAAGATGATGAAAAGACGCAGCAAGGGGACAGCATGGCCATGTCCTTCCCGGTTTCTGACATCTCAGCACACCTATTTACGGACATCAATAAACTTCAGACAGGCGAGGCGCTGCTTTTCTCGCCTACCGCCCTCGTCGGCTTAGGCAGCGTGAAAAAGGAATCCTCCGTCGAGCTGGAATTCAGCGACAGCGTGGAAGAGCAGCCAAAGCCCCCCGCGTCTTCGGCGAACTCAACGAACGAAGTGGCCCTGGAGACACCGGCCGGGCAGGCGATCCCTCTGGCGAATAATGTGCTGAAGTTGAGGATTCGAGCCCGCATCACGAGTGACGGCGGATGCAGTGTCATGGCGGCGTAAGGCATACATAAGGGTAGCAGGCTATCCGGTATTGTAGATTTACAGGGCTGAGTCAGGTTTCTAGCGAGCGAGGCGTACTTTGAGCAGGCATTGAGGAGGCAGCGATTGGTGTTTCTACTGGGCGGCGGTCGTCTGCAGCGCTGTACTGCTACGGATTAACGGTTGCACGGTAACAAATGGTGCCTACTCATATTTTTCAATCAGCAACAAGCTTAATTAATCCATGGATAATCCATTTATGTCGCGTTCTATGCACTGATCGTCAAAACATCCTTCAACCTGACATCGCGACTGCTCGCTCCCACAAACACCGTGTAATTCCCCTCCTGCAGGTCCCAGTCCTGCGCGACCACGTCCCACACGCTCAGGTCGCGCCTCGTCAGGTCAAACGCAATAGTCGCAGACTGCGCCGGGTCCAACGGCACCTTTTCGAAGCCGCGCAGCTGCTTCGGGGGACTGTTGGGGATGCCGACGTACAGCTGGGCGACCTCCTGGCCCGGCGCAGAGCCGGTGTTTGTCACGGTGACCTCGACCCTGGCGGCGACATCCCAGAGGGTCTGGCAGGCGGCGGAGCGAGACGCGCCGCGGGGTGATATCGAGAGTGCTGAGTAGTCGAAGGTGGTGTAGCTCAGCCCGTAGCCGAATTCGTACCGCGGCGTGATGTTGTGCGCGTCAAAGGCGCGGTAGTCAAGATACACGCCCTCGGTGAAATCACACTGCGGGTCGGTCGTGTTGTCCGTGCCCCGGCCGCACGGCGCATACACGTTATAATCGCTCTCATTCCTGGCAATGGTGTACGGCAGCTTGCCCGAGAAGGCGGCCTCGCCGTACAGCAGCTTGACGAGCGCGGTGCCGCTGTCCTGCCCAGGTAGGTGCGCGATGACGGCTGCGGTCACGTTTGGATGTTCGATCCATTGGTCGACGAGGCGGACACCAGCGGCATGGACAATGACGATGGTGTTTGCGCAGCGGGATGCCACGGAGAGCACGAGGCCGTCGCTGAAGTCGTCGTGCAGGCCGATGCGGTCCCAGCCCTCGGTGGCGATGGCGTTGATGAAGACGAGACAGGCGTCGCTGGCGGGGTTGACGTCGGGGGTTGGGGAGGTGACGTCCCAGTTCACCCAGGTATCGTCTATAGCGGCACGATGCTGAATAGCTGCCAAAGGCTGCAATGTTTGTTAGTATTGCATACGACAGCAAGTAACTTGAAAAACATACATCGATGATGTAGGCTGGTGCATTAGCCCCCGCACGTCCACCAGTCACAATCGTACCGCCTCTGGCAGCCTGGTCAAATCGTTCAGGAGTGCCAAGCACAGCCTGTCCCATTTCCTCAGAGGAAGTATAGCCCAGCTGGAAGAGGTTGTCCGTGTTCTTGGTGCGTGGAATGGTCGCATCGTAGCCATACACGGACAACATCGTAGGCTTCTGGGTAAATGGAAGTGCGTTGTTATCGTTCTTGAGAAGCACATGGCCGGCGATGGCCCCCTCTAGAAGAACAGCCTTGGACTCTGGGATGCGGGCGTCAACCTGCTCGTGAGGCAAGGTGAGGTTTTGAATGCCGAATCCAGGGACGGGGAAGTCGACGTCCTGGCCAACGAGATACCACGCGGCCAGAATTCTGCAGCATATTAGTCGAAGTCCATGTGCACCAATGATCGCATTGATCGACAAACCTCGTAGCCATATCAGTAACACGATCCTCGGTCACGGTACCATTACTAACGGCCGCCGTCAAGTTATTCCCCAAAGAGCCACCAAGCGGCATGACCATGTCCAATCCCGCATTGACACTATTCACGTCATGGATCGCATTCCAATCCAACAGGACAAAGCCGTCAAATGCCAGCTCCGTCTTGAGCACGCCATTCATCATCTTGCTGTTCATGCAGCCGTAGGTGTTGTTGATGCGCTGGTACGAGCACATGACGGAGGCGACGCCGGCCCTGACGCTGTCGACAAAGGGCCAGAGGTAGAACTCGTGCAGAGTCTTGTCGTCGACGTTGGAAGATACGGCCTCGACGCCAAAGTAGGGGCGGCGGTACGTCTCTTGCTCATTTGCGATTAGGTGCTGTAGTTCACGGTGTTAGGACGGTTGGGGCGCGGACAGGTGGGCGGCTACCTTGATGTTGGCAATGACGCCTGCTTCCTGGTGTCCGATGACGGACTCGTAGTTCAGTTGGCCTGAGAGATAGGGGTCAACTCCAAAGCCCTCCCAGTTTCGGCCGCCTAGAGGGCTTCGTCCCAATGGTCCAGCATTAGGGCCCAGGATCACATTGACTACACAACGTTAGCTAATGGACGTCGACGAGGCTCCGATGGTGATACGTACCTCCCTTGGCCTTGAACTCCTTGCCCATGTACAGCCCCCTTAAGTATGTCAAGTTCTTGTCCCAGCTGGCGCCCACATGGATCGCGGAGGGATACGCGTTGACGAGATCCGTCGCCCGGACACCGTTGCCGGCATCATGCAAGCACATGCCCGGCCACCCAAGACGCGGCACGGAGCCGGTCGTTCCGGCGCAGACATTGTCCGCTGCGAAACCCCGCGTGATGTTGACCTTTTCTTCCAAGGTCATCTGAGCGGCCAGGGCTCTGGCCTTTTCGTAAGCAGGAGCCCATGCCCCCGCGCCTGTGCCGGGAGCTGCAAGAACTCACATTAGTGCCTGCAACTATTTGCGTCAAACAATGTTGGGGAGTATGTACGCGAAGGATAGACGAGAGGAGACTCAGCCTGAGCGCCAGCTCCAGAAGGCAGCACGAGGCAGCACACAGCCGCGCATACTGCAACAGACCACATGACGGCGGAAGACTTTGCAACAAGGATGGACGGCTGTGCCGTGTCACGTCTGACGCGAGTTATTCCTGTTCCCTTTATATACCCGCATCCTCGGGACAAAGAGCACCCTGTCTACGAGAGCCCCCGGTCCGACAAGCAATAAGAACGTGGCAGGCGTGTACCCGTCGCAGCGGGTCGCCGTCACCTGATGGCTGACGATCGGTGGACGTGTCGTGCAGGATCAGAGACGTAGGAAGAGCCGTAGAAAAGCCGAGCCAATCGGACTTGCTGCCTACTGTTAGCTGGGCCGTCGATCTCCTTCTTGCAAGCCGTCAGACGATGGGTTTCGATAGGTTCGTGGACAGAATTCGAGATGCAAGAGGGCGAACGGCCAATCGCTGGCACGATTTGACGTCTAGGGGGGGTGGAGCCACGATTCCTCCCGTTTTCACCGCTTCGTTTTGAGTTCCCACCACGAGCCAGAATTCTGGGGTAAGAGAGGCCTACGTCACTTCTTGGGTGGGGGTACGGCCGCGGAACCGATCCGAGGCTGCGCTAACTTCGAGACGGCACTTCCGGCAATGCGCTACCCTGGACAGGAAAGCAGATGCAGGAAGCTTCCGTTTCTGCCGGACCTTTGGAGTGAGGAGGTTCGGTGGAGGGTGTTCAGTAAGAGATGCGGAAGGAATACATTGTCGTAAGCAGGACATGTTTCTAAATGCAGTCTGTCGACGCTAACATCTCGGGCACACCTAAGCCTTGATCTTCTCGTAGTACAGCTGCATGGCCTCCTCCATCAACGCCTTTACCCTTGTAGAATCCAACTTCTCCTTCCTGTCAAAAGAGTAGAGTCCGTTCGCCTCTTGCTCAATGTCCGTTCTGTAGCCACGTGTCAGTTACTTTCATCAAAGGAGAAAACATGAAAGGCGCCAACTCACAGCTGCGTGTACACAAAGGCACAGGTATGCCCGCCCCTCGTCACACCCTTGGCCAGCCGCTCTACCCGCTGCAAAAGATCCTCCGGGTCCGTGGCCGTCGTGTATCCCCACTCGCGGTCCTCTCCAGTCGTAGCCTTTGCTGCGGCAATGTTGACGCCGCCGAACTCGGTGCACATGACGGGCGCGCCCGGCATGTGTTTGGCGCCCGCGTCGACCCCCGCCACTTCCGGCACGAACATGTCCCGCCCGGCCTTCTTGTCCAAGATGGCATCGAGGGTGCTGCAGTTCTTTTCCAGCGCCGGGCCGTCGGCGTAGTCGTGGAAGGTGGAGAGGTCGGTGCAGACGTGCTCCCAGCCGCAGTTGTCGTTGATGCTCCTGGTGTCGTCCAGAGATCTGTCCAAAGGTTAGGTCGAGGCTCAGGTACAGGGACAAAAAGGGCAAGTGGGACGTACTTTGTTATGTAGTATAGTGCGCGGATATGATTGCGCTGCTTAGCGTTGTCTTTGAGCGACGGGTATCCCCAGCTTTCGTTGACAGGCGTCCAGGTCACGACCGATGGGTGGTTGATGGCCAACTTGACCGACTCAACCCATTCCTGATTAAAACGATCGACGTACTCGTCGCTGAACTGGTACGCATTCGCCATCTCTGCCCACACCAGGTAGCCCAGCTTGTCGGCCCAGTAGTAGAACAACGGGTCTTCGACTTTTTGGTGCTTGCGGCAACCGTTGAAGCCCATCTTCTTGGCCAGCTCAATGTCAAGCTTGCAGCTCTCGGCATTCGGCGGGGTCATGAACGTGTCCGGCCAGTAGCCCTGATCCAGGCACAGAGCCTGGAAATACGGCTGGCCGTTCAGCCTCCATGTGCCGTCGCCCTTGGTCCAGTCAATGGAGCGCATACCTGTTGTGGTGACTACCTCATCCATGGTCTTGCCCGAGGTAGTGTCGATAAGTCGAATGGTCAAATCGTACAGAAGGGGGTGCTCTGGAGTCCATAAAGCCACACCGTCGCGCCAGCAGCGGCTGTTGTCTGGAGCAGCAGCCTGGAGGAAACCTGCTGGGAGCTGAGCCTTTTGAGAGTCGGTCAGGCGCAGCCATAATTCGACGTCGACCGAATCGCCGTCCTTAGGCAGGTTCTTGACGTCGGACTTGGCCACGGCAACCCCAGCGAGCTTTGCCTCGATTTCCACGCCATACATCTGGCCCACACGTCGCCCGGCTACAGCAATTTTGCTGTACAGAATGCCAGAGTCGATATCGTTTGATCTGATAACAGTGCCGTGGCTGCTGTCGGCGATGCGAGCCGCAGGGACGACCTCCAGCCATACCGACTGCCATATTCCACCCGAAGGCGTGTAGAAGATGCTCTCGGGCTTGGCGCCCCAGTACTGCTTCCCGCGCGGCTGGGTCAAATCATAGGCTGAGTCGAAAACACGGATGGTTATGCGATGCGACACTGGCACGCCGGCAGTGGCAAGGACACCCGAGCCCACGGCATCCGTCACGTCGACCTCAAAGGGGACATGGCCGCCGCGGTGTCCACCAACGTACCGGCCGTCAACCCAGACCTTTGCATCGTAGTCGACAGCGCCAAAGCGCAAGACTAGACGGCTGCCTTGCTTCTTCTCGTCGGCAGAGCGCAAATCCGAGATTGTACGCTCATACCAGAGGACCTCGTGCACGCCACGGTCGTTGATGCCGGACGCGGGGCTCTGGAAGACAAAGGGCACTTCAATTTTGCGCTTGTTATTGACGGCGCCTCCGGACCGAGCCAAGATGTTGTTTTTGATGAGCTCTTGCGTGCCCGAGGCGATGCGCTGGGTGATGTCGTCGCTGTGCTCCGAGGCGGTGGTGGCTCCCGCAGCCTCGGCGGCGGCAAGGGCAACGGTGCTGGGAAGGCCCGATTGCTGCCAGTGCTGGGCAAGGCCGACGTCCTCGTCGTCGAACAAGAAGTCCCAGGGGCCGTTCAAGGACTGCCAGCGTAGGGCAGTGCGCTCAAAGTCCGGGCGGGGATATGCAGCGTCCTGTGGTGCGGCCATGGTGGGAGCGAGTACGAGGACGATGGGAGTCGTACAAGAGGCACGACGACGCTTTGACGAAGTTTGAGTCGGTGAATCGAGGTAATGCTAAGGACAATGTACCCCAGAGAGTCCCAATTGCAGCAGGAGGATTGAGGGAGCGAAGTTGGAAGCTTGTAGGCGGAGCTGTCTGGTGGTTGCAGCAGCTCCCCCGTCCCTGTCTGCCACGGCGACGCAATGAGGGGCATGGAGGGGTAGTCGAAGCCCTGAAACAACAGCCTCCATATCTTATCGCCACTGTAAATGCAGTTCGAGCCCATCAGCAGCATCAAACAGCGCGCCCAGCATGATTCCCATGCTTCGGTCGTGGGGCTGTGGATGATTCCGTGGAAATCTGAACAGCTGAATGCCCAATCAGTGTATCCGACGTGGTGACGGCCTGTGACAGCTGTGCGACTTCTCCACGAAGGGTCCAGTAAAGCCCACTGTAAATCAGGAGAGGCCCTGATCTGCACGGCTTGGCTCAGCGCCCTGCAGGTAGGGTAACGTCGGCGTACCCTGAAGAACCTGCCATCGTGGATTTTGGTCGATTTGGGCCGGTTCACCATCCCGGCCATGACAACCACGAACACCATTCAGCAATTTTACCGGCATCCTGCTAGTTAGTTCTCTTGAACTGAGAATATTCACCCAATATTGGTGTGATTGGCGTCTGTCGCCGTGTTGAGAGTCAATATGCCTCCACCAGCTTCTTTTTCCTCGCAGTGAGAGTACACGGCAGCTGTTTAACCGACGACGACAATTCCGGGCGAATCCTCAACGTCCACAATCCCCGTATCAATACGACATTCAATACACAAGCTGATACATTGGGAACCTCGCGAAAAGGCGGTGGGCACGGTATCACGGTAGGCAGCGAATCCGCCTGTTTGGATGGCTTCACAGCCTGTATCATGCGCACCACGCCTTGCCTGCTGCGCAACCCAGCACATGTGGTCTCCACGGTGTCCGACGGTGGCGCGATGACACGAGCCATGGCCATGATCCTTCAAGGATCTAGACACGGGGAGCCGTACGTGCGCCCATCCGTCACTGGATCATCAAGCCTTGCGTACATGCTGACTTGACGTCGTTGTTCCCTCTGTCCGCCATGGCACATGTCATCGGCGACCGATGCTTCTGTGTCGAACAGGGCAGGGCGTCTTCTCAAGGTGATGGCTCTGAACGGTTGATAACCTAAAGACACGTGTTCGATAGTGTGCTGAGCAGGACCAAGTGCAGATGTTCGGTGAGAGACAGTGCCTCCAGGGCAACTGCTGTGCGACAAGGTAGGGGCGTTGGTATCCAAGACATGGGAAAGAGGTAATTCTCACGTTGCGCCCACAATCCCATCTTGGCGGCTTGAATCCTGAGAACCACACGAGACTCGGCGCAGATGGGCATGTCTTGATCATATCGACTGCTGGTAGCAGCAATAGAAGGTCATCGACACCCGCTTGGCGCGGCGGATCTGCCGGCACCTGCATCTAGTCGCACAGGCATTCGCAGCCCGACAGCCCCAGGCGGCACAACTGACCGCTTCCGGTAATCACTGGTCGGACCAGGCGTCACCTTCTTGCAGCACCAACGCTCGTCATGGCCCTCCCCATCCCGGCCAACGGCGGGCGGGCCAAACGAGTGGAGCAAGTGGGAGGACCATCACAGGCTCGGGAAATACGAGCCTCCACGCAGTGATCGCCCGTCTCTGTTCAGGCAGGCTATATGCCGATCCAGCTACAGCCTCCCGCCCCGCCGCGCCCGTCATTGCACTGCGAGGGCAATTATTGCATGTCTCAAGACGGCGTGACCTCGAACCATTGCCCGGCGAACACGAGGTTTGCTAAAAATGGCCTGCCGTGTTGCGCGAGCCCGACACAACGCCGCCCAACCGATGACAGCCGGTGCCTCTACTAGCTAATTCTAGGCTCTTAATTTTTATTTTTTTTTGGGACTTTGTGTCGGCACGACGTCATCACTGGGCCCTACTGACTTATTCGTGTCCATGCTGTCGTGTTTCAGTAGGCTTTTTCTTTTGTTTGGTTGAGCTAATATCTGACGGCCCTTTTCATTGCGAATAATTATTGGCTGTGACGTTGATGACGATCTCTGGTTTGCGATGCATAAGAAGCCGCTTCTCCTCCTCTCCGTAAACCATCATGCTCCTCTTTTCTGATCTTCAGATCTAGACAGACTTGCTGCACTTTATACTTGACGACATCAAACTGTCCCCAAGCAACAACCCACCCATCAGTGTCATCACCATGAAGTCCTCTCTCTTGAGCATCGTCGTAGCGGGCCTGGCCGCCGCTGCACCCGCCCCCTCCTCCTCCACCGAGGAAACCTGCAACTCCCTCTCCACCCAGATCAGAGAATGGACCATCAAGGACTTCGACTACCGCGCATCCTACACCTTCAGCACCCCCTCCCACCAAATCGCCGGCGGCTACGTCAATTTCACCCTGGAGAATCAGGCCGTTGACTACCAGGCCATCTGCACTGCCAGCTCCAACTGGCTCACCCAATTCTTCTACGGCAACATCGTCTACAACTGCACCGTGCCGCAGGAAGCCGACCGCGCCTCCTTCACCTTCAACTGGCCCACCGGCGAGGTCAGGGTCAACCAGACCTGGAACTGCCTCGACGAGGGCTCCTACTACATTGCCGAGGGCGGCGTCGAGCTGGATCTGGATTGCGAGGACGAGACGTGGCAGAACCCGGATTGGCAGCCAGGCCAGATGTACTCTGTGCGCACCATCAGCTGCCAGCCTGTGACTACCGCCTGCCCTATTGAATCCATCAGAGGCGTTGCGTAGATGCACCATTGCATCGTATCAGTGTTTCACCGTAGGGCACAACGGGCGTCACGGGCGGCGTTTTATTCATGTCACGAGACACGACACTCATTATGAATCAGTAGGACAAAGTTGCTAGGACTTTTGCATCACGAAGCAATGACGATCTTTTAACGGAGAGACTCCTATGATAATTCAAACGTTTAGTGATAATTAAAATAAAATCTACATAATACAGAACGCATATACAACATTGCTTACAGTCAGGCACGCAGTGACCGTGATTTCTAGGACATTAGTCACGTTAGATCCTTGTCTTTGTAGCAGGTAGTAGTCCTCAATTCCACGAAAGTTCAACTCAAAACAAGGTGTTTTTACTGTTATTTACGGGGTATGCGGTCCAGACGTTTATGGTCGTCAACGGATGTCGCGATTGGTAAAAAGGATGCACTTTCGCGCCACACTTGGTAAGACAGGGATTCGAACCCTGGAAGGTTTCCCCATCAGAATTTGCCACTCTCTGGAGAAGGGTGGAAGGTTTCCCTTGAACCTGACGCCATAACCGCTCGGCCACCTTACCTTTTGGTGTTGTGAAGTTGAGGACAAAACATGAATATACACCCAACCCCATCCAAGCCTACCCACCTTTTTCGTATGTCTTAGACGCTCAGAATAATTTTCTACCGCCTTGCTCTAGGTGAGGAACCTCACCTACAGTAGGTCTAGGGTAGTGTGAGAATTCGCGGCGCTCTAAGCGGTTTTGCTCTTGTCGTTGGGATGGCCACCAATCAGGTGAGAGGGTGGTGGGGTATGATTCACTGCCACCTCGAACACCAATTTGAGCAACAATAGATGGATGAGTGAATCGAGGGCATTACCGTAGGTAGTGCAGGCATATAATGAAGTGACCCCGCACAAGACAGGAAATTTTTCCTTGTTGTCTCTGCGACTTCCGATGCAAGCTCTTTTCGCTGGAATTTCAACAGGCAACTCGTCAGCCTCAATCGGATCATCGTCCATCCCTTTCACATTGTAAACGTGAAGGAAGTCAGGGGACGAATGCTCCCGTGTCAGCAGAACCAAGGCTGCAACCCACCAGTCATTCTTGGTCCATTTCCCATTCCCAAGCCGAAAGTTTTCTGCCCTAACGGACGCGTCTGCACCTCTACTCCAACTGGGGCTTGGAACGTGAACCACAAAGGTACTGTCCCTCCTCTCTCTGCCCCTGCCCTTGCGCCTGTTGCAATTAGGAAGGCCATAGTAACAAGGCATGCCTTACAGCTCTAGGATTCCCGCAATGTGGCAAGACTGGCCATACACATGCATGCTGCCTGAGATCAACCGGCTCGGACATGCAGAGTCCAGCTACCGACCCCCAGCGGAAGAACGTGCACCCTCGACGCTGGACAAGCTCTCGCGGATGACACCATGCCCCGGGTCCCAGAGCACTCAAGTTTCAACAACGACAATGTTCTGGTTTGGACACACCACCTGCATAGCTTCGCTGGACCAACCGCATCAAGCTTGACGGGTAGCCCTGGCAGTCTCATACCATCCCCCCAACAGAGACCATCGATGGAGTTGCGCAAAGGTGATACTCATGTGCGTCTTGCATGCAGAAATGGTGGTTACAGGAGCCAAGCCGAACATGTCCCGACATGTATTGCGCCTGAGAGGGTACACGTATCACCTGTCATTTGAAAATACCGACGGCGTCACGCCAGCCAAGCTCTTTATTCGATACCCACAACTCCCTTTCAAGGGAAATGCTATCGATGGAAATCATGCTGCTGCTTTGTGCGAAATCATAAAGTTTACTGGGGTTATCACAGGCTTACACAGGACGCTGATGCCATATTTTCTCCAGTCCAGCTCAGTTCTAGGATGGATAGTCCGTCAGCGAGCTAGAGAGAAGATTGGACACCCAAAAGTGACCGCTGAAAATTTGGATGGGAACGTTCGAATTTGGCTCGCACGAAAAGGCTTTGCCAAGGACACTGATATACTAGAGTTAGAGAGGCTTGCAGGATCTCTGATGTATGGACTCCTTCTGCTCGTCCAATGTCTCCCTCGACGACCAGCCGCTTAGAAAGCAATTGGCGCCGAATCGGAAAGAGCATATGAGCGAACCCAGAAACGAATCTGGGAATTGTCGGCCGATGAAATAGAGAATACGAAAAGGCATTGCCAGGGAGTAATTGCGCGCCACGGCAACCGCTGGGCGGAGTTGAAAGGAGAGCAGCAACAAGAGCAGCGTGATGCTGCTGCCAACAAACATGACCATTCGGAGCGACCAGTGTCCCCTCGGCCGCCCGACGCGCTGCTGCCCCAAAGAGACGAGGAACAGCAGATTCTTTGGAGGTTGGTAAGCTTCGTCGCTTGCGAGAGCTGAGCGGTGACGAAATTGAGGAGATTTTTGACGAGGACCATGTGTTGGAAGTCATCAGGCATGCAGACTCCGAACCATTGGGCAGTGACAGTAACTGGGATAGTGTTCTTGATGATCCTGCTGTTACAGAGGATTCGGAAGTCATTGGTGATATTGACCAACTTCACGACCTGGAGAATTTCGACCCCCAAGATGACAACAGCAACGGAACCAGCACTCGGGGAAAAGAATCTCTGGCTTCTACATCTACACTCAATTTCCCTTTTGATCAGAAGGCTAGCACTGACCAGAAAAAGCCTCCGGTTTATGGGTCTGGGGCAGGGTCTCGTCTCCTACCACAAGGTCAGCGGGTCAGCAACAACCATGGGAATCAACCACTATCTAAGCTGCGACCCCGTCCTACATCAGCTGGTCGCCGGGTCGAGCTAAAGTCTATTTGCGGCCCGAAGAAACAGCATCCTTGGGGCGTGAGATCTTAGAGAAACGAAGCTGGGGTCTTCCGAGATAAGCTTTATGAGCATTTGGTCATCCCAACGAATTCCCGCGATGGCTTTAGGCAAATCTGCGTTTGGGACCTTCGATTGGCCATACCCAATGACTTTGATCTTGGAGACGGTCTCGTTCGTGTCTCCATCGAGATGTGCGCGGAACATCTACACCATCCGGATCGCTGGACGCGAGGCGCTACCCACGAGGACATAGGTGGCTGTCTCTGTTTGCGAATTCTCTACAAGGGCTCAAACAGAACTCCATCCATCTATACTCCTCAGCCTAACGGCAAGTTAGATGTATATCGCGCAAACTCATTTGTTGACATCCTGCTACATGGCGCAAGTGAGCTACAACTCGTCGGCACGCCTCGGCGATTTTGAAAACGCGGAAAAAGGGGTATTACAGAACTGAAAACATTTATCGATGGAACATCCAGAGAATTGCAGAGCTGGAAGCTGGATTGGAGCAATCGCCGGGTGCTTGCCCTGTGGTCCGGGAGGGTCATTGACCTGGGTAATGGGAGCATGTACGCAGGTTAGTCGCGATAAAGAAGAATCACAACGGTAATATTTGGATCATGTGACGCCACATTGTCGCTTGAAACAAATGAGAATCTTACATTGGATATGCAACACATGAAGGCTTCTGAACAAAAAGGGGCTGTGACAGAATACACTTGAATTATTCGAAACCCTCCGCCATGGCCCACCTCATCAGCCATCTACCCAAAGTCGTTAGGTAGGATGTCGTGCATCAACCAACAAAGAGTTACATTTCTCCATTGAGCATTAAGTGTTCTTTGTCGTCACAGAGTATTAACAACCACAGCTAGGATTTAGCACTCTTTCAAAGAACCGTACATCGCTCTACCTCCATGCCAACAATGACTTGTACCGAATCCCCCTATTCAAGCGAGCCATGCCACGGTTCAACCATACTCTGTACCCTCCGGCAACAAAACGACATGTGTGCTGTATTGGCAGCCGTTATAAATGGTAATTCGTCTGCTGAAATCCTTAGAAAGGGTCTATTAGTTCAGCCGCCGGCTATCCTATATTCCTTGCAGTCCAACGCCCGGCTCATTCAAATCTACAGGAGTTCTGATCAACAAGAATGACTCGTGGGATGAGAAGGCGTTCGGCGAGACAGATGACAAAGCACGAAGCCAAGGACCACTTGAACAAGTAGGCCCTCACAGCCCCTAAGTGTCCTATCATCTACTCACCTCTCACATCAACTGCAGGCTCTGGTCCGACGGAAATTACTCTGATATCACAGTCAAGTGGCAGAAGAAATCCCGGAATCTACACAAAGCCATTCTCTCGAAATACCGATTCTTTGAAGCAGCGTTCAGGAACCCTTCAAACGTATGTGCTGCATCATTTCGACCAGCCACCCCGCAATGAAACATCTGTTCTGTAGCCCGACGTATTGTTTAACCCGAAATAGAAGAAGACGTTGAAATTCGAAGACGACGAGAATGAAGAGGCTATTGGCGTCCTTCTTCATTACATCTACTTCATGAAATATCCCACCGTCGATCCCCCGGCCGAAACAACCGACAACAAAGAGCCTTCTCCCGACACGCCTACCCCCATGAATACCAGACTGTCCGCTAGAAACAGACTCAATCAACGACAGGGGTGGCGCAGCATCTATGACGCCTCCAACGACCAGACAAGCCACGAATTCTCCCCCAACCGGACCGAGATCCAGGCACGCCGCCAGTACAACCGCAAGAACCCGCTCTTCCACGCCAAGGTCTACACCCTGGCCGAAAAGTACGGCGTGCCCTCGTTGAAAGCACTGGCGGCGGAAAACTTCCGCAATGAGCTGCAGAAGCACTACGACAACGAGCGGTTCGTCGAGTGTCTGGGGGAGGTGTTTGGAGGCTCGTTGCCGCACGACACGGGGCTGCGGAGGACCGTGGCTGCCGTGCTGGATATGAATATGGAGCTGATGCATGATGCGAAGGTGCGAGAGGCTATCCAGCAGACAGGGTCGGCGATGGATATATTGGTGCTCATGGCGGATCGCTGGGAGAGGCACCCGCGGAATAGGCTGGATAGGGACAAGATTTCGAACCCGTCGATGGAGCGTGATAGTCCATTTGATAGCTGAGCCGATACGTACTACGAGCACGAGTAAATAGGGGAGATTGAGGGGTGGCTTGCAATTTGAGAGAAAGAGAACGCCTTATCTTCCACGACCCTTTCCTTAACCCCCATCCGTTGCGCCATGAAATCAAAGCTCCTGCCCGTAAGTCAATCCGAACCAATGCTCGGTACACTGAGTCTCATAAGAGAAAAAACTTCAAGCACAGGATCCATCCCTACTTCCAGCCATTCCCTTTCATCTGTTCCTCTTCAACCGACCCTTAGAGGCATGTTCGCTTCTACTCAGACAAGTAAACAAAATCGGTGGGATCCAGAGCCTCAGCGGAGGGTTCATTCGACTCATTCGAAGACTTTCCCGCATCACGCGGAGACTCCTTCGCAGTATCGTTCAACGAGTTGTTATCGCCTCGAGCCTTCTTTCCGTTCTTGGTCGCTTCTTTCAAGATGTGGTTCTTGATCAGGTTGACGCCCTGGTTATTCTTCTTACCCTGCAGAAAAGAAACAGAGTCAGCAAGAATGCAGCGCGCCTGCATTGTTCTCAGAATCTTCACGTACCCTGAGCTCATGGAATGGGTTGTTCGCGACTCGCAAGACCCAGCCATTGCCAGCATGGAGAAGCGACTTCACAAGTTGTTTCGAATGCTAGACGAGGGGAAGAATCAGCAATGCTAGCAAGAGAATTGGTCGATAGGAAGGAAGAAGCAGAAGATTGGAATGGAGAAACGATGTCGACGGCGTCACGGGAAGTTTAATGTAAAGCAGCTAACCTTGAGCGAGTAGCAGATCCAGGCAATCCGAACCCCTAGGGTGTTGTAGGACTCCTATGCCCCATCTGTAACACACCAATGCGGGATTTGGGTATTGCCCTGCTGAGATTGTATTGCAGCGTCCTGTCTGTTGGTCAATCGAAATGTGCACAAAATAGAGGCATCGTGCACTCACAAGCAAGTCCCAGCTGAGAAGCTCAACAATCTGATCGTTGAGATCTCGCCCCAGAATCTTTCTGCGCTGCTCCTTCAACGTGAGAGGCATCGCAGCCAAATATTCTGGACGTGGACGCATATCCTTGGCCTGGTTGCCCTTGATAGACTTATTCTTCACTGCCAATGCAACCCGCTCCCTAACAGCAGGCTCTGATACCTGCAGCCATTCGAGAATATCCGACCAGTCAAAAATGGCATCGAAAATCTGCTTGACATAGGCCTTGTAATCTTCATCACTTTGCGGGAACGTATTGTCCGTCTCGGGCGTGGAGCAGGCCTCTGCTGGCTTCTGGTAGAACTCTGCGATGCGAAGACGCTTCTTGTCGGCATCGGACTTACTCGAAAAGTATCCTGTGAATTTTCCCGTGGGCGCGAGATGGGAATCTCCGACGAGATCTCGGTCTTCGCGGACTTCCGCATTCTTATATTGTCGGGGCTTCACATGCCGCCGTCCCGGTTCCGGTAAACTCCTACCATTGGGTAGGCGATCGGCTTTGTGGACTAGCTGCCTGTTCAAGGTCGACGTGGACGAGGTGGTGCAACTTCGCTTCGAGGTTCGTTGCCGTTTGTTAGCTGCAACAAGCTGGTTCATGACTTGGGCAGAAGCTGATTCTGCTATGGCGTTGAGAGGCCGATTGAAATGACCTGCTATCTGTTGTGCAGGTGGTTCGGAAGGCCTGTGACGAGATGAGACATCAGATAAAAGAAGCCCCATCGATCTACGTCTGCTCAATACTCACGAGTAAACCGGTAGGCGTGGCCGAGGCTGGGCTTCCCTCTCAGTAGGTGTGTCGCCTTCCGATGCAAACGGAATGCTATAGTCGTTCCCCGGAGACCACATCGAGACTGGAAACACAGGGTAACCTTGATTTTGCATGTGAGAAAGTTCAAGACCGGCAGAGGACGCGTTCGTAAAGTGCTGTTGCTCTTGAGTCCCAGGGGGAGGATACAGCCACTGCGGCGTGCTTGAGGCAGTCTGAAAGGCCTCTGGCAGGTTGCTTGGAGGACTGGTTTCCTGAAGAACCAGGTCACTGGGGTCAACAGTTTTCTCATCCATGTTGTGAGGAATCTGTTGCGGCGGTGGAAGATATTGGGGGACAAGGAGGATAGAAAGGGGTGCAGAAAAGAAGACAGAACGCCAACGCGTCGAAGGAGCTGGTGTTGATGTGTGGGAGAAACCAGGTTGTTGTGAGAAGAAAGTTCAGGGCCGGTCAGTGGACGGAAGAGGAAGATATAGGGAGGTGGTCGGGGGACGGTTTGAGTACCCGCCTTGGCAGCCCGCTAAACTTGGGCAGAGCCGCCAGTAAAAATCTCTGTCATTTTCAACAGACGCCGAAGGTGAGCACGCAAGCGAATGAGTCAGAAGCCAGAGAGGAAGGTCATAGAATTTCAAATAAACAGTCTTGGTGAGGCACGACCTGAGACCACATGCGGCACCCGGCGTCCGTTTACATCTTAGCGCTCGGTTTACGATGGCAAAAAAGTGAGAAGTGAAAACTGCGGGGTGACGAGCTGTTTGTTTACCAGCCAGGAGCTGGCGAGGAGAAGCAAATGTAGGTGTGGCATAACCTTGGAACGTGCTTAGGAGGGGGGGGGGGGGCTTCCAGCCAGCCACTGCCTGAGCAACTAGGTAGCTGACATGTGAGCGACTTTCAGAGTACTTCAACAGGAGCAGGCTTAGTTAGTGGCATCTACTACGTCGCTTGTCCCGTGCAAGTACTGACCTGTAAATGCCCGCAGGTGAGGTTGGATCAAGCATTGAACTAGGATCAGGGTGAGCCGCCCGCTACGTCACCACGCAAACACCATCCGTGAGCTACAACCAATCTGGGAGCTTCCCTAAATATATGACTGTCCCAGCCCTCCGGATTTAGTAGTTATCTTCATGCGATCAATGTGGTAGGATGATTCACTTTGAAATCGACCTCGTGACTAGTGATAATGACTGTCTAGTATCTGGTGAAGAACTTGCACACATTGAAAGGCAAGGAGCTTCAAAGTAAAGCAGAATCTCTAGAGCCAAGATGTTACACCTTAGATCTGGACCCTGGAGAAGCCCGTCCGCGGCAGCATACCTGATTCCCGGATGGCAAGAAACGGCAGGGGTGGTTGCTAGCTGCGGCTTGGCTAAACCTCAAGCAGCACCTCCAAAGCTAGATTGGTCCGTGCTAGATATGTTTCAGGGTGGCAGAGAGTATATTTCACTTTCAAGAAACGAGAAAAACGGTGAAAGCAATCTGAAGCTCAGATGGAATAAAAGCCGTGTGAGTTTGCATCGGGCCGTTTCCTTCACATCGGCCCACTGCCCTCCACCACGGTCCGTCGCCCCACGATGATGGCGGGACTAGCAGGGTCGAGATGAGAGAAAGTGATGGGTCCCATGGACTTCCATCCGATACAGGCGTTTGGGGACGAAGCATGATATCCGGGGGGGCGTTGCGGCATGGAAGCTGAGTAACAAATCGGCGTGACCAAAATTGGACATGTCACTCGAATCTCCAACTTACCCCGGCCGGCGATTTGCAGATCCTTGCATCTGACAAGCTCCTTTCCGGCCAACCCCAGATGAAGAGGCTGCAGGAGGGGGGATGAGGGGGTTGGTTGGGGGTGCATGGGTCCAAGCCCTCGTCCCGTACACCGACCACTTTGCTCCTTCTCCCCGCGTGACACCTTTCCTCAGTGGGGACGTTTAGCTTCGCCTCCAGGGTACGGTAGACTGTGTCGTTATTTCCGCCCAAGCTCATTGCAGCGCTTGATCGGCTTGCTGCGGGTCCTGTGGCTTGCTAAGCTGCTCCTGCCTCGCTGCAGAGGGGTGGATCGGCAGTTTCTGCGCGGCTCCGGATGTGGATGGGTGGGGTCCCCGCCGGTTTGCCCGACGTCGGTGGACGCCACTTTCATCAAGCTTGCAGCGCTGCACCTGGGACGTTCCTTGCCCAACCAAACTCAATGTCGCCATGGCCATCCATGGCTTTGACGTGGTTTGACCCGGGGGGGGGGCGGAGGGGTCGAGGCGGAGATGATCATTGCTACGTTGTATCCGGTCCGGTCTTGAAAATCATCACCAGTCCCACTTCCTTGTCTCCCTGCATGACGCTGCTGTGTTTTCTCTTTTCCTTTTTCTGCCCTTTTCTTTTTCTTCTCCCCCTTCGTGACACCCCACGTCCGACGTCGACCTTGGAGTAACACGACCTGCGGCTTCCAAGTGTACCGTCAACGCGCCTACGGTTGCACGCGCAGGAGTTCAAGTTCCCTCGCGCCTCGACTTTTATTTTCTTTCTCCTCCCACAGCGTCTCGCGATTTCGGGCAGCAATGGAGAAAGAAGTCGTCGCCAGCACGCCCCCAGGTGGCGGCAGCAGCGTCCATTCGGCCGACCCGACATGTCCGCCGCATACCACCGAGCGCAAGCTGCTGTTCCGCATCGACATGCGTGTCGTGCCTTGGCTGTCCATCATGTATGTCATGGCCTTTCTCGGTACCGTATTCCTCCTTCCTGGTGATTTAATCGCAGCAACTCATTATGGACAGATCGCGTCAACATCGCCAATGCCAACGTCCTGGGCCTGTCGGAGGAGCTAGGCCTCGTGGGGAACCAGTACAACGTCGCTCTCGTCATCTTTTTTGTGCCCTATTGCCTCTTCGAGATCCCCTCGAATGTCCTGCTTAAGCGCTTCAACCCCCACATCTGGCTATCAGGCAACATGTTAGCATTTGGCTTCGTCACCATGATGATGGGTCTCGTGCAGAATTACAGCGGCTTGCTGGCTTGTCGTTTCTTCCTGGGTGTTTTTGAGACTGGCATGTTTCCCGGAGGTATGCGCCACCAACTTTTTTCTCGGCTCATCACGACGGATATCTCGGATGCTGACGCGCATGACTAAACTAGCATTCTATCTCATCGGCATGTGGTACCGTCGCGACGAAGCTCAAAAGCGATACTCCTTCTTTTTCAATAGCACCACCCTAGCCGGTGCTTTTGGCGGTCTTCTTGCTGCCGCTATTGGCCAAATGGACGGCTTACGGGGCTACATGGGCTGGCGTTGGATATTCATCGTCGAGGGCGGCCTGACAGTTTTCATCAGCTTCTTCTTCTTCTTTCTCCTGCCAGACTTCCCCGAGGAAGTCAAGTGGCTCAACGAGGAGGAGAAAACGTATGTCACGGCTCGACTTCGCGTTGACCAGGGCAAAGCCGTACAAAACCGCAACATCACCGTGAGGGATGTAATGAACATCTTCAAAGACTATAAAGTCATTGTTGGTGGATTCATGTACTTTGGTCTCATTGTACCTGCTTACAGCTACGCCTACTTCGCCCCAGGCATCATCCGCGGCTACGGCTATAACCCCATCGACACACAGCTCTTTAGTGTGCCGCCTTGGGCTGTCGCGTTCGTATTTTCCATGTGCATAGCCACAATCTCGGACAAGGTACAGCACCGCTTTGGTTTTGCCGTCTTTTGTATCTGCGTGTCCATAGCAGGCCTGGCCACTCTTGTCAACGTCCACGACAACACGACCCTCCAGTACGTCATGCTGTTCCTTGTTACCTCAGGCACCTATACAGCCATGCCCATTATCGTCTGCTGGTTCAACATGAATCTGGGTGGCCACCACCGCCGTTCTGTGGGTTCCGCATGGCAGGTCGGCTTCGGCAACACGGGCGGCATCATTGCCACGTTCGCTTTTCAGCAGCGCGACGCACCTCAATATCTGCCAGGCTATAGCATATGTCTCTCTTTTGCGGCCCTTGCGATGGTGTCGTGCGTCGTCTACCTTTTCGCTTGCCACAGAGCAAATGTGAATAAGGATAAGGATCGAGGTAGCGACACGGCGCTTACAGAGGACGAAAAGGCTGAGCTAGGTGATTTGTCTCCTGACTACCGGTATTTACTATAGTGTAATTGCTAGATCGGATTCCAACTTGTCACGAGCCGTGACAGGTAACACCCAAAGGATACCCTACCGTCACATCGAGATTAGACATGAGACCGACCACCCCATTCTCAGGGAGCGGTCCCCCGGGGGCGCGGTCCCAGCTTAAGAAAAACTATAGAGATGGAGAGGATTCTACGGTTACTAGCTAGAAGACTCACCAGCTATTAATATAGCCTGGTTACCACAATCTACTTTTTTACTACCAGACTTGACATGAAGACTTCAGTGTTGCTTAGTACAACGCCCTCATCGCCTGCCTTCATCAAAGCCGCCTACCCGGTATCATTTAATCGTTGGAACCTGACCTAGCCGTTATATACATTATCAATCAGCATACAATTATCTGAGAGTTACCAGGCCAAAAGCGTTTAAATACCTCACAAGACCCATTGTCTCCTGGGCGTCTATATATTCGCCTATTGAATGTGCTGCCGGGATTATTTCTCATGAGATTACCTGCTCACTGAGTCGGCACAGAGATCATCACTACCAATGTCAAGGCGCTCGTTATCCGACACAACCCCCCCCCCCCTTCGACACGTTAAAAGAAGCAAAACCTTAGCCGCCTGGGTTAGGTTGAGCGGTTCCCACCGACCAAAAGAACACCGAGGAGCGAAATCATCGGGTGAAAATGATGTCTGAGGTCTAAATCGCGCCGACTACTGGCGTTCATGGGCCGCGATGATGAGATGCGACGCATGGAGTTAAACGACTTTATTTGCCGCCTCAGAATTGCCTGCCCGAGATGGGGGTTGGGTACTCAGTGCTCGAAAAGAATGTATTAAAGGGCACCATGATACAATTCCGGAGTATCAGCTCTTCCGGATCCCGACCTAGGCCATATACACCGCTGCAGTAAGGCAATTGACAGTGGCTGAGTCGCCCCCTTGACCTCTACGGTGAGGCTGTGTTGAGCGAGGCAGTCAGCTAGGCAAAATTGCATTAAGAACACCCGGAGCCCCGCCCCCCAGGCATTAGAGCTGTGCCATGTTCTGTTTCTACGAATATTCTTTGCCATGGAATCAACTGCATCGAAGGTTGCCGATGAATCATCGCAGAAGTATGCCTCGAATATTGGAGTCGGCGTCAAACGATACCCTACTTCCGAAGTCGGTAGCCCTGCGAACCTTGGTGCGAAGCGCCCGTGTTCGGACTCATATGAACAGTCATCGCAAAGCAATGCTTGCTCACCAAACATGGGAGTGATGCGCTCGATTTCAGTTGAGTTAGGAAATGACCGAGCCCCCAAACGATTTTCCCAGTCAGCTGAAGTATTGTTGTTCAACAATGGCACTGGCTCGAGCAAGCGACCGCGGATCAGTACGGAACGGGTTCCCACTCTTGACCCCACGTTGCTCACCTGCGGTTTATATGATGACGATTCAATACACCCTACCGAAGCCGTAATGAAATTGGTCGACTCAGATGCAGGCACCAGCCCATGTTGCAATACAATGGACGACCAGGACGAGGAAGCCTCTCTCTATAACACCAACCTTGGTCATGGACTCGGCGCTTCATCTACCACCCCGGATTCAACGAAACTCAGTGTGACTCACAAAGAGAGCCTCGTGGCGGGTAAGTATCTCCAAAGACATTCTGCAGATGTAAGCATTCTAGCCGGCTTCTTGTTGTAGATGATTAGAACGAAAGCGATGGCTCGAAATCGAACTTGCAAACAACCGTTGCAGTGATCGAGCCATCTCAATATGATACCTGCTTCGGCGTTGTGCGTTTATCTCCGTACTGTCTGAATCCACTGCTTACAGAGTAGTAGGTGACGGCAACTGCAACGTCTTCCTTCAAAGGCCGTGATGGGATGAAGGAAGTTCCAGTGGACGTGACACTGTTCGAACATAGGCTGAAGCTTTCCTTTCAAGATACCGGCAAGTATGCTGGCATCATGAAGAACGAGGCAATTAGTAGACTTCTTTCGGAGCTCTGCGCTACTTTCGCCGCTAAATTGATAGCACCGGTAGTCGCAAAGAAGCCATTCTCCAAATCTCGGAATTTCAAGACCACTTTTCCGCAAGACTGCGCCGTCAGGATGGTTGTATACGGCTTCATGGCAGATCAAAATGCCATCGGAGACATCCTGGGGGCCGCCGGCCTATATCTTCAGCACCCTTCGTCTACCGAATATGATGGCCTAATTCCATACCATAATCCGCACTATCTCCTTAGCCCAGGATCTCAAATGCCAGCCGTGGATATGCTCGCCAGGGACATGAGCGATGCGGTAACTGAGAAAAGCATCCTCGATGAGTCCACAAAGTGGCGATTAATGACGCTGTTTGATGAGACCGGCGATGAGGGCATGCAGCGCATGGCTGCTTCACTGAAACCTAGCCCTCGTCTCCGTTCAACGTTGCAACAGTATGTTGGAGGATGCTCAGGGACAATCACTGAACTAAATATGATTCGATTAGACATCAAGCCACCGCTCTTGCATGGCTAGCAGAAATTGAGGCTGGATCTGTGGTTCGAAAAGGGTTTCCCTCGTTATGGCAGCCATATTCAAACCCCGCATCACCCAACACGTAAGCTCTACTTCGAATTAGATTTCCGAGTACTCATTCGTTTATCAGGTATCGGAGTACTGTTACCGGGGTCCTCGAGACAACTCCAAGGCCCGTTCGTGGTGGAGTTCTGGCGGATGTGAGCGATTCATTCACGCCTGCCTGGTCAATTCAACTAACCATAAGGTAGGAAATGGGATTGGGGAAAACTCTGAGCATCTTGGCTTTAATATGCGGGTTCCTAGATCTCGTGGACGGTGAAGCGAAACAAAAAGGGAAGCAAGCATTCAGGCAGTCTTCATCAACCCTCATTGTTGCTCCTAAATCGGGTATGAACTTCCTGACACCAAAGGCCGTTCAAACAGCTTATTTCTCACAGCCATAAACATTTGGCAGCAACAGTGTCGCGTGTTAGTTTGCCATTTGGGAAGGCCCATGATTGAGACTAATTTTTAGGCACATCCATCACGATAAAGTGACCGTGTCAACCTACCACGGGCCAGATCGACGACGCCTCTTCAAGGGAATGCAGGACTCTGACATAGTCCTTACAACTTATGAAACAATGAGGCTAGATTGTGACACAAAAGGACCACTGCATACCGAGAAATGGCATCGTGTTGTTCTTGACGAAGGTCAGCCCATTTCCAATAAACACGATGCAGAAAGGTCAATCTGACCTCAAATCGGTAGCACATCACATCAGGTCTCGATCATCTCAAATCTTTAAAGCGGCCTGTGCACTCGAGGCTAGGCATCGTTGGTGTTTAACTGGGACGCCCATCCATAATTCTCTTGACGACTTTGCCGCCCTTCTTGCTTTCATCCGCGCATCTAATTTCGCAGACAAAAGCGCATTCGAATATTGGATCACTGGCCCGGTCAAGAAAGGTCGACCTGATGGCTTCGAGAGACTTGGGCGCTTGATCAAGGCAACCTGTTTGCGACGGACGAAGAAGTTGACTCTGCTGTCATCTCCACTGCCTGAACGACATGAAAGGACCATCTGGGTGGAGTTACCTCCAGAAGACCGCGATATATACAGATTCTTCCAACGAAAGGCAGCCAATATTGCATCTGGCCTCTATCGATACGAGCCAGGCAACTTGAATGTCAATGGTCGGAAAGACAACATCATTCCGCTCATCAACTTTCTACGATTGATCTGCGACCATGGACAAAAGCTCCTTCCAGACTCGGCTCTGGAAGCCTGGAGGTCGAAAAGTAGTGCCTCCATAGATTGGGAAATGATGCAGACGTCGAATGTGGTATGCAGCGTGTGCGGAGCTGACTCCGAACCACTGACTGCAACAAATTTCAACTGCATATATCAACACGTTATATGTCCGGCATGCCAGGTGAAGACTGAAGAAGGCGAACTCCAAAGCGAGTTAGTCTGTCCAAGATGCACCATTCTAGGACCGAATCATCAACCTGACTTGATGTCCGGAACTGTGGCCACATCAGCCCATGCATCGCCCAAGGTTACGGCCCTAATTGAAGCTATTCATAAGGAGCAGAAAGATTCATCTTACGACGGATCAATTTCACCTATCAAGAGGTAAGTCAGCCCTTCGATGTATCTTCAGGATTGCCTGGAAGAAGTAGTAACCTGCTCGATAGTGTCGTCTTTAGTGCATGGACGAAGATGCTAGACCTAACCCAACAATCCCTTGAAGAAAGTGGATTCATCTGTCAACGGATCGATGGCCGGACAAATTTAGAGGGGCGCAATCGGGCAATTATTCAGTTTAACCAAGACGTCAAATGCACCGTCATGCTTGCAAGTATTGCTAGTGCCGGCGAAGGGTAAGAAACGGCGTTGTATATGTTTAATCGCAGTTGGATGTCCCATAATGCTAACTCAGTGACCCAGGATCGATCTCACAGCGGCAAACAATGTACACCTACTGGAACCTCACTGGAGCCCCATGGCTGAAGCTCAAGCAGTCGATCGTGTACACCGGATAGGCCAAACTAGGGAAGTTTTCATAACCAGATATGTAACACGGGATTCGATAGAAACGGCAAGTAACCATCCTCACAAGCCTCACTGTCCCCGTCCAAACACAGCTGAAGACTAGGTTTCTAATTCTCCAAATAGTACGTTCAATGGGTGCAAAGGCAAAAGCTGAAACTTATCGACCAGTCGCTGGACTCTCGCGTCTTCGAAAGAGAAACGAGTGGTGAGAGATGGAAGGCAAGTTATATTGCGGTCTAGTCGGATATTAACTAACAATAACAGGAGTTTTTGCTATCACTGGGCGGAAAACCCCAGGATTGATGTAGGAAATAGCGGTCTGTCAATCGAAGTGAATGATATTAAATAGATGCGCATTCACAAAGCCAAAAGTCGATATGTGTAAGACATAAAATATAGTTGAAGTCTGCTAAAAAGAAACAGCAGAAAAAAAAAACCCCGATGCAGTCAGGCTCCACAATGGAAGAAAAGGAATGAGAACATCGAAATACGCCAGCTCGAGGCTCAGATATCTTGAGGTTGCAGCTACATTGAGGTGTTAGCCGCCGAAGACGCCCTGGCCAATGTGGCCTTTTGGACAAGCTCGTCCCATGACATGCCAAGCCACTTAGACAATTCTATTGCACCCTTTTCGTCCTTGGCAAACCGGATCTGTCCCCTATGATTTATCTTGGTATCCGCATCCGCTCCTTGGTATAGCAGGAACTTGATGAGCTCGGCTGCCTCGGCTGAGCTCTGCTGAGCAGCGCGATGGAGTGGTGTGCGTGCAGCCCCACTTCTCCGTCCGTTGACTTTGGCGCCGTAATGCAATAGCGCCTCGGCAAGGTGCACTGAAAAGGTCGTTTGAGCAACACAGCAGAGAGCATGCCCAAGATATGCGATGGTATTTGAGCTGCCGTCTCCGCTCAATACCGTCCTCCATAACTTCAGAAGAAGCTCCTCGCGATTAGAGCATCGGGCTGTTGCCTTGATGACATTATATCGCAAAACTGTCGACACAGCTGGAACCGTGCCTACTCCTTGTGCCTTGCACAACTGTATGATGTAGGGTTCAACCTCCTCAAGCACCTCCATTGAACCCGAGGCTATCGCATCAGATAGGAGCTTCGAATTGTGTTCGAATAAGTGCAAGTACCGCCGTGATGTTGGCCTTAGCCTTTTGGAGTCCCCGTCGTAACGGGCCGCTTCCTGCGCTATCAACCACTTTAGGACCTCCATATTCCGCGTTTCAATAGAAGCAGAAGTCAAGTCAGCCCAAGAAACACGACGTAAGAATCCTTCCCCTCCTAACAGTGTCTCTAACATTGCTGCAGATCCGGAATAGGAGGCGAGTATTTGCAACTCCTCCTGGACGTTTGTATTGAGCTTTAGACAAAGAGGAAGGAGCTTTCTAACAGCCTCAAAATCGTCAGACCTAACAAGATCAAAGAGCAATGGCTGAAGTTCCTCAATATTCGGGTTGAAACGGGCTGCATTGGTGGTCGAACGGCCCTCTGCCCCATGAAATTCCAGATGCTCATCTCTCATTCGTTTGGATAGAAACCCAATCTCCGCATATTGGCAGGAACCAACATCACATTTCCAGGGCTGGCCGTGATGTTTGATATGGCTTTGTCTAGAAGTCCAAGTCGAGAACCCTCGACGGTGAAGGGGACAGCCCATAAAGCTACACTTAAAGAGAAGCTGGCCGTAATGGCGCTGCAGCGTATCACAGTAGCATTCTTCGCGATGGCTTTCTGCTTTGCAGACGAATTGATCGAATTTCTCGTACAGCAACTTCGATATGTCGGAAGTAATCAGCGGATCATGAGCTGTCCATCTGCTAACTGGGAAACCCTTGAGCATGCGTCTGAAGAACAAGCAATTGACGAAGCTTACCTTCATCGAGACGGTACCTGGAAGTAGAGGACCTCTGCTTGAAACGCCCGACGTCACGTAAGAATCGAAAGAGATCCGGTCGCCTAGATTCAAGTTTTTGCAAGTTCTTTGGAAATTGTTGTCCCTCCAGCTCGGTACCACCTTCAAATCCCCATTTACCTCGCTCTGCGTGCAATTTATCGAGAGCACAGATTAGGTCTTCCGAAGGATAATTGGACCCCTTCAAGCCAAGATACCGATCGACAAGCTCTAGCCAAGTCGAGACGGCGTAGTAGTGCAGTCGATAATCACCTGCCATGATGCATTCTTGGAGCTCTTCGTCCTCAATCCAAGGGCAATGATGACTCTGGCATAAGTAATAGATACAGCACGTGGACAGGCTGAGGGTTGCTTCGGCAATGTCGATGAAACCTTCAATTTTTGGACTGTTAATGTATCTAAAAAGTTCAATCAATAATAATCTTGTAGGGGTTTTGGGTGACATACTCTTGAACTGTAAAATGCACAAACTGCACATAGTTGTCGACAATTTCGACAATGGGCCCGCAAAGTCGCACAAGGTTCAAAGACGATGAAACTCTGCAGGCTGTATTTGGTTTGGAACTGACCACCAATGCTTGCTCCAGCTCTTGGATTGTCAGAGGAGTCGGTGAGCAACTGATCCATCCAAGAAGAGACCTGCATTGGGATCTGGCGACGGAAGAATGTAGGCTGTTAATCCTCCGGAAAATTCTCCCATATCTGTCAAGTGTGAGTGATTTGCTTCCACGGAGAAAGTGGAGCCTCAGTACGCCTCGTCCAGATTCTCTGGGAGCACTTTTAGCTCTTGTCGAATATCCTCCACGTTATGTAGGAGTTCTATACTGCTCAACATGATCTGAGCATAGAGAAACATGCCTTGTAATTGAGTGAGTCAAGATTGGCCACTGAAATTAGGGTAGAGGGGAAATACCTTTCGTCATTGATGAAAGTGGTGCAAGTAACCCCAGAATCTCGGCCTTGTCTCTAGGCAAAAAGTCACAGACGAGGAACCATTCCCTCGCCCAGTTATTTATATATGCTTGAATGCTTCCTGCATTGCGGCCGTCTACCCGTATCGCGGGAGAAACAGGATCGAGGATCCTGGCGATATCGTCTTCCGCCCTGCTACTAATTAGAATGCGAGTTTCCTGGCACGCCTTGGATATATCAGCTATTTGGCTGAGAAGCCTCCTTCGTTCAATCTCCTCAATCTCGTCTAGCCCGTCAATAATGAGGTAAATCGGGCCGGCACAACTTAATATGGTCTGCAAGAGTCCGGCGGCGACACCAAGGTTGTTCTTCAAATTGCCACAACTGGACTGGCAGAGAACTTCCTGAAGATCATCGTCTTTAGCCGTTAGCTGAAAAATCAGGGAATGTAGCACAGTCAATGCAGTTGTGTTCCCGGCGTAAGCGTGACTAAGGAAAGCGAACACGGTCCGGTGTAAGGTCATAGCCTTATCAATCGCAATACCGGCCAAAAAAGTCTTGCCTGTGAGCAGAAAGCTCATTAGCTTATATCAAAGTATCCAAAATACGATTCAATATATACCTGCCCCGGGGATGCCCTGCAGCCACAACATTTTTGTTGATGTGTTGGTGAAGTCTAACCATTTGTTGAACATATCGTCCTGCAGCAACCAATATCCCGTACCCTCACAGACACGACCGTGAATCCAGTTTAATTTATCATCATAAAACTTCGGCAATATATCCGTTTTGATCACATTGTAGTCTTGTTGTCGGTTACTTCTGTGCGTTTTCTCAAAATGCTCGAGAGTGCGTTGCCGGATGTCGTACTCCAGTCGGATGTTTTCCAGACGGACTTCGGTTCTCATCAAAGCAGTGTGCCGCTCAACATGGCCTGCAACCACCTTGATTTTATCTCTCTGCTTAGGCCACACCGACTCGAAAAAGTATCTCCAACCTACATTGGACAAGTCAGTCTGCTCAGTATGCCAAGATATAAACACTCACGACTCATAGAGAAGAACTTCAGAGCTATAAGGTAGATATCCAGGATGTCTTGGAAGAACAACACTAGAACATGTTTGAGGGGCTGATTCTGATGGAACATGATCGCCATCTCTTTGAACTCAGGCAGGAGTTCGCCAATCTCGGCCGTCATATCAATGATGGCATCGAGGGACTGTGAGAGCGTGCTTGCCCATTGAAGAAGCAACTTTATAGGCCCCCATATAAGCGCCAAGATATCTGGCTGTACTTGCACGAACGTATCAATTACACTCGTGTAGCTCCGAAGTCGTTCGAGATACGGTTGCGCTTTCGACAGATGACGAAGACGACCCTCTTTTCCTTGTTCGGCTTGCAGTGCATCTGTGGTAGCATACACACTGTCAAGTGACCGCGTTTCCAGTATCTTATTGTATAGTTTCTCGTCATTCAGCTTTAATCTGAAATTGACTACCGCACTCGCAAATGCTGTCTGGATAGGATCAAGGGCGGCCGCCATGTTGCCTGGCCAGCAAACTGGCAAGAATCGACTGGAGTGATTCTGATTGAATAGAAAATACGAAGGAGTCGTATGGTAACAATCCTGACGGGCGACGTTGTTCAGACGGCGATATTCGATTCTAGCCGCGAAAGATGCGCAGGCAGTGGGGACTTTGCCAGGTTATTGTAGATCAAACCAAATTTTACAGAGTGCGAAGGTAGAGCCTCAGCCGCAGATTCACGTGATGCCTATCACGAGCCGTGACGAATAACAATCGCAGAACACACTCTACTATGATATGCAGATTAGACATAGGACCGACGACCCCACTTCCAGAGAGCAATCCTTACCTAAGACCTCCAATCAGGATTGCCTAAGCAGTCCAAGCCTTTATAATCCCTAGACCAATAATCCTAACTTTAGGATAATTGTATAAATTCCGACCATAGAAAAAGTGATGCTATGGCCGCCGCTGGCCGAATCTAATGGCACCGGAGATACATTTCGCTCTTTCCGAAGAAGAGATTCAAGGTCCGACGCCATGGCATTTAGCCTGTCGGATAGTTGATGTGGCTATGGTGAGGCGAATTCTGAACTCAACAAGGGACGACCTCCAGAAAGAATTCGTCGGTTCAGACGCCGTTGCATTATGCTACCCCCTTGAGAAGTGCACCGGTATGCATGGCTCTACGTAAGGCTGGTGCGGTAGGCCTTCTGCAAGACCATCGAAGCAGGACTGTACTGCCCAAGCTGGACATATTAATGTCTCACTGTGTCTGCGAGGTCGAAAGATCAACCTTAACGGCCCTGATGATGAAAGAGATACTCCATGTCATGTTGCATGCCGATCGGGCCAGTTGAGCGCGGTAGCTTCCCCGCTCAAGAGCAAATTCGGCGTTCATGCGAAGAACCACGCCGGCGAAACTGCTCTTCAAACCGCTCGGAAAAATAACTACAACGACGTCGTCGACCCCATAAACTCCAGTATTATCGCAGCATCTGCCCGGGGCCGGTAAGTAAAATGCTGCATTTGGCGATAGAATGGGGAAAGCACGGCGTCCTGGGCTCTCTTCTCGATAGTATCCGTGTCTTCGATTTCCCAGGACCCGTTCTTTCAACAGTACTATTACCAGCTGCCGAAAACGGAAACATACCGGCCTGTGAGATACTTTTCGATCGTGGTGCCAACACGGAAAGCAAGGGAGATACTGGACTCACATCTCTGCACCTCGCGTCGATGTGCGGCCATATAGAGCTCGCCGGACTCCTATTAGACTGAGACGCCAATATCGAGGCCTAATCCCATCAACTTCGCACACCCTACTCCATACCTCTCGACACGGCAATACTGGAGTCATCGAGATGCTTCTTGCCAAAAAGTGTGACTTGCGGGCAAAGGGCCAGAGCGGCGACACGGCGCTCAGTCTTGCATGGTACTCCGGTAGCACCCAATGCGTTTCTCTTTTTCTGGGCCAAGCACCGGAAACGAATAGAAGGGTATTAGCAGCAACGGCAGCTTCCATAGTTGTGCGAGTTGGCGACTTCTAGACAGGCGAGTACCTACTGACGGTGGCAGGAGACACATAAGAAATTAGAAATCAATCCCTACTCATCATACAAAACGCGATCCAGCGAGATGACTACGAAATGGTGAAGTTGGTAATAGGGAAGGGAGCAAATATCAATGCTAAAAATGACAACGAATGAAAGCTACGAAGTATGGCTATGAGAGTCCAATATCCAAACCTGATCAAAGCGCTGCTACGTCATGGTACGGTTCTCTCGGATGCTCTTGAGACAGCGGCAGCCTGAAGGGTCGCGGTCCGCCAAGGAAACGAAGATTTGATTCGACTGATAATGAACACATGCCGACTAAATATTAAAATGCCCTGCCATGGCTGGAGGACGGTGTTTTGAACGGCCGTCCTCTTTGAGAAGCCGCACATTGCGCTTCTATTAATGAAACTTTGCGCAAACGTCAATCACGGGACGAGGACGAAATCGCGTTGCACATTGCGGCAGAGAGTACCAGGATAAAGCAGTAGGAATGCTCCTTGAACATGGAGAAGACGTCGACTGCGAGGACAACAATGGTGGCACTCCGCTAAACCGCGCACCGCCAAACCGTGCGAAGACCACCGTCGAGGCCCTCCTTGATGCGGATGCAAACCCGAATGCTGGTAGTGGATATGGTAATCAAGAGCGGACAGCCGCCAACGGTGGCTTCGCTGCTAAAGGCAGGTGCCGATATCACAATCCAAGACCACAATGGATTTTTGGCCATTGCATGGATCGTTGAGAAACACGAGTTGGAAAGCAATAAAACCATCCTTGATGCTGTACTTGAAAAAAAATAAAAATAAAAAAAATTCGGATATCAACCGCAAGCCTCGCAAGCTCCCACTCCTGTACTCGGCCATCGTGCGGGGGCAAAACGATTATACTGTACAACGGCTTATTGAAGCAGGCATAGACCTAACCGCCAAAATTGGTGGGTTTCAGCCTACAAACGTAGCGGACTGGGTCGAGTCGAGGAGTCATTGCAGGGCTCAGAAGATCATCAGTGATTTGTTAGCTCAGCATGTTGTGCGGCCTACTCCAAGGCCAGCGTCGTAACGATGAGAACCACAGGATAATCCGTGAGAGCCGTATGCATTCCTGAATTTTCTAGTCCACACACCAAAATACAAACAATAGATAATCACACATATGAAAATACGAAATGAATCACCGCGGACTCCTGAACTATCCCCTTGAGTGTGGTAAGGTCGCAAGCATGTATTAGACCCACATACCCCTCAATTTAGGTCAGTACAAGAAGTAACTTTGAACTCTTCCCCACACAAAACCACACCAAATGGACCTCAACGATACCATCATAGAGGACACAATTGTAGTCGGGGGCGTCAGCGAGGTTGATAACGAGCTTTTCATATGGCTTGACCACTATCAACAAGAGTGGGAAGGTGATATCACAAGGAGACCGAATTTTGAGCCTGTTGCTGCCGCAGGCAGCGTTTTCTATCCGTTCAAGCTAGAACAACATCATCCAACTTTATCAATGCTGCCGGCGAGCCCATTCAACCTATTCTAACTCTTCCTACCTGTTTCCCTTATGGAAAGCTGGGTTTGTTATATGAATGAGGCTCCTAAGCCTACTCAAGGTCCTGGACCCGGGTCTTATAGCAATAGCAGCTACATACAGTAGCCCTTATAGCGAGGGAAGGCTTAGAGCCCAACCTTGGTGCCAGAGATCTATCTATGGCTTATTATATAGATTTATATAGGTCTGTATAGGGAAACCCATCTAGAAGATTATTAGAAGGTCTCTAGGACTAAGGGACATCTCCCTAGTTATCCTATTATTAAATATATAACTTTTAATCGGTTCTAGCTGCTATCCTGCCATATATGAATTTCCCCCTTTTCATTATAGCCATAGGGGCCCTATAGGCCCTGTAATAAGTGGTCTGATCACCTACAGGCTGCTTCTTTATAACTCTAGGTCCTGAGCATAGATGTTACTATAGATGAGTATATAATCAGCTTTAAAGGCCATGCTTATGAAAAAACAACTATCCCCAGTAAGCCAACGCCTACTGGGTTCAAAGTCTAGGTTATGGCTTAATAGGGCTATTTTTTGCAGTGGATTTGGCACATACCAAGGTCCCTGCCTACCAGTATCAGGAAGTTGAGGGAAGGCTCGCAGCAGGGCTCACAGCAGGGCTCGCAGCAGCAGGGCTCGCAGCGAGGGAAAAAGCATAAAGCTGCTGCCGACACAGGGAAAGCTTTGAACCCTACACAAGCTGTGGTGGTCTCCCTACTATCTAGGCTGCCTGGAGCCATCTATTATATCTTCCTNTAAAGCTGCTGCCGACACAGGGAAAGCTTTGAACCCTACACAAGCTGTGGTGGTCTCCCTACTATCTAGGCTGCCTGGAGCCATCTATTATATCTTCCTTGATAACCTATTCTTATTGTTATACCTTTTCCGGGCTCTGAGGCAGCAAGGGATAGCTGCTATAGGCACTGCCTAGGTCAACTATAGCATCTACGCCCCCCTTATTATGGCCAAGCAGGAAGACCGTGCTAGGAAGAGCTAGGCTTTTAATACCATCAAGGCTATGCCTACACCGGAAGACCAGGTATATCAGAGGAAAGGGTCTGAACCATCTGATCACTAGGATAACATATACTAACCCTTTACCCGGCCCCTCAAGGTCAACCAAATCGCATAGAAAGATAATGCCCTTATGCTACTGTTGATGATTATGTTCACAGGGGATGAATTCATCCGCCGGGTTCACCAGCGGCCCTCAGCAACAGCATAATCATACCCTATTCACTGCGAATTTAGGCCTGATCCAGTGAAGGAACTCCCTATGCTAGAGGCTGCAGACACCTATAATAAGCAGATGGGCACTATAGATACAGGGAATCAGCTACAGGCTATAGAAGGTCTTGACCACCGTAACCGTAGGGGAGGGTGGTGGGCAATAGCTTGGACCTTCCTGCTTGAAGTGGCCCTTGTTAATAGCTATCTATTGCAGCAGCGGGCTCCAGGGCCCTTGCTGTGGCCCCCGTATAGGACCCAAAGGCCGTGGTGGCAGCACCTTATTAATGATCTTATTGCTCTGTATAGGAAGATTAGGGGCATAAGGCAGCATTTCTATACTGGGGATACCATAGTCCCTCTATCATAGCATAATCATATTAATAGGGGTAAAGGGGGCCTTTGTTTTGGCTATCAGGGGCTCTGGGCAGGTGAGGTACGGTCATGAAGTCAGTAGCCCCTCGGGCAGGTCAGTGGGAATAGGGTCAAACCCATAAGAACATGGAAGGGCTATAACATATGTAATATAGCTATATGTACCTGGCAGGAATGCTGGGACTTCTATCATAGCCTAATTTCTTAGGGAGCTAAAGTCACTATTTTTTTCTGTATTTTTATTGGTTAAAAACCCTGTCTGTGACANCCTAATTTCTTAGGGAGCTAAAGTCACTATTTTTTTCTGTATTTTTATTGGTTAAAAACCCTGTCTGTGACATGCTTGCGACCTTACCACACTCAAGGGGATACATGGTTGCCAACAAGGCCAGAACGCTAGCAGACAACGACCTCTCCCAAATGTCTTGGTTCGCTCATTCATGCATGATAATAGGCTGTTCAGTTTTTCTCCACTTGACCATGCTTGTAGTTGTGTTCCCTGTAACGGTCACGGACCTCGTGAAATTCTGCTGTGATGGCATGCAGAATACAGTAATTACTAGGTTAGTGGTCACGTCTCATACAATTGCATATGTCGTAACTGACGTGCGGATAGAGGCTAAGATGAATGTACCCCAGAGTAGATTGCAGCTGTCATCATTTGAATTCGACCCATTTCCGAAAAAGCCTGAAACGCCCTCGGCATTATAACAGTGCCTCGGACCGGCATTACCACCGTTCGGGTAAGAACGGCCACTGCCATGAAGGCTACCACAAAGAGGAGATCCAGCAAGACCCAAAGCTAGCGGAGCTATCTGGGCCCGCCACGCTTGAGAAGCAGCTGCATCAGCACAGCTAAAAGCGTGTACAAGACAGCAGCCGCGAGGATACCCTCAACGGCACCATAGGCATCATTGACACCGCGCCGGGTCTTGATGGCGTTGACCAGCCGGTAGACCCTGCGGAATCGAGCGGAGAAGATTCTGAGCGAAACAGTAGCGGATACGAATTGTAAAACGCGCGTTAGGCGGAGAAACCATCGATAGAGACTGGAATGCTTCAGCTAGTTGGCAACACAGCGGGTCAGTCAGCCTGTTCCGTGGCCATTGTCATATTCGGTACGGCCTGTAGGACCAGTGCCTGCGGCGGTGCCATAGTCATTGGGGTAGGTGTTGTAGTTATCCATAATACCCAGGGTTCGGCGAGAACAGACAGATGGTTTGCTGTGGCGGGCAAAACTAGTGTGATTTGGGCCAGATGAAAGCTGTGATCTGCCGGATTACAGGCGAGAATATATAGTTTCTCCATCAGTATCACCGCAAAGGTTGCACACTTACATATTGCGTACATGATGCTTAAAGGCAGTAGTCCATAGAAGCTGTCATATTTCCAAGGTTCACATCGCAGACCACGGCAGCCCATGACATGGTTACGCCCTCATCAGAGCCACCAGAATTACCGCCGCGCTTGCAAGGCCAATGTCAAAGGAGAAAAAGGTACAGCCATAAACACGATTTTGACCGGGCTACGATTTGCAATATGCCATCATGATGATCCGTTTTCGAGCCTCGCTTGGCTTTATAACCTATATGGCTGGTGCTGTGGCTTTCCTTGGGCTCATGCGGTCATTAATGACGGAGGGTTGTCTTGACACACCGTGGAGTTGCATTCCACCGAAATACCGGACGAGCGTCATGTGTTTATGACTTCAACATCCCCACTCGGGCTTACGAAACACTCCACAACCTTGCTGCAACGTCTAGCCTAGGGCCCGCCCTGCCGCTCTCCGTAAATACTGCCGGATTGCTTGGCAGGTATCTACCATTGGAACTTGAAGGTTGTTGGCTGTTGAGTCCGACTTCCGCTGTGGGCCACTCAGCAACTGCTGCGGGACAAACCCCAATTTTATGTTAACATCCTACCCTGCTAGGCTTAATCGGCTTCCCCGCACTACGCTGACTCCAGAGCCAGAGCCAGAGACCAATCTTTCGAGCTTCTACAGGGCTTTGAACAGCTCTGGCTTACCAACAGTCGCTTGACCGGACACGCTTCTAACTTGAGCTATAGTTGCAATTAGCGGCTCAATTTACATGAGCGCAGCTACCCTGACTGGACCCATGTATGGCCAGGATTCACTGCGATCTTATACCCTTTAGTTCCTAGGGGATATGCGTGTGACAAAAAGGAGCCTGGATCAAAGCGGGATATCGGTAGCCGAGGGCTCCATAGCGGGAAATTAGGCTTGACCGACCAACATGTATAACAAGGTTGAATGTGATCCCTGCTTTGATTGCTAACATAAGATAACGGCAGCAAATCCAACCCACCACTGCTCCACAGCTAGGAACGAGCTTTTCGAGACGCTACCGTGAAACGTCGCAACACATATCCAAAGATCAAGAGAAGATGAGCGGCTATCAAGGATGGACACTAGAGGAACATGAGAAGATTACCCCTCTCAACATACGCGACAACGACCTCAACCACGTCATCCAGGGCATGCAGCAAACGGGCTTCCACAAATGGGGCTTCGTCATCTACCGCTGCACCTACTCGGACGACGAGGCCTGGCGCCGTTACGTTCAGTACATCAGAGATGAGACCATTTGCACCCTCGACTTCCTCGGCGTGCAATTCCTCCTCGAAAAATACTTCGACATCGAGGTCGTCGAGGACCGCGACCAGCTCGATGGCGCGTCAAAGCCTCTCGTAAAATCCCTCTTTGCCAATCGGGCTGCAAGAGACCGTCAGACTGACCAAGGAGGGCCCGGTACGGCGACATATTTCGCCAAGATGATACCCAGGTTCAAGTACTGCGTGTACGTAGACCAGGCTTGCCTCGACACGCTGCTAAAGCGCGAAGAATGGGACCGCGAGTTCGAGCAAGGGGGTCATCAGACGGAAGCGTGGCCCTACGTTATCTGTGCTGTCATTGACACAGACTGCGAGCCTGAAGGGGAGGGCAGAGATGGGTATGAGCCGGTCGAGGGCTGCACGCGGTACTTTCCAGGTTGGATGTACTGCGTCGTCGATTTTCTTCCGGGCCTCTATAATCGGCTGCATTTTGAGGAGTTGACAGACGGCTATCTCACTTACGAAAGGCCTCCGGCTGTGCCAAACGCCGATGGACAGCTTATGCCTCTGTAGACATGGCCCACGATGCAGGTCTGAGGTTTTTCTTTTTCTTTTCTTCCTTTCTAAAGTAAAGAACGTTGTATTTAAATCAACAACAGTTTAAACCCCAATACAGACATAATAGCCTAGCCACAGAAGCGTACAGTTGTCACCCACCTCGGGATTCCATTCGAAAAAGTCGTCACGTCTAAGACTGTACATTGCAATGATGCCGTCGCACGCACCATCATTTTCTCCGACAAGGTGAAATCTCCTACAATCCTCAATGGTACCAGGCTGGGTGTTTTCTGGCACCTCGAGCGAGGTTGTCGAACTAGTGCCATCAGTCGACGCCGTCGTCGAAGATGGTGGCGGCGGCGGCGCTGAAGTGGTGATGGCTAATATTATTTGTGAGAAAATCTAGTGCATTCGCCAAAACTAACAAGTGGATGAGACAAACCTGATTGCGTCCTGACAACGCAGTAGCTATAGTCCAGCTCAAACCTACACTCCTCCTCCGAGAGACTCGGATTCCATTCCCTCAATTCGGCGATGCTGACATGATAGTCGGCAGCAAAGGACTGGCATCTGTTCACTTCGACATACCACGGCCGAAGACCAAACATCTCCTCCATGGTCCGGGTGTTGAAGGCGTTGACATAGGTGGCGCAGGAGTCGAGGGTGCCTGGTGCAAGCGGACGCAGAGACTCGGTAGGTATCGTCACGGATATGGTCGAGGTGGGCGGGCGCGTGAAGCTTGTGGAGGGGCCCTCAACCTGGTAGCCCGGGTACGTGGTGATATCACCTACTGGCCTGACGCAGTACGCGGTGCCCAGCTCAAGGTTGGAGCAGCTCTCGTCTAGGCCTTGGTTGAGGAAGTAGAAGTCCCCCGTGGTCAGGCTTGCGTCATTTGCAATTATGTCGCAGTAGTCTCCCTCGACGACCTGTGACAACACCCAGTTAGCAAATCATGATTCCACTGACACCGATTTGGAGAATCATGCTTCGGGATCTTACAGTATACCAAGAAGCACATCGCTCGTTCGAATCAGGATGCGCATTTGGTGGAATCGGGCCTTGGGTCGGCCCTGGAGGTGGCTCAAGATCCAGTCTGCCTCCTGGTGCACTAGCCATTAAGCATCAGCAAAAATCTCTCATCACGTTTGATCATACAACGCCGTCTGTGGTGGTGCGCCCAACATACCTGACGCAGACGGAGGTGTACCTCCATCTCTCGATGAACAAGCACTGAGGATCGAAGTTGCTGTTCCATGAGACCAATTGTACCCTCGTCACATTATACTGCCTGCTCAACGTTCTGCAGTTGTCATTGATCAGGAGAAAGTGCGTGCGGCACTGGGCCGGCAAGCAAATTTCCCTACCAGCATCTGGTAGGTGGCAGAAAATGTCCAGACCATTCCTATCAATGAGCCCAAAACTTGAGACATTCTGCGCCGCCGCAATGGTCTCGCAGGTATCGCCCTCGCTGATCGTGTACGGGGTAGCGCACGAGGTTGGCTCTGCCGTTGAGGTCGAGGAGCTTGTGGGATTTACGGGTGTGCCGTAGGCAGGAGGTGTCGAATAAGTGTAGCCTGAAGCACCGCAGCTCTCAGTGACGGAGGAGAAGTCTTCGGCAAATTCTTCGTCGTACCCCAGAGGAGACTCAAGCTGGATACGCCATGGCTCCAGCATGCAGTCGTGGCAGTCGTTTGCGTCCGTAGCGCTGGTCTCATTGCGCCACTCCGCGACAAGCAGATCGCAGAATGTACCGGTGTCACTACAAAAGTCGCAGAAATTAGCTGCTCGGGAGAACATCTGCGGAGCTGGATACTTCTCGGCATACCTGTCTCTATGACATGTCACGTCTAGGACGTGAAGGTAGCGATCGATGTTGAATGTTGCTGAGACAGCCTGTCAGTACTTCCAGAAATCGGCCAACTGACGAGCCAAGGAAAGATGAAGACTTACCCGGATAAGCGTGACGGTCAAAAACCATGACATCCGCATCAGGATCGCAGGCTCCCAGAACGATTGTGCGGAGACTCTCAAGACTTGATCTACACTCATCAGTGCACATTGACTCGAGATTTTCCAGGTCCAAAGGCGTAAGCATGACCTCACTATTAACCAGACACTTGTCAGTACTAATGTTATCTTTCAGGAATGGCTGAAATGTCTCTCAATTCGGCAGGGAAAACGAACACCTCTCCAGCGTGGCGTCCAAGCAAGTCGGAGCACTCGACTGTCGTGTTGAGTGCATCGACACACTCACTGCTCATGCCCAGGGTATCATATTGGTATTTGTTGAGAGGCAACTGCTGGGCCCATACCTTGTGGTAGGTAGCCAGGCCAGCAGCGGCCAGGAAGGGAACCTGGGCATGCATTGAGAGAAGGATGTGGAAGCCAAGGACGAAATTTCCTGGGGAGTTTCTCTTTTTCTTTTGACCTTTCCAAAGGGAAACGAGGTGATTATGAGACCTGTCGTAGTATTAAGTGCTCGCACGGCATGGAAAGTCAGATATCTGCTGTGGAAAATCGACAGTAGTGACAAAGCCGCCGTCGAATGCCCCCCAGGTGCGGTCCCCACTTGCCTCGGACCCTGTCAAGAAGTTCTGCGTATCAGGCATCTTCTTCTCATGAGGTCACTTAACCCCTGCATTTTTTATTACCCCTTACCATTTCATGTGATTGCCCCATGCCAACTGCATGTGACGACCCTTGCCGTTGCATTTGATAACCGCGGAAACGGGCCGATATTGCTATTTCATCTAGTGCCGGGCGGAGAAGACCGAGATAGCGTGTAAGCAGTCCAATAGGAACGGCTCATTTTGCGAAAATCACAAAAGTCGTTGCATTATCTGACTTGGTCCAATCTCATCCTGGTCGACGCGGCAGGGCTGCTTACGCGCTGCTAAGCGCTGTACCTTACAAGCAGGCCATGTATCCATGTTGAGGCTATATCTAATGCTTGGCAGGACGGTAATTGACCTAAGCGAAAGAGAAGTCGCGCAAGATCAGCGACGACCATGGCCACAGCCATGTTGAATAGGGGTGATGACTGAAACTCTGTTGGCTGTCCATCCGAAGGTCTGATCCCCAATGGACCATCGGAGGGTCCTTGATTTCGGCTGGGTACTAGGGATAAGTACACCTTCTCATCTCTAACATTGTCGTTGATCCCATCTCATCTCACCCCCTACCGGTCTCCCAGTGTTTTTATCATTTTCTTTACTATGGGCAAAACTGATGGGTTCCGCCGTTTGGGCGTTCCTTTATCATATTGTATAGCCATTCTTTGTATTGGGCTCCTTCTTGCCTTCTCTAACCATCTAACCAATGTCAACAATCAGGGCTCTCGCGCTCGCAAGGTTCACCTTGCTCCCCGTGAAAGAGGCTCATTGGACAACGCTGTTGCTACCAACTACACTGAACCCGGTCTCTCACGCCTAGTTGATGATGAGGAAGATTACACATGCAGTCCTGATGAGCCATGCTTCAACGGCGCCTGCTGCGGCGCCACAGGCGTCTGTGGATACGGTAACTCATACACACATCTTCCCATCCTTCCTTGTCTAATTTATGAAAATTGACATTTGCCACAGGTCCAATCTATTGCGGTGATGGTTGCAGCTCTAACTGTGACGCCCATGCAGAGTGTGGCATGTACGCTGAGAACCCAGGGCAGGAATGTCCCCTCAACGTTTGGTAAGCTTCATGTGAATCAAACACGATTGCTTTATAGGTGTTCTTATAATTAAGCTGACATCAAATCCCATCTTAAAGCTGCAGCGAGTTCGGCTTCTGTGGTACAAGCTCCGAGTTTTGTAGTGACACCTGTCAGAGCAATTGTGAGAGCAACCCACAGCCACCGCCACCATCAGGGACCAATGGTGGTGATATTCTCCAAAGGGGTAAGTACAAAGCAGCAAACGCATGAAGGTTTAAAATCTTTTGGTTTTTTTTTCCCCATCCTTTGTTTCCACATAAAGACTAACAGCTCCGTGTTGTAGTCATTGGCTATTATGAGGGATGGAACGCCCGATCCAGATGCCACGAGACCAAACCCGAGGATCTCCCTGGTAAATATCCATGACCACTCCAGGCAACTCCTGTATCACAGAGATCCTGACCAAGCTTTCATAGTCTCTGCTCTGACGCACATCAACTTTGCTTTTGCTTTCGTTGACCCAGACACTTATGCCATCGTCCCGATGGACGACCAGACACCAACAAGTCTCTTCGCAGATACGACCAATCTCAAGCTCATTAATCCGGGCCTCAGGGTCTTCATCAGCGTTGGTGGCTGGACCTTCTCAGATAATGATACTGTGACCCAGCCGTTGCTTGGAGAGATTTCTAGAGACCCTGGGAAGCGTAGGCAGTTTGCCAACCAGATCATCGACTTCATGGTGACTTATGGCTTTGATGGCCTTGATCTCGACTGGTAAGTCACTCACGCGTCAAGTCCTGTCGAAAACTCGTCGCTGCTATCTCTGCATCAATTGATAACATGGGTGTTGGTTGGGATATAGGGAATACCCTGGAGCCCCAGATCGTGGCGGCATGCCTGATGATACAGCAAATATGGTACTTCTGTTTGCCTCAATTCGAGAGGCCTTTGACAGAGCGGGTAGGGGCTACGAGCTGACCTTCACCATCCCTGCATCATACTGGTATCTGCGCTGGTTCGACATGCCTGGTCTCATGCAGTACGCTGACTGGACAAACTTGGTATGCCATCTTTTCTTCATCTTGAACTAAATGTGTAAATCCTCATCTTGTTCCTAACCCCGTTATCATAGATGAGCTACGATCTTCATGGACTGTGGGATCGAGACAATGCGATGTAGGAGCACGCCCGAGGTATAGAATATTGTTCGAAGATACAAGGTCTAACAAGTTCAATGTATAGAGGAAACATAGTACAGCCGCACACCAACCTTACCGAGATTGAAGCCGCCGCTCAGCTTCTGTGGCGTGTCGGCATTCCTCCAGATAAGGTCGCTCTCGGTTTCGGCTTCTACGGACGCAGCTTCACTCTGGAAGATCCCGACTGTACGGAGCCAGGCTGTCGCTTCTCTGACGCGTCCAGACCTGGTGTCTGCACCGGAACTGGTGGCTACCTCGCATACTATGAGGTGCAAGACATTCTCGATGACAATCCTGACATAGAGGTACACCACGACGAGAAGGCTGCAGTCAAGTACTTCTCCTGGGACGACGACCAATGGATCTCGTTTGACGATCAGGATACGTTTCAGCAGAAGGTCGACTGGGCAAACGAAATGGGCATGTCTGGCGCCCTAATCTGGGCATCCGATCTTGGTAAGTACCCTGGCCAAGCAGCAGACGATGCCTGAGAAGCGAAATAGTTTTGCTGATGAGCGTGGTTTTGTAGACGATTACAGATGGTCTGCCCACGAAGGTCTCTTTGGAAGAGAAATCAGGGGCAATGCGGAGGCCAGTAACGGCGCTACCGAGGCCCTCGCTGTTAGGCAGACTGTCGATCTGACCGTTTCTGAGCTCCACGAAGATTGCTACAGGCTTGACGAATGTGTGAACCGCGATATCGTCGGCTGTGATAGTGGCTACACTATGGTGGGCTGGGATAGATCGGACTGTGGTGTAAGTGAATGCCTGATGTCACTTTCCTTCCTCCTTGACTGCGTGATCTCATCCATGCTAACTTTCGGCGACACAGGACCATTCAAAGCCGATTTGCTGCAAGAGAGAGACGGCTCCATCTACGTGCCAGTGGCGTGGCGGTGGCCAAGATTGCAACGGGCAGTGCCATGTAGGTGAGGTGACGCTTTTCGAGTCCAAAAGGGGCGGCGGCTTCGAGAGCCAGTCTGGAACCAAGAAGTGCAACCGCGGCCATAAGGTATTTTGCTGCGAGGACAACAACTTTTCAGAATTGGCCAATGACTGCAGGTGGACCGGGTGGTAAGTAACGCACGACTGCTCCGAGGAAGAGAGAAGAAAAAGGAGCACCGTAAGATCAAGTTACTGACTGGTGGTGGGCCTTTTAGTGGAGGAGACTGTGACAGTGATGAGATCGACGTCGCGTATGCGAGCAACCTCAATGATCGATGCACAATCATGACGCATGGCATGCACTACTGCTGCAGGACACGTGTCGCTCCCTTCGAAGACTGTCACTGGGTGGGATCGGGTGACTGCGCGGACAATACGTGTGCCAACGACGAGATCACGCTCAGAAGACATAGCCAAGGCGGCTCTTTCTGGGGATGTAACTGTGAGTTTAGATCGTTTCGTGCAATCACCATATTGAATACCAGAGAGCAGAATTGTTGACAGAGAGTTAGGGAGGCGAAAGAAGGCGCTTTGCTGCACGCCGAACTTGGATCTTTTAGCCCCTGCAAGCTGCGATGAGGACCTATGCTTAATTAGCGAGGGCTTCAGCTGCGATCAGGATCCCTATGCAGATGACTTCTCCGATGAAGACCAGTGCGATCCAGCCGACTGTTTCCTGGATGAAGAAGACGCAGAGCGGCGAGACCTCGCCGCAACAACCCTCATTTCTTCAGTCAGGGACCTCGTCAAACGCGCTGAAAAGCGAGGTTTCGAGTTAGCCTTCACAGTCGGCGCCTTTCTCTACATTATCGAGTCCTTTGCACGGCGGTATCCCGGCGCGTCGCACTTGAATGACCCAACCAGAGGTCCGCCAGCATCTACGGACGTATTCAGGTCAGTCCTCTGCTCCACTACCTATGTGAGTATTCTCTGACGTACACGAAACGCAAATAGGCTCCGCAGTGGCACATGTTTCTCAACCGAGATTGAGGTTGTCGACAGATCCACCTTGACAAACGTTGAGATGATGAACGGTTTTGACACCGAGCACAATCCTGATGTATGTACTCAGCAAGCCATCTCTCAGGGACTGCTTTACTTCAGCATACTTTCGACTGACTCCATCCCTTCCACTAGCTGCAATATGTACTAGGTCTTTTAAGAGCACTTGGAACTGGCATCTTGCCCGACGGTACGCGGGCCAATACTCCAGCCATTGACCCTGACGATCTCGAGGACACCTGGAATTCCCGGCTTCTGGACACTTCCGTGACCAGGACGGGAACCAGTCGCGGGATCCGGACCCCAAACGACTTTTTCATGGATCAGTTCGGCTCTCACGGCAACCGAGCACCCTTGCTCCTCCTCCAGAGATCTCTCAATCAGATTAAAGGGCGCGTGTTCGGCGATGAGGTAAATCCCGTGGAACGTCGTCGCTTTCAAGACCACCTGGAAAGAGTGGCAAGAACAGGCCAAGGAGAAGCTGGCCTCTTCCAAAGTCTAAGAGAGGTAAGCAGTTCGTGGAAACACGTCCCGTCGTGGGACATGCCGTATTGACGCCATATTGCCTTCACCTCCTCACCCCACCTCCCTTGTGAAAAGAGAAGTAATGGCACTGTACTAACAGTTAAATGACCGTCACCAGACCATAGCCGTGTTCCGATACATAAACCATGCAAACGCCCGCCCTCGGATTCAAGCCAATCGGCGACGCCTCCGAGAAGCAACCTTTATCATCGAGCGGGAAGTCCCCGAGTTGGCTGGTATTAACGATCTACACATTGAATTCGACAACAACTGGTATCGCGAGAGAAGTAGGGCTGCCCGACAGTGGGTCGCTGACCAGCTAGTCCAAATCACCGCAACGTACAATAATCTGGAACTAGCCGGTACGTCTCCGGCAAATACACGTGTAATCCGGGCTGGTGTGGAAAGCCTATTTAATGATCTCCATTACATGGAACCACCTCCTGAGGATCCTAATGACCCTTGATTAGAAAAAATGATGATGGGCGTGTTTCCAACTACCACTTTACTTTTTGTTCACCCTCACCGGGCAAAATCCTAGTATAAAGATAGCGACCTACTGGTAATGCCGTAAATCCGCATACACACTCGACTGCAGCAAAAACTATAGCTTCTAGCTTGATAATCGATAAGCCCAGAGAGTGTTCAAGACTAATGTGACATATCTTCCAATTATGTTCTTTGTTATCGTCTGCGGTACTTTTCATTTTTGGGTTCTCCTGCATTCCATCAATTTCCGGGTCATGGCAATTTGACTCAAAGAGAGGGATCGCATCCTAACACTAGGTGCCTCGGTTCGACAATGAAGAATCCGCCTTCGAAGTACGCAGGGGTTTGTAGGCAGAGGGGGGATCGCGCTTACGGTAGAGGTTGAGGACACTATAGAGCCCATGGAAGAACTCTGGCAGTGTACTAAAATTGAACAAATGGAATGCAAAAGAGATAAACATGAACTTATGAATATGGGAAAAGGTATTGAGAATGAGGGGGAGCAGGAGTGCAAATGTGAGTACTGGGTATTTGCGGGGCACAGGCCTGGATGTTTCACTTGCTGGTGTCTGGAAAGGCGTCTGATCGCTCTGGACTGGCCAGAATGACGCATAAATTTCCTCTTCGAGACGCATCCAGTTGGTCACTGACGGAAGAAGCCTTCCTCCCCCAAGCGCTTCATAGCCCACATTCAGATCTGTTAACGCGGTTACTGGAGCGAACCATGAAGATCGTGCGCGGACGATTGGTTGATCCAATGAACGCCCGCCTACGGTTGCTGTAAATCAAGCACATTCAACCTTGGAGCCAACGTCGATAAGGTAGTGGATCACGGGACATCCCCCGTTCCTCTGTTTGTCCCACGCGGCACGATAAAAGGGAGTAAGCCGCCACTGATCACTGGCGGCTAATGAAACCCACATCTCTTCTCCACCACTTCGCCAAACGCTCGATATATAACTCCACGCCGGCTGCCGCCCTGCTAAAGATACCAGAAGAATATTTTACGGTCGTACCGCTTCAAGCAAGAACACCGGGACACATTTTACCCGCCTACCCGCTTTGGCAATGTCTCCACCGCCTATTCCGGTACTGGCGGTGCAGCCTTTGACAGAGGACCTCAGTGCCGATTCTCCTGCTACTGCTTCCGAATTGGCTCCTTCCACATCCGCCGCTACTGGCCCTACCGAGCCAGTCACGTCTTTTTCTTCCTCTTCTTCTTCTTCTTCCTCCGAGCTGAACGGGCTCCAAGGCAATCAGATTGAACATGATCAAACAATTGTCTCGACGGAGAGACATGCCCGCCTAGAAGTGCAAAGCTACACAGCTTCACAGACAAGAAGAGGCATCTCGGAGGCGGAAGCACTTGCAGAAGTCGAGGAAATATGGGACAGACTAGAAGCGCAAGAAGATAGTTCGGCAGCGGGGCAGGCTGCGATTCGAGAAAAGTTGTTCAGTGAGTAGCGCAAGGCCTAGCCCAACACATGGTTCATCTCCAACTAAACAGCTGTCTTCTAGAAGGTTGGCGCCATTACGAGGGAGTGCCTGCCGACGTGGCAATGAGGGCTCTCGAAGAAATCATGGAGGAGATGGATGCGATGAGCGATCACCTGACGCCATACGGCAGTGATACGGAAGCTATTGAAAACGACGAGTTTCGTCCAGGTGATGATGACTACGATGAATACAAATTGACCAGAGCGTTGGAGAGAACGCGTTCATTGTGGGAAGAGGAGGAGGAATAAACGGGAATGCCCTGAACAACCCGCGGGTCTGACCGTTCGATCCCTGTGGCCATGGCCGCCCACGACCACAACCGTGACCACAGCTGTCGGGCCATGGTAATCCGTTCATGGTATGCTAGTATGTACGGATTTCAAGTGATGGGGAGGTACGCTGGGGGAGCGGTGAAGTCGACGCTGGAAAGTAAGATACACAGGCCAAGAGAATGAGGTTGAACAAAGGACAATTGAGCTTGGGTTTCCATACGAAAAGCAACGATCTCAATACAGGGAACTAAACAGAGCGATTGATTGCGCAGGGCTGAACCCAAATCGAAGAAGTGGCCGTTCATACGCCTTTGAAAATCGCTAGAAAAGGAGTTTGAATTGCTGATCGAGGAGACATGTCCCTTACTCGAATCAAGATCTCAGCTGGTCTCAATCGGCTATTGCATTCTCCCATCATCTCGACTAATGCCCGTTCCGTGCTTTATGTTCATTCCTCCTGCTCTGCGATTCAAACACTTTCCCACACACTCGACATTGATATGCAGCTGTTCTCGCGCTGGCACCGGATTGTTGATAACTGCGAGCAGGCTGCTGGGTACTTGAGGATGATATTTGATGGCTTGCGGTCTGCTGCTGCGCAGAGTACTGTCGTTGGCTGCTAATGGAGAGACTCGGTTTGGCGACGGGAGGTGGATGATTGCGGCTAAGTTCACGATTGGAATCATGCATCGCACCCGCACACCGGGCCTCTGCCCAGCGTAGAGCCTCAGCAGCTACATCTGCGCCGCATGGGGTTGGCTTGCCGTATCTTTCTATCTCAGTGTGTTAGATGCAGCCATCGGCTTATGAGTTTGGTGACGAAGACTTCCACGTACTAATAAAATTAGGATCGAGCGGCTGACTCTCGGCCCATTTGAACAGAGCCTCTAGCCTCTAGATGAGCCTCCAGCTGAGCCTCCGATAAACCCATGCTGGCTTTTGGGAAAGGATAGAGATAAGGGATATTGGATGTAATGGCGAAGAAAGAATGGGTGTTCACAGTTGAACGAAGAACAGGTAAATGAGATTGAATTACTCAGATTGTACCGGCGTTTTATAGCCCACCCACCACTTCCATCCATACCATACTTTGGAGAAGATGATGGTTGGTCATGTACACTATTTTAGAAGACCAATACGCTTGACTATACGTGCGCTTCTCTTGCCGATGTGTTTCAGGAGACGCTGGGAAAGGCTGCAGCCGCCTTCGCGCCTTTATCAGGATCATAGTTACACCGAGATCCATGCTCTTCCTTCATTCACGAATGCAGACGACGCAGTCCAATGGAAATATTCTTAAGCGCCTGCAAAGATGTTGAGAGGTGCCAAACATGCATCGTGTAACGATGATAATTCGAGTGACCCCATGAACGCCACCGGAGTGATTCCAATATTATGTGTTGGTCCCCCCTTGTCAATGTGAGCGCCAACGTTCCCAGTTGTATGCCCCGCATCCCTTCACCACCACCATCATTTATATTTGGTTGTCTTCACTACCAACAACCACTGAATTTAGCGAGTTCGCGATTCTATTGGAGCACAATCTTGGCCGGATGGTCTCGATGGGTCTGGTACGCCAGGCCAGCCGTTGGACACGCTTGCCCAATAGATGGGATTTCCGCGCAGGATTTGGGGCCGCACGACTACTGATCACACAGCGGAGCGCTTACAGCTTTGCAGTTAGCCACCACTTTGGTGCTTGTGCCCAGTAAAGAGCACCAGTTGTGTTGGTTCGTTTGCTTCTGGTACCAGTCCTGTCCTTCATCCAGCCTTAGCCGCCAGGGGCTTCCATCAGACCCCGGAGGATTGCTGCACATCTCTTGAACCTACGATGACTACGAGCATGAGGCTTAGACCAAGCTATATGATGGCCACTTTCCCGGTACTTGAATCTCAGCCGCCTGATCTTTCCATCATTTGTTGATAAATTATCTGGCGCACTCCTGCATAAGTACGACATCCACCATAATCACTCCGTTGTTTGAATTTTACTCTTTCCTTCCCTCCAGATCTTTGTATCTTTGCTCATGCTTCAACATGTCTCGCCTAGAAAGTATTGCCTCGCAAGTCTACGGCGAGGTGTTTGATTCTGGTCCCTATACGTCCTTCAAGATGGTCGAGTATATGGTTGCCAAGGCATCGACGAGCTTTCTTGAGCTGTGACAAAACCCAAAGATCCTCACAACAGTCCAGCACGGTGACATTGTCAAAGATCCGTTTGATAAAGGAGGTCTATTTTATACTTGGGGCTCCAAGTCAAGACGCTGCACCTCCTTCGCCATCAAAGTGGTTGCCATGCTGACTCAGGAGTTCCCTGAAGAATTTGACTTTGAAATTTTCGATCTGAAAAACAAGGTCACCACACTGAGTCGAGTTGCCACTTCCCTCAAGCAGACCGACATAGCGTCTTTGGGAGAGAGAGTGAGGGACGATATTTTCTATACAAAGGACTTGTCAATATGACCTTCATGGATAGGATGGTATGCTAGGGCGTACTGTTCGGCCGCGAGACTCAAATTTGGACTTCCCCTCGACCCATTTCCACCCCGATAACTCTGATCCTTCTCCGTAATGTTGCTATTAATTCTCTCTCAGAATGAATGCGCCGCATCGGGAGCTAGAGTCAATCAATACACCGGTCTTGCGACATCGAGCAAGCCTGTGGCCTCGGTAAGAAGTAAAGCTTTAACCGTGTGGAACTGGTTCTCAACTAACTGGTCCGCAAAGACAGCATGTAAAAGGCAAAAACATTTACCACGGAATGGTCCTTTGGTCGATCGGGGGCAAGCGCCTTAATCACTGGCGAGGAACCTGCCCAGGATGACAAGGGAGAGGATGAGGTTTCGGAGGATGAGCAAGAGTGTCCCGACGATTCTACCGATGCATATCTCGAATCGGAAGACGACGCCCGTAACCGGGCTGCCACTGCATTAGCCGAGAGGGAGGGGGACGACAGGCAGCAGATACGACGCTATTACAGTCATAAGATCAAGGACCTCGGGGATTATATCATTTACCCAACGGATGAAGGTGTTGATAGAACCAGACCCGATGGATATGCTGTTCTTATTAACTTTAGATGCCAAAAGGTCTAGGATAAAGCCAATTTCAATGTTATTATTGTTGATAAAGTGTATATTGCTTAAAAATAAATAGAGTATTTAATTATATCCTTTGGAGTCGTAATTATAAGTTGTTATTATATATATCTAGTATACCCATTATGTTAACTGGGAGGGATCTATGTATGCTATTGATCTTGTACTGGATATGCCTTAACCTTGATATTATGTATATAGGAGAGCTTAGCCTAGGTGATATCATCAGAATATATTACTAAGAGTATGATTTATATACACTATTGAATCAGTTGAATGATATTGCCACTATTGGCATCTTCTCGCCCGATGTCCTGGCCAAGCACCCTAGTCTGCATGCATTGGGCAAGAAGTACAAGGATACCAGTGCTCTGCTTTGGGTTCTTTGCCCGTTCTTCTATCGACGAGCAGGCGCGCAGATGGGTTGGAGCAGCGACTTTGGACACATTATAGTCCGCCGTATCCTCAAGGTACTACAGATCAGACGGTCTATGTGTACGAAGCTGGTCGACCACAGCGGCATTACAACCTTCCCGGGAGCCAATCTCCCACCCTCCACGGTCGTCACGGAACAACTTCAGTTTAGTTCCGGGTACGCCGAGTTCATCCGGAACCGTGGGAGGACCGTCGGGAGGAGCCTATACATGGGCAACGGAGATTCGGCATCGACCACCACACATAGGCACGATTCGACCGGGGCAGGGCCGGACAGCGGCGGCAAGATCAACTTCTCCATGCACCGAGAGGGCGTCCTGGTGGCCCACGACCTAGTCAACCATGCCGTCCTCCACGACGACGTGGTTGCCTTTGGTGCAGCTGATTCGTTCAATTGAGGACAGGACCGACAAGATCATCGTGCAGTGGGGCCTGGACGGAACGTCTGTCGACCTGCAAAATGCCGTTGCGTCCCTAAGTCAATTCATTTCGAGCTATGACGGTCCGTTTGGAAAAAGGCAATGGGCAGCGGACGGCGTGTCCAAGGTCAACTTTCGAATCTGGACTGCTGCTACTGTCACATGGGGTTATCCTGTTGTCATAAGATGAAGCCTCTGTTTCTGAACGTGCACGCGTCTTTTGTTACGTACTCAAGCCTTAATATTCGCCGATTCTATCGGATGATAGCGGTTCTTGATATCAGATCACATAGCCGCGCTTGATCGTTATGTCCACGAGGTTGACACCTTATCTTGTTATCGCTTTCAAAGCGTGAAGGCGACGACGCCGCTACCTAGCTCATTACGTTGACAGAGTCATCGACCACGGATCCATTCGGAACTTGATTTCTTAGGCTAAAGCGTTCTCGTACTCCTGCCGTAGTCCTCTAGTCGAGTCGCTATGCCAAATCATAGTATAGCTACTTCTGCCGAACTCCATCAAACTCAGCTACGAACGCAGACCAATTAACCCATGGCTTACGACCTAATCCCATGGCATGTACAGGTTGGCGATACGGACAAGCCCCTCAAAATTTGAGTCTGGATCATTGCTGAAATGTCGACGACTCCCGTGTTCGCTGCAGCCAGAACCTTTCATCCATGTCCACGTCCCACTCGAACTGGAGGCGTCGCTTGATCATGGTAAAAAGGCAGACCCAGCCGCCTTGCGCTTCTGGCTCAGATACGAGCTCCCAGATACGCAGGAGCATTTTCTTGTACTCGGTTGGCGTAAGGAGCGCAACCTTGGTGATGTTGAGCACAAGGGCCACACACTCCCGGATGAACTTTTGACTGAAGCTGGACTGGGCATGGCGAAACTCTACAGTGACGGTCTCCTTGTTGTGGTCGCTGCAGTGGTGTCGGATTACGAGGCCCAGGTTCTCGAAACACTCATCCATGCCCAGATGAGCCAGATTCCGCCCTTTGACAATCTCAGAAAGCTCAACAAGGTTGGCTGCGTCGTAGATGTGAGTCAGGGCCTTCCTGTGCGCCCAAATCAGGGGAATGGGGACATCTTCTCGCATCTCCGGGTACGACTTGGCAGGATCCGCCGGGTGTTGAGGTGCTTCGACAATGAACCGAGCGTTCTTGGCAAGGGGCGGGTTGACTTCTTGGCGGGCCTCAGGGCAGAGGCTGAAAAGCAAATCGGGCTCGAGGAGCCATGTGAGCGTGACAATGCGTTGGGCTTGGCGGAGGGTAAGACCGGCTGTTGGGCTGACGTGAACATGAAGACCGTAATTCTTCTCGCCGATGTGAATCTGGCCTAGGCACTGGTGGTGGATAGCAGTCAATGCTATGTTCACGTTCTTCAGACCAAGTTCGGCTTCCTGCTGGGTAAGGATGGGAGTGTTTAGCTCCGTGGGGATCCAATTCAAAAGTCTACCTTCGGGGGTGTCGAGGTCATCTTCGCCTTTGATAACCCAGTGCCTATATGGAAACACAGCTTGGGCCCGGCCAGCCATGCTTCGAGTATCCATGACTTTGAAGTCTTCCCTGAGGCCCTCATACGCTGCGCATTCGACAACAGGGTTGCGGCCCTCGCACCCGGGGAAGCTCAAGCTCTCGAGCTCGACAGCGGTATTTAGACCCTCCGCTTGCAAGGCTTTGGCCATATCAAGGTGAGCCAGGTCGGCATTAACGCAGGCAGGGTGTTCCTGGGTGATCGGATACTCGGTGGGGGGGATGCAAAACTCGATCTCGATACCGAACTGAAGGGTACCGGTGCCGTCGATGCCATGGGACTTCAGGTACTCTCTACTAGGCGTGTCGGCCATGTTGAAAGCACTCGGTAGTTGGTGTCCTCTTTGCGGTCGAGAAGTCCGAGTATCAAGCTGTCCCTCCTGTGCTCTCCTGCTGTAGAATTGCACCTGAAAATCTCAGTGACGCCTGGGACAAGGAAAAGGGGGACTAGGGGGAGTGTGGCATACAGAGGAGAGATCCTGGGGGTTGCGTCGCTGTTTAAGAAGATGCAGCTTCGTAGGTGTTGCAGATGGTGTGTTCGGATTCAGGCCTTGGTGCCACGCGTCCAAGGTGAACAAGCACGGGTACAGAGAGAAAGAGCACCGTCGCGCAATCTGGATTTGTGTTTACGGAGACACTTGGTCACCGTAGGCAACCAAGCGAGCCAGTGAAGTCTGCCATGGAGAGCCCAATCTGCTGGACAGCTGGCTGTGTGTGGCTAAGGGGGAATACCCATGAATCACTCTCCATCCCGACAACGCCATATTTCGGTAGGTGATGGATGTCCTGTTTTCGTCCCGTGAATGTGCTTTTTGGTGAGAGTTGATGAGGCAAAGAATGTAGATTGAATTATTGCCAGCGTCCACGGACGACTTGTATTCACATACGGAACCTGTTCAGTCAGCACAGAAGCCTTGCAAGGGTCGATATCGCCCTTTTTCGAGACAGCACATTCATACTCCTGAAACGCTGCCTTTGTTGCTTTCGAAAAGCTCCACTGTCGAATCAAAAGTTTCTGGACCATTTGTTTCTCATGGAAAGCTTCATCACGCCCAACAATGGTCCTGCTTCCTTGGTTCTGCATTTACTCCCGGTTCTTCTGAATTTCAAATATCTATCGCCATGCTGAAGAGCTGACAAGTAGACGTGTACTGCATTTCTTGGATGTTGGCATCCGACGCATCGATTTGGTAGACAAAGTAATATCCACATTTCTCTCATCCTTTCCTTCTGCCCAGCAAGTTTCTCTTACCAGCCGTGCAATTAGAAGATTGTGAACATGTTGGTGCTAATATGGTATGCCTTCCATCAGTAAATCCAGGATTGGGGCTACGACAATGCATGCAGGACTTAAAGTGTACATACTTCCTGCGAACAATATCAAGAGGGATGCAGCATGAGCCGGCCTTTGTACCCTACTAGCCTTGAACAATTGATACAACAAAGAGTGAAGCGGTAGTTTGTCAATAATTTCACGTGAGCGTTAAAGAACAAGCTTGAACAATTTTGATTCCACCGTTGCCTTTCATTACATTTATGTACAATGCTACTGATAAATTATGCAGTGCTATTTTCTATTTGCTGACCAACCCTCCACCATCTACAGAGTGTAGCGGTATCCAGAGTCGATCTGGGCAGGAGTCGGCCCATGCTTGCCGGTATCCTGTCCCCTGTCCAGCTTGGCATTCTGTCGTCGCAGGTAGATGCGAGTCACTGTGGCAAAGACAATTGCCAGGCCGGACGCCGCCAAATTGACGATGAAAGCAAGCAGGTAGCGCGGCGAGTCGCCGTAAAGATAACTGCACCAGATATTGGGGGTGTTGCAGAAGGAGTTGATAAGCGCAATAGCCGAGGCACGCTTGGCGGGAGGCTGGTTGAGGGTGCCGGTGATCCAGGACAGCGTGACGACGGCGGAGGCGTAGAAGGAGGCGGGCAGCAGCATCATGGCCACATATCGGGCGGCGATGTTGAGGGTTGATACGGCAATGATGTTGGCTGCGACGGTGATGGCGAGCATGCAGACGATATGCAGGTAGCGCTCCTGCTTACGATCGGAGTGGAAGCCGTTGATCAACATGACGATGACGCACAGAATGAAGGGAGGCGCGGTCAGGAGGTACGTGGTGTTTCGGTCGTATCCGAGGCCGCCGACGACACTGGGGAAGAAGTTGGCGACAGCACCGACAATATAAGTCTGCATTAGGCATTAGCATGTTGCTCAAGAGGCGCTGCCAAGGGGTTCTTACGCAGTAAAGGATGCCCATGAGAGACCAAGTCTTGATATCGGTGGCGGCCATGACCAGACCCTGCCAAGCCGTTGTCTCCTTGCTGGGCTCAGAACCAAGAGCGGACAGGTAGTTCCACTGCACCCACTCAATTTCTCGCTCGTTGAGGCCGATGATTTTCTTGTTGGAGTTAGGCAGGATCAGGGCAAAGACGATGGCGAGGCCGGTGGTCAGAACACCCTCGATCAAGAAGAGCTAATCGCTATTAGAGACAAGTGCATATTATAGAACGAAGGGGGATGCACATACCCATCGCCAGCCGGCAAGTCCGTGTGCGCCATCAAGCCTAAGGATACCGATGGCAAAGAGGCCACCGAAAGCGTTGCCGAGCTGAGAGCCGCTGTAGAGGATGGCGGTACGCAGGGCAAATTGCTTCTTGTTGTAGAAGAGGGAGAGGAAGTAGAGGGCACCAGGGAAGAAGATGGCCTCAACGGCACCGATGAAGATACGAGCAACCAGGAGGCCGGCAAAGTTGTGGACCGAAGCCATGATGGCGGAAATGGCACCCCAGACAGCCATGCCGCAGCAGATGTATAGACCAGGCCATGTAATCCGGGATACCATCATGTTACTCGGGACCTGCATGAGAACTGGACATTGTTAACTGTGGTGAGGCGGGCAAAATACGATCAAGGTCGACTCACTGTAACCGACGAAGAGGATGGACACGGCAGTTTGGTATTGGACTGGAGAAAGGTTGAGGTCCTCCTCGATGTTTGCGAGCCTGGCGCTGGCAATGTTCTGGCGATCGAGGTAGTTGAGGACATACATGATGACGAGGATGGGCATGATGACCATGTCCATCTTGAGCGTTGCCTTCTTGCCCAGTCGGTCGTAGTCCTCGGTGCTCATGGCCGCCAGGGCCGGTGGCATCGTGAAGGAGGTGACGGGGGCATCGTCGCCGAACTTGGCGTCCTCGATCTGCTCCGAGGCCTGGTCCCTCTTCTCGGGGGTGTTGGTACCGGTGTTGTTGCTGGCCATGTTGTCCGACTGGTCTTGACTGTGTGTGGGTGAAGCAGATCAAAGGCGGGAAGAGACCTTTGGGGATGGAGCTGCAAAGCAGGATGATGGAGAGCTAGGAGGTTTTGTGACGATCCGTCGAGCCCTTCTTAAATATGCGAAAGCTGACCCGGCTTTGCTCAACCCCACGCAAAAGGGGATGGATCCAAGCTTCACTCCCTAATTCCCCACGGGGTAAGCAAGCAAAGTCCAGGAAGCTCGAGCTTCTTTTTTCCCCCACCGAGTGATTCCCTAAGAGGATCCTGTCAAGGTTCGCCGTGAGGAGAAGGCGAGGCAAAGGGGGGGGAGGAAGCAGGTTGGGGGGGCGAGGGCGAGGGACCATCTGGGGCATCATCCGGGGGCACCTCCATTTTTTTATTTTTTTTTGGCGGGTGTGGAGGAGCCGAAGAAGTCCCTTAGTGAATGGAGCTCTGGGTTCAGCAAGGCTAGGCAGTGGTCTCAAAAAACAGAACGACAAGCTCACGACTCCATCTTGGTCCAGTCCTGTTCCCACATAGGCTGCTCTCGTCTGTCACCGGGATGTGTGATTGGACAGCTCCACGGCATGACTCGGACTGCCGGCGATGTTCCGACGATGGTCCTCATTTTTTAGCTCCACGGTCCATGGGCTTTTTCATCATATTCGATTCGAAACGTGGGGCAAAGGGGAAGCCCATGGCAGATGGTCGGCCATGGATGCCCTTGGTTAGATCACCGTCTTTAGCGTGGCATGACTGTGTGTTTTGTTGGAGCAGGGGCTGCCCTTGACCAGCCCACAAGACGCGAGCGGTCAGGTTATGACCTCTTGTTATGCTCTGTAAAAGCAGATGAGCTGCTTATGCTTCCCGGTACTACTACTCATCCTTCCATTGGATGTAAGTCAAGACTGCAACGAACAAGCACAAGGAAGACCCAGTCCCGGGAAATGCACCCGGCACGTGTTCCAAAGGCCAGTGCGTCGTCCACGACGTAATGCGACTCGTTCGTGCGGAGAAAGGTTGGGGGTTCGGTGATCCAAGCCGCTGCATGGGGGTCACAAGTCCCTCTCCATCCCCTCCCAGAAACATGGGGATTCTTCCCACTACCGCTTTTGTGGGGAGTGTCAGCGCCCGGTGACCCCCAAATAGACCCCGGATGACTGGTCGTTGGGTTCCTCGGGGCCAATCTAGATCATTTTGGGGACCATTGGCTTGGCGTCTGGCTTGCCGTTGTGCCCCCAAGTTAGCTGTCGTGTCGACGGCTGGGGCTGTTCATGCGGCCACGGCCGTATCCCAGCCAATCCGAGATCTCGTGATAATACTCCAAGCTGTGACCACTAAAACAGCTTTCAACTAGTATTATGGTTTGATCGCTCATAAGTTCCAAATGAGATGTCCACCGCATAACCAGGACAACTGACCGATATCTTCATCCACAAGATGGTTGGGTCAATGTCCATGAACAGGATCGGACATCAACATTTGTCATATTGCTGTCGATCAGCAGATGGTAACAACATCTTGGCTATTCCTTGGGCTCTCTTGGCCAGCACTCCCATCGTCGCTTCTTCATACATACCAACGCTTTCCGATTCGTTCCAGAATTCAACTAGGAGGCGAGACCAAGCCTAGATTTGCCTCGACGGCCTCTATGCTCCCAGCTGCCGAATTAATGCGACCCCCACCCCACGACTGCTCCGTCGAATCTTGTCGAACTCGGCGATGGCCATGTCTTTTTCCTGTTTGGATCGTCTAGGACGCATCATAGCTCGAAGCCCTAGCTCAGCCGTATCAATGAAGCTGTTAATCTCGGACAAAGAGCCTATGCTAGACACTCCATCCAGTGTTTTCGATGCCACCCAACTCAAGTTTGATCTCTTCTGTGTCGCTGGATGTCACGGTACCCCACGAATCCCCCATTGTTGACCCGTCGATGACTATATTCGCCATACCTCTGCGGTATGCTAGGCTAAGCACTGGTCTGCCGTTGGAAATTGAATATGCATTTCCTTCTGCGCTGCCCAAGAGCCAATATGTCCCGTTCTTCTAGCTGGAGTAAATCTTGCCAAATTGGCAGTCAAGAAAGAAAAGGAGTACGTTGTCGAAATCAACGTTGTGAGGGGCGCTTCCAACTAACACCAAACAGACTAGAGAGACGAAAGCCTTAGACATACTTGACAAATACAATGTCTACCTCCTCGCCACCGACAGTCACATCGACTTCGAAACTCCCCGACCGCTCCACCGACTTGCTCCTCACCAGATTCCCCCCAACATACACGGCCCATGCACCTGCGTCAAGATTCCTGGCGACAGGCGTGACCTCGACATCCTTTCCATTCCATGACTTCAGCGTCAATACCAACGCGCGTGCTTCGGCGTCCCACACGCCACGCAGGCAGTCGACACCCGCCGACAGCCCGATGTTGTCGATCCAGGGCCGAGCTGCCAGTGTTTCCCGTGTCCATGGCTTTTCGTACATCATCTTCTGCCCGTCTTTTACGTTGAGACGAGAATACCCAATCGCGGCGTTGCCCGTGTACGGATCCATATGTGTCCAGTTCCCCTCCTCATCCGTCACGCTATCGTTTCTTGGATAGTACAGACCACCATTCTCCCAGCTCGGGTGCAGCTCTTCGTCAGCATAGGCCAACAACCCCTGTAGCTCCGTCGTCTTGCCCAACTCCGAAAGCCACTGCACCGTGTACCCGTAGAGAGGGGGGTTGAAAAGTGAGCCATGTGGCTTGACTTTCTCGGCTGCTGCTATTCTAGCCCTGGCCAGGACTTTTGCGTCGTTTGGGCCCTTCTCTTCCGCTTCAGCAATACGCCGGTACTCCCAGCCAACCGGTGTAGTCTGAAGACGGATTTTTCCATCAACTGCAGTGATGAATCCAAGGGATTGTTTATCAAACAGTGAGTATACCAAGTCCGAGTTCCAGGAGTTCATGAAGGCATTGGCCCTAAACCTTTCGTCAGCAACCTACTACAGGAACGCGTTACAGGGAATAAGCTTACCAAGCCATGAAACCCACTGTTTGAGCCGGCATAGCCTGACCTTGCTTCAAAAAGAGCCAGTCGCTGTAGACGGGGCTATCTCGTATCAACCCCTTTTCTCGAATCGCATTCTTGTATTTGACCAGCACGTCATCTAGCACATTAGTGCCGTCACGGACATCGTTATATCTCATTGCAATTATCTGAATCAGTCAGTCCGCTATCGATCCGTGGGTTTTGGAGGAGACCTGACTGGAAACTGATTGCACACTAGAAACACGACGTTGGGCTCGCAGCAAACCCCAACCCATCCATTCTTCTCCAGCTCGGATAGAATCACGGCCTGAATGTTGCGATTGTCGTATCTGAAGGTCTCGGGGCCCAGTCCCCAGAACATCGGGCTCCAGCTGAACGACATGGAGTCTGGCCTCTCAAACTCATCGTCGTCCAAGAGCATCGCGTACAGACTTGTCATTAGAAGAAGGTGACCACTGTACATGATGTTTTCTTTGATGATTGGATTCGCCCACGGAGTCCGTAGCTCTGTGCGTCCCGGATCCACGACAGCGCCAGATTGACTCGTCAAGTACCAGTAGCCCCAAACCTGCACATGGAGCATTTTGTGAATCAGCCTACGCAGGAGAGGTTTGAAGAGACCCCTGGCGGCGGGCAAGCGGTGAAAGTGTGCGAGGCCAGCGGCATAGGCCATCTGGGCGAGTTGGTATCGGAAGGCATCGAGAAACTCCTGCTGGGTTTCTTGACCACCCATGTGGTGCCATTCGCCGTCAGGTTGAGCAACAAGATTATGAAAGTGACGAAGGTGCCCGGCTTGAAGACTATTGAGCTTCTCGTACCGTGATAGGTCAAGTTGTAAACGTTCCTTCGGAGCCATTGCAAAAGAGCGTTCAATGGTCTTCCAGAGAATACGAGGACGATCAACATCGCATGGCAAAGACTTCCCTTCGTTCTTTATATCTCAGTGGGCTGGTGTCCTGGGTGCGAGATGAACATTCGTAATCCCAATCTCCGCTGAACCACGCTTCAAACCCGTCAGCTCTTGAACCCCTGCCACGTTGGCCGTGTGCAGCACAGTGTCCCTAGTTGGGACTTGTCGTAGATGTATGTATTCCGTTGCCCTTTACGGCAGCATAAAGACTGCACTGAGCGGCTTTAATATATCCGGATGCCTGGGTAGCCGGAGGCATCGATACTTTGGTTGCCTGATGTCGGGTTACATCCGCTATGGACTATGGGCCACTTACGACGCGGCACGCGGACTCTGCGAGCCCATATTCCCTTGGTAAATGGCATACCCCTCATTCGGCTTGCGTGGATGATACTGCAGAGTCAAGGTCCCGCTCCGCAGGGTTAACGCCGTGATGAACGGACCCTTCATAGTTTCCGGTCCGGAGAAAACCTCCTTCGTGAGCCAGCATCTTTAAGTCCGCGTAAGACCGCTCCTTGACGCAATTGGGATTTAGAGCGGGATCTTTTTTTTCTCTTTCATTTTTCAGGAGTCCTTAATATCTCTTGGACAATCTTGGGGACGCACTGGGCGCAAAGATACTAAAAACAATACTTGACGACGGGTTCCGTTATGTGGGGCCAGAGCCAGAACGGAAACGATGACCCTCGCGTTTGGAATGAAGAGTCGTGTCGACCAACACTTCGTTACCGTTGGCTGCAGGATGCACTCACGTTGGGAAGCCTCCGATGTCAAGGTGAGACCGGAGATATTCATTTGAGACGCTATGCTGAATTGTAGAGGCCATTCTCTCAGAATACAGAAAACAGATACTCCATGCCCGCCCAATTCTCCTCGCCCGACGGTACGATGTTCGAAGCCGGAATCACGAAACCGCCCGCACTACCGGAAGCAGGACGAAGTTCAAACCCCCAAGCCAGCTCAGCACCGGCAATGTCCAGTACAAAATCCATGCTGCTGCCGGATGCCTGGTAGATAACCTGGCAGGTTGGGCCATATGCGAACTCGAGACCGTTGACGCCCTGGATGGCCGCCGCAACACCGCCGGCAAGCTCCAGCTGTTGGTCGATGTTCTCGGCCTCGGCCGTGCAGCTGTAGCTGTACGGAAGCAGGATCAGCTGGCTGTAGGCATGCCAGTCAATGAAAAGCTTGATGCCGGTGGTCTCGCCCAAGGTCCTAGTGAAATTGCTGAGGACAGCCATCTCGGGGGTGTCGCCGGGTCCCTCGCCACGGTATGCGTCGCTGCAAGGGTCCTCCGAAGCACCCCCCGGGACATCCCACTGGTGAGGCCAGTTGCGGTTGAGGTCAGTGCCTACGCAGGACTCGCCGGCGCGAGACTGTCGATTCTTGCGCCAAAGACGATTATCCGTGCTGGTGTAAACGAAGCCTGGGGCCCAGTAAGTTGGACGCTACTTTGCGAGACGGGGTCGTACTTACCATCGGGGTTGACAATGGGCAAAACGTAGAAGTCGTACCTGTTCAGAGTGCTCCGAGGTATGGCATCTCCTCTCTGATAGCCCTGGATCAACTGGTAGGTCATGTACTCGACAGTCTGGCTTCCCATTAGCACCATTCATCTCTACCTCGTCAGTTTACTGGGCGAGACTCACCATACCGGTGATCCATTCACGAGCGTGCACGTTCGCCTGCCATACGATGGCTTGTTTGCCCGGGCCGCAGGAGCCCCAGATATGGATGCCTTGGATGGGGCGTCCCTCAAGGGATTCGCCAGCAACAAATATTTGTGAATTGTGCGGGAAAGCCGCTTGCAGGTCGTCAAGGAATTGCAAATGCTCTTCAAAGACATGATATGATTCAAAATATGCCGGGTCAGGCAGCGTGGTTTCGTTTGCAAGCCTGCGACTGGCTACGATGCATTGTCAGCTACCAGATAACAGCTAAGGTGAGAAAGTGCCATACCCGTGTATGGCTGCAATTCTCCTTCGGCAGCCAGTTCAGCACCAACATCCTCGGTCACAACAGTAGCATCCAAGTTCAAGGCGTTGAAGGCATCGAGGTGCTCTGGAGCGATGGCGACATCAAGAGTCTGGTGGTTATGCTCGCAGCTCAGCGACACATACTCCAGCTCGGTAAGAGTTCTCTCGGTGGCATCCCAATTGTCCAGGTTGTTGATGCGGAACGCCTTGTAGCCATCGTAAGAGACCTTTGCTGCGACGAGCGGCAGCGCAAGCCCGAGGATCGCGACAGCCTTCATCGTGGGGCGATGAAGAAATCAAGGCAAGACACCAGCCGAAATTGATAGCAAAGGTGGTGACGAGCCAGGACGCGAGACCTGTGGGGGGCATGCTAGACATTTAAATATCCGATAGAGGAACCAGCGTCACATCGAACGGACAGGCATCCGGAACGGGGAAAAACAAAGCAACGTGCCCATGTACGATATCTCCAAAAGGACCTATCAGCTCACCGGCTGCAGATGGAGGAAAGGATCAGCGCGGTACAACGTGGCACAAGCGGGAGCATGCCGTGTAACGCCTGTTGGTGGGATCCTCTTCCAAGCCGCCGCGCCTGTTGTTGACCTGCTACATATGGAGAAGTGCAAGCAAGGACCATGGTAATAACGGGGAACTGGGTCATTCCACCCCTGAAAAACGGGCAGTTTCCAGGGGGGTCTAAGCTTCCATCCGCTGCTTCATTCACTGGTTGGCTGGAGCCGTAGCCGAAGATCAGCTCCAGCTCCCTGATGCTGACGCGAATTTCATGCCTTGAATAGTAGTAGATCCCAAGGGACAATAGCACAGAAGACGGTTCGGGCGCTGGTTGGTCTCAGCACGAAGTTGCTTTGGGGCGTTCTAAAGGATTGCGAATGATCTCATCTTGATTATTGTGGTTTGCATTACAAATGAGACATGGTTCCTCCAAAATGTGATTGATGTATTTCTTTCCGAGACAACCACATTGGCAACGATCCCCTTTGTCGGTAATGAGACGTAGTGCGCTGTGCTTGAAACATTGACAGATATTTCTGCTTAAAGAATTGTGTATGGCAAGTTAGATCGTTGGATGTATTCAAAGAATATTCGATTAAACCAAAGAAACAAGGGGAGAGGACACAGGGGAGTGGAAGGAACAGTAGGCCAGAGACCCCTTCTTTGTGATAATAAGCTTGCATCTAACCGATCTTATATCGACGTGTTGCTTGGCAAGTTACACCACCAAGGTTATGCATGCAGTATGCTCAAGAAAGATGCAGTCTACAAACTTTAGTACACTCACTCAGAGCGCAGAACATTCCGGCGCATACGGGCATAAGAAAGAGATTAATAGCAACAAATAGCAATGGATTAAGCGCATGCCACAAACCCAAGAACATCAAGGCCTCACAGAGGTGAACATGAAGACCCTATCGGCCTTACCCGGAAGTGGATGCTGATCGTTCAAACTCGCCCAAAGCATTAGGGCAACCACATTGGGACAAAGTGAAGAAGAATCGATTTCGGTACTTCTTGAAGCCCCAGTATTTTGTTTGCGACGGATAGACTAGGCCAAGTACGAGAGGCGACTGTTGGGTTTTAGTTCTTCAAAGACACTGCTCGACGGGATGTGATAGTTTTTAAAAAAGGCTGCTGCTACTTTACGACTTTGTAAACTTGCGAACGGCTTTCCTGATTTCTTTGGTCGAGAACATCCATGCCCTTTGACAAGCACTTGAGTTCGGCAGACCAACCCTCTCCCGGAAGCTGCTGAATTATTTCGTAGTGAACAGGGACTTGGCCAGTCACTATCACTTGAACATTAGCCACGCCGATGAATCGGCCAGACATTCAAGCTAAACATAAGGCTCGTTTGGTAAATCATGGTCTAGACTCTTGCCACGGCAGTTTCTTGTGATAGCCAAGGGCACACGACCAGAAACGGGGAAAGTGGTGGCAATGCGTAGGAGCGAGGTTGCTCGTGTCTTATCTGTACCTTATAACCTGGTTTCGAGACCGTGAGGCCGGGCTTCGGACAATGAGCACGATTATTAGGTTGAAGCATGCCGTTGACTGAACTACTATACAAGATTCGGGTTAATGTTTATAGTCGAACAATGATACCAACTCTTGCTCCATATGGGCGCTAGAACGAGCAAGTCATTCACGTACAATACCTTACGCTAACTCTTGATAACCCCTGGTCAGAACGCGGAATTCAACATACAGCAATTAAAGCCTAAACAAAAAAGACGGATCAATTGTCTCTTCATGGCTTGTTCCAACTCAATGCTTGATAACCACTTGGCGGCGGATCGTGTCTCCATCCCTCTCACGTGAACAGTGGACAGCTGCATGAATCTACATCTCAAGTGGGCTCCGTGCATTTTCTCAGCCGCCGCAACACCAACCACTACCCTTTGGGCCGCAAAAGAAATGGCCGGCATCCCAGTCAGCCCAGATTTCACCAAGAAACTCCCCAAGGTGGAGGTACGAGTCAACGTCCCCAACCAGCCAAGATGGCCGCTTGTTTGAGGCTTGAACTGGTGCTGAATCTCTCTGCTAGTTGCACGCTCATCTAACCGGGAGCATCAGCGTCGCCACGCTCCACAATGTATGGTTAGATCGTAAAAGCAAGGATCCGGCTTTTTCTCTCGAGGACCCAACCATCGCCTTGCCGGCTGAAAAGGTATCCTACGATGTCTTTACGTAGGTCTAGCCCTCCCAAATCACCCAGTTTGCGATTCACAAGACGCTCAACATTGCTTAGTTTCTTTCCACTCTTTGATAATTACATCTACGCTCTATGTAGTAACATAGAATCCATCCGCTACGTGACAAATCAGGTTCTCCGGGACTTTGAGGCGGATGGCGTCCGCTATCTAGAACTCAGAACAACGCCAAGGGAAAGTATACCCAATAATGTGACCCGGGAGGGTTACGTATCCACGGTCCTTGACTGTATCAGCGCTTTTGACCGGGAGAAAATGTCAACATACCTCATTCTCTCTGTGGATCGCCGCAACACACCTGCCCAGGCGATGGAGACGGTCGACCTCGCCATTAGGTTCAAGGACCGCGGCGTAGTCGGCGTCGATCTCTGCGGAAATCCTCTAAAAGGCGACGTGTCCCTGTTCCGCAAAGCTTTCCACAAGGCCAAAGCCGCCGGCCTCAAAATCACCCTTCATTTTGCAGAGGTCCCGGAATCATCGACACAGGAAGAACTACTCACTCTCTTGTCGTACGAACCACACCGAATAGGGCACGTCATCAACGTCCCAGACAATATCAAGGAGGCCATTGCGAAAAAGGGCAAGAATATCGGTCTAGAGCTGTGCCTCTCATGCAACGTGCACGCCAAACTCATCCCCGGTAGCTTTGGGGACCACCACTTCGGCTACTGGAAGAACACAGAGTGTTCCATCAGTATTTGCGTATGTCATCTCTGCTACTTTATGCTCGGTCAGCGACTAATGTGTATTGTCAAGACGGATGACGTGGGCATATTCCAAAGCCCAATTTCGAACGAATATTTGTTGATAGCTCAGCACTTCAATCTTGGCCGAGATGACCTCATTCAACTGAGTCAAGGAGCCGTAGATTCGATCTTCTCCGGCCACACAGAGAAGGATCGAATGCTGCGTTTGTTGTCCGAATTTCGGAGCGAGATAGATTTATAGTACACGTATTCGAAACTTTTCACTCACAACCGGAAGCAGACTTGCTATCCCCTGAAACACAAAGGCCAAAGTGGTAGCCGTCTCATACGAGGAGTGCTCAGTTTATTCGTTTTAAGTACAGTATATATGTGAAGATATTTCGTCAGAGTGAATGAACGCCCGCTTTCCCACCGATCAATTTGGTATTCCATCAGCCATGAATGCGCGCTCAGTCGCGTCCTATTCCTCCATATCCTTGCCCAAAGGCTGAACAGTGGTCAATCTTGCGTTAGAATCGCGATGCTTACACGCCGATAGCGAAGCCGAACGAGCCATCAAAGACATCGAGTTTCTTGACATCGTTGCCCCCTCGAAGCGCCAATAAAACGTCCATAGCAGGGACCTTGTTGGCAGGATAGAAAAGAAGTAAATTCTCCATGTCCTCGTCGGTCAAATTGCTCAACTCGTCCCATTTGTATGAGTCGCTGACCTTGGACATCCTAAACCGGGTCGTGTCAGCGCCATACTCGCGGCAGAGAAACCACATCACCTACCATCGCATGCGCTTGGGGCTGTCTCCGGCATCAGGCGCAATTGTTCGAAGCTTCGATCGCAGCTCCCCTATTTGTTCGATAGCGTTGCCGGCGTTGGGTGGCAGGCTCCTTGCGATGAGCTTCCGTATTGCCGCAGCCAGCCGCGGCCCTCGTCCATTCGTGCTGACCATAATCTGCAACGGTCCGTCTCGGTGGACGCTGCCGAAGTAGAAGTCGCATTCGGGCGGTACGTCGGCGATGTTTGCGGGTATCTTCCTCTCCTTGCACAGCTTCCAGATGACTGTCGACGCAGCAGGGTCGTCGACAGCCACCAGGACCATCTCGGCGCCGTCGAGGTCGGCGGGCTCGAACAATCGATCGACGTGGGTGACCTGCTTCTGTGCCACTCGGTACGCGACCTCCTCGTTCAAGCCCGAGGCCGGGCACACGACGGTAACGTTGGCGTCAGCGTTGAGGCATCCCAGGATTCGTCCGGCGGCGACCTGTTGGAAGTCGAGTGTTAGCGAGTTGCATGTGGCTTTGCGTTTGGAATGGGCTGTCTGACCTCTCCACCACCAACTACCAGGACTTTCTTGTCCTTAATTTGCCATGCTAGAATCAAACTGCCACCAGGCTGCACTTCGGGAAATGACTTTGCCATGGTATTGCTGGACAGTTTCGCAGAGTGCACAGGGTCAGTTAGCAAGTTCTCGAGAGCTTCAACTTTTCCCATGATGTAGAGGCCGGGATGGCGATAAGAAGGCGATAAGCATTTCCGCGGAAGACAGCAAGTTACAGCGGTACAAGTTTAAATGCGTCCATCGCCATGCATGACCCTTGTATAGATCTAATAAACTTGGTACACCGTCCGGTGCCGCTAGACTCATTGGTGGTAAGCTCACGCAGCACCAACAGCGGCCCGCCACAGCGCTTCCCAGCACACCGGCCACCCCACCGTCGCCAGTCCAGCCCGCCCTAGCCTTGCATCCAGGCACCCCAATTCCTCTCCTCGTCGTCAGCCCGCTCTGCAGCTCGACGCGCAGCTCGACCCTCTACGGTCGTCTCGCTGGATCGAGTTGCTCCCGAATGACATCGTCTGGCTCAACCCAGATCCTCCAGAGCTGAACCTTCACCATGTCGGGTCGCAAGCTGGGCGGAGGCCGTATCCTCGGAAGCGGCAAAGGCCTGGCTCCTCCGACCCCTCCAAGCGCTTCCCGCGCCACGAGCCCCTTTGCTCCGTCGGAGAGCACCGTTTCTCTAGGATCGTCTTCGATATCGCCGCCTGCCAGTGGGAGCCTGCCTGATGTTGGACCGGACCTGGGCGCCAGCATCAGCGTCGGGATCCAGGCCAAGGGCAATGCGCCTGACCCGTCTCAGTTGATTTGCCCAATATGCAATGAGGAAATGGTATGCCTATGGGCAATTGGCGATACGCAGAATGATACTGACCCCTGCATAGCTTACGTTGCTTCAACTGAACCGACATATCGACGACAATCACCAAGAACTCCCAGAGGCCGCGCAAGATGAGGTCAAGACGTGGTTCGACAAGCAGGTCCTCAAAGCCAAGCGGTTTCAACCCCTCTCCCTTCTCAACCAAAAGCTCCGCGGTCTAGACGTCTTCGAGTCCAATGAATCCCAACCTACACTACCGCCCACAGTTGCAGCCGGCAAGCTGCCTATAGAAGCTCCCATCGACCCCGACGAGCTCATCACCCGAACCCACTGGCAGCGAACGACCAGCCACGATCTATGCACAGACCCAACATGCGGCAAAGGCCTTGGCCCTCTTAACGGGAGCATAAATTGCAGGAAGTGCGGCAGGCTGTTTTGCGAGGAGCACACGATGTACCAGATGAAGTTGAGTCGGAGCGCAAACCATGAACCAGTACGAGGATACTGGGCGAGAGTGTGTGAGACGTGCTACAAGTCGAGGGATGGATACAATGACCACAATGGCCTGTCGAATGACCATACAAAAACTCTGACGGAGATGAGGAGGAAGCGAGTGGAACGGCAAACATTGGAAATATCGAGATTGGAAAAGCGCTTGACCAAGCTCACCAGGCTCCTCGCGGACTCTCCGGATGGTGCGGCCGTCTCCAATGGGTCTCTCCTTGGCCCTATGTCAAATCTCTCCAGCCAAAAGAACAGCAGGAAGGTGCTCGAGCAGTCGGTGGTCACGTGGGAGGACGACAACGCCGTCTCCAAGTGTCCTTTTTGCCAGCAAGAGTTTAGATCCTGGACGTTCAGACGGCATCACTGCCGAATATGTGGGCGCGTTGTTTGCGCAGATATCCAGACACAATGTTCCTCCGAGGTACCCCTGACTGTCGCAACATGTAGGTCCGCTTACTTGCTCTATTCCTTCATAGAGACTGACTGTTGTAGCTCACAACACCTCCATCGAGAAGCCACCAACGGTTGCTGTGACGGGCCAGCTCAGCGTCGACGTCCGGATGTGCAGGGATTGCAAGCATACCATCTTCTCCAGCCGTGACTTCCACCAATCCATCTTGCATAAACCAGCAGATCAGCGCGCCTACGAGACTCTACGTCAGTTTGAGCGTGGTATCCGGCAACTGCTACCGTCCTTTCACCGAGTCCTCTCAGCACTTCAGCCCGAGAACGATGACAACGAGATGGGCCTGGCAAAACCCCCGCCAACACATGCGCAGATCCAAGAGGCAGGAAAGATAAGAAAACGGCTGATTGATAGTTTCGCCAAGTATGGTGCGGCGGCCAAGCGACTACGCGATCTCAAGACCGACAGTCCCACGCAGCAGCGCTTACAAACGGCCGTCTACACGTATGCCAGCGGCTTCCTACACACAAACATGCTACCCCTGAAAAGTCTCCCCCAGCTCCTCCGCACCAGGTCCGCACCCATCTCAGCAGCGCCCATGCGCGCTCTCCCTTTCACGAACCACTCCACCTCGAACCTCCGCCACACCGAGCTCGCCGAGTCCGAGACGGCATCCCAGGCCCCCAGCGAAGGCAGCACCGTCGTCAGCCAGCTCGAGACGGAGGAGAAGGAGCTGCGCGAGCGGCTCGCGGTGCTGGAGGAGCAGCGCTTCATGGTGCAGGACATGCTCAAGGCGGCGACGGCCGCGCGGCGCTTCGAGGAGGTCAGCGCGCTGTCGAGGAATTCCGACGAGCTGGATGGCGAGATTGACGAGCTGAGACGGAAAGTCGGGGGTGTCGAGGAGCGATGGGAGGGGGTATATCGCAACGGCGGCGCGTGATATTGTCGGGGAAAGATTCGGAGTTTGTGCTTGGGAAGGACTGATGGGGAAATTGAGCAGCATGGCGTGGCGTTTATTCATGGGAGGCGAGCGGCGTTTGCATTGTTATGGGCTTTAGGCATAGATTCGGTATGAGATCTAGGCAGAGGCAATTCATCATTATTGACTGTACTACACTTGTATTCTGAGGGCGTCCTGGGCGTAGCTTGACTCAGGAACCGACTCATTTCTCTTCTTAATTCATAAACACGCTCAAACCCTAGCAATATACCGGGGGGGAACACGATATATCATGGCATGGGAGCATATTAGACTCCGGGTATACGCCAAAACAACGCCTGCAACTATGCTACGCATCAACCAACGATGCCGTCCATGAAACATACAAGAAAAGCAGCAGGCAAAGAAGAACCCCGAGCGGGAGCCCAAACGGCGGCAGCTCAGAACCTCTAGTGCGCCACTGCCTCGACGCCGCCGAGGAATCTCCTCACCCTCGTAATTTCCAGCTCCTGCGGCTCGCTCTCGACGGCCTTGAGCAGCCCGTCGATGACGGCGTCCACCTCGACCTCGGGCACCTGGGTGCACAGGGAGACTATGCGGCGATACTTGACCTCGATGTCTTGGCTGCGGCCCTTGAGCGCCTGCACGAGCTTCCGGGTCATATCGCGGCGGTTCTCGACGGCGTGGATGCGTGCCTTTAGTATGGCCGACGACGGGAGGAGACCTTCGCAGGCGCCCGAGGATTCTGCCGATTCGAGCATGGCGGATAGCTCCGTCTCCCATGATGAAGAAGGGTTTGGTTGTGCGGCGTGGGACTGGTCCTTTGAGAGGTTCTGCTGCTCCTCTTCGTAGGCGTTGTTGAGGTTGGCGACTCGTTGACGGGCGTCCTGCTGTTTCTTGAGCTTGGCGGTCAGCTGCTCGAGGTCACGGCGCCGTTCCACGAGTTCGGAGGAGGTTGTGCGAAGGCTGGCGTGCAGGGCGTCCAAGGAGTCCTGTTTAGACTTGATCTCTTGCTGGAAAGTAGACCCCGTCTCGTTTAATAGGTGAGCAATTGCTGCGAATCATGGTCAGAACAATCATACGAACGATTTGGAGCCCGTAATAGGGCTACTTACAGGCTGTGATCTCATCGCTGCTCTCGCGGCTCTTCTGGGTGCACCCGGCTGCACCGCTCTCGATGTCTAGTGCCTGGCTAAGGTTTGGCTCGACGACGTCTTTACCGATGCCGAAATCCCTTGGACGTAATCCCACGCGGTTGGCGATGTTAACGTCGGCACCCACCTCCAATAGTTGGGAAATGATGCTCCGATTTGAGATTCGCGCCGCAATGTTTAACGCAGTGTCTCCAGAGCTGTCTTGGATATTGACGACCTCGGCCATGAAGCGAACAATGCCCATCTTAGGTAATTGCGTCTGCGAGCCGGGCGGTGCGCTGCTGTTCATCTGCGTGTCCTGGCTGTTTGGGACACTGCCCTGTCGCACAACCCACTCCAACAGGCTTTCTAGATAATAACGGCTGGCTGCGTTGCGACCTTTGACGGCGCTGGTAACGGCGATGTGGTGCAATACAGTTCTTCCTTTGTTGTCGCGTGCTTCGATCGTGCCGCCCAGGACTTCCAGAAGGTCCGGAAACGACCCTTGCTCCATCGAATTTGTCACCTGGCAGGCACGCATCAAGGGTGTTTCGCCAGCGATGTTTACTCGATAGGGAGATGCGCCGGCCGCAACCAAGGCGCGAAGCAGATCCATGCGTGTAAGTGTTGCAGCCCAGTGAAGCGCAGTATGACTTTGGCTATCAATCGGCATGTCAAGGTCCAGCGGCGATAGTTTGCGCATTTCTTCGAGCTTGGCTGGATCCGACTCTGGGGGGCCCATGAAGAGGGCCATCATGACGGCTCGCTTCGTCTCTAATTCGGGAGTGATCTGGTATGGTAGAGGCGGGAGGGGGCCCATGGCGTCGTCCACAAGGTCACGATCGTTCATGGCGCTTTGCTGTGTGTATATAAAGGACTCGTTGGGCTCGGTAGGGGAACCAGGGAAGGCGTTGGCGTAAGCGTCGACATTCTGCGAGTAGCCACCGAAGCTATCGACCGGCGTCATGGTGACACGCTGACGCTTTCTAGGAGGCTCGTTGTCGGGTATGGACATGGAAGCGCCGGGCTGCTGTTGGGTTGAGTAGGCCGAGTCGACCTGCTGGCTGTAGTTGGAGGCAAGGCTCTGCTGGGAATTGCCCGGAAAGTCGTCGGCGTTGTGCATTGAGGGCTGGCGACTGAAGCTGGGGGCTCGCGGCGGGCCACTGCGGCTGCGAGGACCAGGCGAGTCGAAGCGGGCTTTGCTGATAGCGGCGACGGCGTGGGACGCGGTGCTCGAGATGTTTTTGAAGAATGTGCCGGACGACCCGTTAGGCCGAGCGTCGGCTCCAGAGTTGTACAGGCGTTTCCTCTGGGCGGCCATGGCCTGCTCTTTTGTTGGTGTGTTGAAGTCGCCCTGGCCTGCCACTCCGCCGTCCTGGCCCATGTCGTAGGTCAGGAGCGGCCGCAGCATCTCTTCGACGCCGTAGTGCCGGCAGACGACGACGCCGCGATCGAACTGGATCCATGTGCCTTGGTATTTCCCGTAGCCGCCCTGCACCTTCTCGTGTACGCCCGTCTGGATCTCCTTCTCGAGGATCTTTGTGCGCTTGCCCTTCTCCACGCCGGCCACCTTCAGGATCTGCGTGGCATTGAGCCAAGAGTCTTTCCGGCGGCGCATGACGGCGATGCCGTTGACCTCCATTTCGTAGACGTCCACCCCGGAGTAGGAGGCCTGGCAACGACCGGCCAAGGTCAGCAAAGCGAGCGCTTAGGCGAAGGCACAGGAGCACGAAGAGTGCGCAGCGGGGGGGACTTACCGAGTAGATCTGCGGGCCATCCTGGGAACCGACGAAGCCACCCTGGAACGAGGTAGAGAACCCCGATTGCGACTGTTGGCTCATGGCGGACGGGCTGTGAAGTGACGAGGTAGAGGGAAAAGGCTTAGGTTAGGTGGGCGTGGGCGTGGGCATCACCCAGCGGGCGGCGGTTGCAGCAGGCGCGCGCGGGCAAAGGCCGGGCAAAATCGCTAACCCCCAATCTCCGTTAGGTAAGGTAAGGTGAGGAGGAATGAGCTGCAGCGGTCGCCGTTGGTGGCGGTCGCAGGCACGACAAAAGACCAAAGTGATATGTCAAAGCGAGGAGAGGTAGAAGCTAGAAGTTAGGTTAGCGGTGGAAGCAGAGGTCGACGGCGTCTGCTCGGTGCGTGCGTGCAATCTGCCAGGTTGCTGGGCCGTATGTCATGAAATGGACTGTGAACAAAAAAGAGGGAAGAAGCCACTAGGGATGCAAGGTATGCGAGTCGCCGTGATCCATTACATATGCTGTGCAGCAAGCGCCATCTCGTGCATGGATGCCAATGCCATTGACACATGGATTGACTGGAAGCGGGACCTGCAATGTACGGAGTACGTGCAGTGCAATATCTTTTTCCGTCCCAAGTTCATTTCGCGTCGCGGCCACTTTAAACGGACGTGTTGGTTTCGTGATTCCGTGTCTCGCGCGCGTTCGCCCTACGCGAGGGGGCGCGTACCTCTACTAAATTAAGTGGTGCTAGCTGCCAAATCTTCAACTACAGCACCAAACAGATGCAGGACCCTTGAATGACTTGCATTGCAAACTTCCACTCGCTGGTCCACGCCGCATGTCTCGGATAACTCTGTCTTGAATATATCCCATGTTTGATTTTCTCATCAGTTTTGTAGTATCTGCGGACCCAATTGTGCTGCTTCATTGTTCATCTTTACCATTTCTGGGCGTAATACACATGTTCTCTGCCGAGGTTTGACCGGCCACCCTAAATCACAGCTACTGTTGCATCCATCAGCAGCTGAAAGCTGTCACCCAAATCAACATGCTCTTCTAAACCTGTCTCGCCGCATTCGAGCCTCTGCGGTCACCGCCATGCCCGCTCCTCACGAGCCCATCTGCAAGTCCCTCTCCACCCTGCAGCTCTATAGACACCTTCTCCGCGAAATCACCTACCTCCCACCCGCCGTCCGACCGCAGATCCAAGGCTTCGCCCAACGCCGCTTCCACAAGAAGCAAGACAACGACTTCCGCGCCAAGGAACATGTCCGAAGGGCCTTGACCTACCTGCGCACGCTGCGGGCCTGCAACAGCGGGGACAAGCGTGCTACAAACTCCGTCATCGCGACGGCGTTCGCGAAGAAGGGCCCGAGAAGGTTCGAGCTCCTCAAGGAGTTCAATGCCAGCGATGGATCCACGGACAAGGACAAACTCGAAGAAGCTATAGCCGCAGCCCGTGTTGGTACATCCGAAGCGGCGCCGGGAAAGCCGTCGAAGCCCAAGAAGTTCTACCAGAAGTGGGATGAGGAGAAGATCAAAGCATACCTTACTTCGCAGAGGACACAAATCGAAGCTACCAAGTTGACGCTTTCATGGGGCGTCATCATCCGGAGACCCGATCCAGACGTCGACATCCCGGAGCTGAACATTTGGGGCAAGCCGCTGAACCAAGGGCTCATTGAGAACAAACGAGGCAAGTGGTGGAAGCGTCACATGGACAAGCTCGCGCCGCCACTCGGCGAGGGAGAGTGGGAGCTTCTCGGAAAACTGTCCAAAGGTGCGCAGCAAGAAGAGCCGGAGTGGCAGACTCCTTCGAGGCGTGCGAAAGCGACACCGACTTCAGTTGAGGCCGGTCCACAGGCTTGGGATTGGGAGCTCTACGCCACAAAATCGCCGGCTACTTTCGGACGACCAACAACTGCGAGCCAGCTGCTGCGAACGGGGCATACAGCCCCTTATGCGGCGAGAAAAGAAGTGCGCGAACTCTCCCCTCGGTGGTACCGGAGGACGTACAATCGGCTGTGGCAGCAAACCGCCAAGGTCCACCGAGATCCGGCGACGCTCAAGCACGAGTTTACGTGGGGCAAGTCAATCGCAAAGATACCTTTGCCTACCAAGGCACAGCTCGTCGTTTTCGAGGGCGTACCCGATACCGCGTCCGGCAAAACCAAGAAGAAGAACAAGGGTGGCAAGGGCAAGCAGGCATCGACGGTGGCTAATTAAACCTAGCTATCCAGCAGGTGGGCTAGCTTATCCAGCCCTGCACCGTCCACCCGCATGCCAACCCACTCATTCATGGCAACAGCTCCGATGCTCTCGTAGAACTTGATGCTCGGCTCGTTCCACTTGAGCACGCTCCACTCCAGCCTCCCGCCCTCCATGGCGACGACCTCCTTGGCCAGCTCGCTCAGCAATCGCTTCCCATAGCCCTTCTTGCGATCCGACGGCCGAACGAACAGGTCCTCGAGGTAGATGCCGGGCTTGGAGCGCCAGGTGCTGTAGTTGTAAAAGTACAGCGCCATGCCCGCGGGGCTGCCGTCGGGGTTGAACAGCAACAGGCATCGCGCAGGTCGGGCGGCCGATGTGGGCTCGGTGTTTGGGATTGGGGATGTGTTGGGGCCTGTGGTCGTGCAAGGGGCGAAGGCGATGGTGTTTTCGAGGGTCTCCACGGTCGCCTTGACTGCGTCAAGCTCGTGCTCATAGTCGGCAAGCTCGCGGATCAGATCCAGGATAATGGGCGCGTCTGGAAGTGAGATTGAGCGTCAAGCCATGTTTTGATGCTCCATGTCATATGTGGGACGGAAGCGTACCTTCGCGCCTGGCGTGTCGAATAATTGCCGAGGACATCGTAGAAGCCAGCACTATTTGCAATTGCGGAGTGAGCAGTGGAGTGAAGAGCTGGATCAGCTGATGTGAGTCTCTCAAATCTCACTGCATAGTCCTATTGGTAGTTCAGGTCGTGGATGTTCCCTGGAAGAAGATGGTGAAGCAAGTAAAAGCTTTTTATGCTGTACATTGAATCAACTGGACCACGCCTTGTAACGCCCTGTAGATCAACCATGGCGGGGCAGTCAACATGGAGGGCGGGGTTTACCCCGATGCCCCTCTGTGTGCCGGCCTACCCTATGCACTTGTTGGAACGACGAGAAGTCTTTGCCGGTGATGAGAAGTACATATCCTATCATCACTCAAGATTTATATTGTTCTTTGAAGTACAGAACAACCTAGAGGTCAGGAGATTTTAGGATGAACAGGAAACAGTACGTGAATCTCGTGCGATGAAGTGATCAAACAAACTATGAAACCCGCAAGATTATAAGCTCGATTCATTCCAAATGTTGCTCAGCCGTCATCAGTCCTCTTCGCCTGAAAAAAAAAAGACTGCTAGATGGCTATGCTGCATCCTAACCGTCTGATGGAGTTTTGGTGGGTCAATGGCACAACGCCGGCAAACAAATGTCTTACCAAGCGGCGTTATGGACGCATATTGTTTGGATTAATTACTAATTGTGAAGCCAATCTGCGGACTTTGGTCCTCAACCTCACAATCGGGCGTGGCAGACAGCCTCGGCTGGAAGCGGAGCACAGCCATGATCGGCGGAGGAGCCGGGGAGTGGATTCATCGAGCTCTGAAATCCCCTATCATATCGTCATCATAGCTGACGCAATATAACTACCCGCGGACTGATGAAAGGGCAGCCAGGCTTGGACATTCGGGTTATAAATGGTAGCAGGCACTTCTAATTGACCGATGCCTTTGTTAAAGCATTCTCGTGTTGGGCGCCTCAACCTTCCACTATCCCATCTCATATCACGTCCATATAAGATCCAGCAATCCCAACCGTGGAGAACCATGACTACCAAAGCAATTGTTTTCGTCGAAAAGGGCAAGGCCGAGATCCAAGACGTGCCCCTGCCCACGCTGCGAGACGAGTACGTCCTCGTCAAGGTCAAGACCGTCGGCCTCAACCCTACCGACTGGAAGCACATCGACAATGCCATAACCGACCCGGGTTCCCGCATTGGCTGCGACTACGCAGGCGTCGTAGAAGAGACCGGCCCCAACGTCAAGAAGGGTTTCAGAAAGGGCGATCGAATCTCTGGCGTCGTTAGCGGAGCGTGAGTTGACGACCATGTACCAAGGGTGCTGTTGACGCGGCTTGGACTGATTGCGCTGTAGGGACCGTGTGCATCCTGAGAACGGCGCCTTTGCAAACTATATTGCAGCGAAGAGCACCGTTCAGATCAAGACGCCAGACAATCTTACCGATGAGGAGGCTGCAACGCTGGGAATCTCCATCAGCACTGTGGTAATTATCAATGTCTCGGCGTCGGTATTTGGGGGCTTATCAGATGCAGGGCCAAGGACTGTACAAAACCCTAGGTCTCCCGTTGCCCAATGACACCAAGAAAGACTCCCAATACATCCTGATCCACGGCGGAAGTACCGCAACCGGCATCTTCGGCATCCAATTCGCCAAGCTCTCAGGCCTGAAAGTCATCGCCACAGCTTCCCCCCATAACGCCGACTACCTCAAGTCCCTGGGCGCCGAAGCAGTCTTCGACTACAAATCGCCTACCGCTGGATCCGACATGCACAAGTACACTAACAACAGCCTCAAACTCGCCTGGGACTGCACCGGCTCCGACGGCCGCATCATCGCTGAGGCGCTGAGCACCGAGGGCGGTAAGTACGCCGCCATCGTCCCGGTGGACAAGGACGAGGTTCTGGCCATCAATCCCAAGGTCGATGGGCCGCATGTCACGCTCATGTACTCCATCTTTGCCGAGCCGTTCAAGAAGTGGACCGAAGAGGAGGTGCCGCCGCAGCCGGATGAGCATGAGTTTGCGCAGAAGTTCTGGGAGATCTCGCGGGAGCTGCTGCAGGCTGGCAAGCTCAAGACAGTGAGGCCGATTGTGAATAAAGGAGGCGAGGGGCTTCAGGGAATATTCACGGGACTCGACGAGCTGAGGGCTAATAAAGTCAGTGGTGGGAAATTGGTATACACGCTATGAAAAGTACCAAGATATATCAGCAGCAGTAAATTAGGAACCGAAGAATAGAGATAGATTTTGTGCGCGTATCACTCCCATGTTGAATTGCTTGAGTGGTCGTCACGCGAAGGTATTCAGGAAACACACGGATCGGGACCTGCATTGACAAACGGAGACTAGGCTCCCTCTGCTATGAATATTCCAACCTAAAATTAACCCGGACGCCCTTCGTCTTCGGTACTACTGGGCGTTTCTGATTCGGACTCTCTCAGGCCAGCGAAAGTTGGGTGTTGCAAATCCTTTCAGTAGGTTTCGAAATGAGAAGGACTGTTCGGATCGTGGAATCTTCAACATACGGCGTGTCAGGGTCACAGTGTCATGGTTCGGCTAGGACAGTAGGTGGCCGGGGAATGCAGCGGCGGGCAGGTTCTATTGCTACGCCGGATCGGTCTGCAGAAAGTNGCCAAGAGACCCCTAGCTCGGCCTCGAAGAGGCCGTAGCTGGCTCGTCGCGAAGTCGTGCGCCTATTCACTCTCCAGTAGCCCAGGTTCTGACACGGCGCACATCGTTTCGTAAAAATATCACGCTGGACTTCCTCCGCAATGCTTCCTTATTGATCTAAAAAGTCTCTGACAGCTTCCAGGTGTCAGCTGGCATAAAGCCTGGGTACGGCGTGAGTGGCCCGACAAATCCTTTGTAGTTGTGTGCGCGTCACCCCGACCCGGAAGGATATGCGCTTCTTCCTAGATCCGGTCGCCCAAGAGCTTAACCAAGAAGTCTGCCGGGAAGTAGGGGCATTGTATTCCGGACCTCATTGCCACGATTATACGCAGCAGTCCGTACGGCCTTACATATTCGTTCGCGGGAAGCGGTTCATTGTCCATTTCTCCAATCTCCGCTTGCCACAACATTTGACCTGTATGCTCGTCGCCAAGAAATACATGGTGATTGCAGCCTCTTACATGGTCTATGCGCTGGCATGTGATCACGACGAATCGTCCAAGATTTGCCGACATGTCGGAAGATGAGCGTTGGTCATGATACCTTGACCTGGTGAAACCTGAAGACCTGGGTACATTGTACATTTGATATGCTGCTTTAGTGCCGATAAGGCCTGCAAAGGAATGAGATAAGAATACTAAACAATTGAGGGTAGAAGCCATCGCGACCGAAGCCTTCGATACATTCAGACGCGGCTGCAAGCGATCACTATCCACATGCCCATATGCTACACAAATCACAAAGAGAGTTGAACCATTTGGAGTCGATTCTGTGACGGCTTTCACGGGAGCTGCCATCTCCACGCTTCGAGCTCCCTGCATGTTGAGCTATCATTCTTGAGCCAGTCTGACCTCGTAAGTGCATTATGCTGCTTTAACCTATTCATGCGGAATTGATGCTTGCGAAGGAGTTGAGCATCAACATCATTGAATATCCTGAAAACCGCTTGTCCCTGCGGTTTCATCATGTTATCGATAAGGTGGGTAAAGGCACGCGGGGAAGTCGTCAGCTGGCAACTATCTTTACCAACACAATCGTGGCCGTTTCGAATGACTAGGCATCCTACAGCATCTTCACGATAGCGACGATACTAATGCAACAATACCTATGATCCCTTGATAGGCTTTTTTTGTTCTTATCAGCAAGCCAATACTGTTTGATTGAAGGGCTCGTTAGTTTATTGCTATTTCGTATTCTTCCCATTCACTCCCCGCCACACAAACAATCCAGGTCACCAGGCCGGCAGCCTTGGGCCCTTCCGAGAGCATAAAGCCACGCTCCCACCGGCGGGCACACCATTCGGCTTCCCGTCATCCCTGGGGCGACCATGAAACGACACATTTCTGTGGCTTTGTACCACCGAGATCATCTTTCTCGTGGGCGCACCCGCAAGGCTCTCGGGTACGAGGCTTTCCACTGGGGCATTTTCACCATGGCCGAGGCAAGCAATACGGAAGATTGCCGCGCATTTGAAGCCACCGACATATCTGAAATCGACCCGGTCACATGGCGAATGGGGAATCCATCGATGGATTGGTGGTTCCGCGTGAAACCCAACGTCGACCTAACACTCGACTCTAAGCTTTTGGGACGCATTGTGATTGGAGCTGTACCATCCGAGGTCTTGGATGTTGATCTCGAGCAGTTCTTTCGGCAGATTCCTCTGCCAGCCAAGAATACATATCCACAGCAGAGCTGCGTAACGTGGGTCCTGGATGCTGTGAGGGCTCTTCAGGAAAAAGGCTGGGCCTCAGCATTCGATATTGGAGAGTTTAGAGCCTGGGCACTGGATTATGCCGACGAGATGCTGAGAGAGGAGAGTGCTAGGGAAGATGTTGTGCATTACCCCAAATTGTGAAAGCACAGAAGACATGAATTCCCGAGAATGGGAGCTATACCTATTTGACATGAGGTCAAGCAACAGTCAAGAGAGATTCGGAGAGTTGTAAGCACATCGCTACTGTCAATCGCAGCGCAAAGCCACGACATGCACATAGGGTACGAGAATGGTATAGTTGCTGTACTTTGTTTGATTAATATTACTCTATGATCAATATTGCTAAATTGTTCCTGAACCTCTAAAAACACAAAAAGCAGGAAGCCGGTACACCCCAGAAAATTCAAGTCTAATAGGCTGATGATTATGTCGTAATTCATTCATGACTCGTGCTTTTTCCGCCGTATGGCGCATTCATTTATCGCAACAACAACTCGTTCAAGTCTCGCTTGGCATTCCGCGTGATCTGGCACCGGTCCAAGCAAGCATCAATGCCAAGGGCAATGTTTGCAGGGATGGCATCGCGGAAGCTCTCAATGTCGGCTCCGTCAAACTGGACGGGGCCGCCGAGGGTTGCCGAGACGACTTCGGGGCGCAGGCCGAAGAAGTTCTGGGCAATGGCACCGACTCCAGGGTCCTCGTTGTTGAAGCTGGCCACAAAGACTGCATCCTCGCAGTCCGGGTTGTACTCCTGGTGGATTGCGCCCTGGGGGAAGACGGACATCTGGTAGGTCGACATGGTGTTCTCAATGGGAGCCACGCCGTTCTCGATGATGAAGTTGGTCACGAGGCGGCCCTTGACGACGATGTTGAGCTCGGTAGCACGGTTGTGCACGTGGGCAGTGTTCATGCCGCATGGCCCCAGGAAAGCCACTGTCATTGCAGAGCCAAGACCAACCAAAGCAGGCATTGACTTGGCGTCTGCTGTGACAGACCGGCCCCCGAGACCAGATAGCTGTGCAGAGCCAGTAGGGGGTGCGGAGGAGGCGAAGTCGAAAACGTAGTCACCAGGCTGGTCGAGAAGATTCGACCGGTCCTTCTGTGTCGGCAGCTGCTTGAGCTGAGCGATGATGGCCTGGTCGTTGGCGCGAGTGTTGACGGTCACGACGGGCGGCAAGACGTCGTCGATGGGTCCGAGCTGCTGGGTAGCTCTGCGCACAGGGGTGGCGGCGATCAGAGCGGAGGAAGCAATGAGAACGGCGGAGGAGAGGAGCATCTTGTCGATTCGATACGTAATGTGAAGCGTGAAAGAGGTTTCAGATGCTGGCTGCTTCAATCACTTAGGGTTGGGAGGAGCTGAGCAGGGAGTAGATAAAAGTTGATTAAAATGTCGTGATTAGAGTGAATTAAGATACTAGTTGCGAATGCTTGAGCTGTGAGTTGATGATGATGATGATGATGATGATGAGGATGAAAAAAGGCTAACACAGGGAAGAAACAGCATGCACTTATACAAAATGAACACGATGCAATTTGCAAGTTGGTGGTGGGATATCGGCCGCGCATCTCACAGTCAACCGTGTCATCCACCACGGACTTATTTTGGGAGAGGCGCAAAGCAGTAGTAGTGGCAGAGCTGGTCATCTAGCAGGCCTCGGTCTTACACCTGGCCTGGGACCAGGGCTCAGCCATTGCTGCTTATCTTCCTCTGCTGACGGGGGAGGGCAGCGTTGGACAGTGCTAACAAGACCAGGGGCTGGGATAAACATAGCCACGTCCAAAATCGTTGGTGAGAAGTCGACTCCACAATATGGGTCCGATGGACTGGTGGGTTTTGCGAGGCCGGATATGTAGTCTGTTTGCTGGCTGAGAAGAACATTGTGCAACTGGCATGTGTAGCACGAATGACTGATGAATAAGATGGGAGCGGCCTGTGAGGAAGGTGTGTTGTCCCTCAGCATGCATCTGTCGAGGCGCCTTCAGCAAGCTAGAACAGCATTTTCATTGACAATTGATCTTTCTTTGGAATCCCACGGAAAAGACGCTCTTAACCAGGGCTTCATGTTTCTTCCAGACCTGTTATGGTGAGCGCTTCAGTCCTAGTGGGAGCCGTGGCTCACTCGCTAGCCGTACAAGGATCAGACGCACACATCCAACCTCGTGGGGGGAATCCACCATGGGAGCTATTATCGGAAATTATACCACGAGCCGGCTTACTACCATACGCACAGCAAAGACAAGTACAGATTCGTGCCAATTTTCTCGCTTAGCTGCTAGCCCTACAGCAGCCTACAGCTCCAGGAATTCACTCGAACGCAAGGAACTCGGTATCGATAGCACAAGCACTGACTATTATTGGCAGTCTGGGTAATGAGCTTCCTTGTGTTTTCGCTAGAAGCAATGGGGGGAGCGAGTGCTTGGTAGCCTCCTGCTATTTCACCCTGACGGTAGCTGCTCGTGATAACCAAAAAAGCTTTTGATAATCATAACTACAACTAGCAGAAATTCTCCATCCTATACATTGTTCAGTATGATCCCGGACCGATGGTCAAACCCTGGAGCCATGATTCCCTAATACTTGCACAATAATTACACATGTCCAAGAGCGGAACCGCGGTCGAGCATGTTTGCTCTTGTGACTTGACTGACTACCATAGTACTTCAAGGTCGCCCATATACACTCTCCTCCCCTTGGGTCAACTAAACCCCCAACTTGGTCCTTTTCATAAAATCTACCGTGTACGCGCTGTCCACAAACTCCACAATTTGCGTTCCATCTTCATTCATTTTCAGAGCCATAAAGTACTTGGTCTCGATAGGCCCAGCCTTCGAGTCGCCCGCGGACTTGATATGAGCCAAGACCTGTCGCGCGGTGGTATCAGTCAGAGGTTCAAAATCATCTTGCACAACGAGGCGCACGTTGGGGACAAACTTCTTCAGCTCCATCACGAAGTCTGAATATTCTCTTTTGCTTCGAGCGGGTACGGCGGTCGTGGGTGGGAAAAGCCGATGTACGCAAGTAGGGCTGCGATAGGCTACAATAGACTCAGGCGTCATATCGCCAAACTTTGTCAAATGCCGCTTTGGCTGTTTACCACATCTGATTGCGCAAAGACGACATGATTCTTGGTTGTGTTTTACTTGGAAACAGTGTAAGTACTGAAGAAAGTGAGAGAATTGATCTACAGCCTCAAAAGCTGCTTGAAGAGTTTATGTAGCCGGTGTTTATCACCTTGAGTCCGCACCATGGATGCGTTAGGAAACATTCTAACGTCAGACTAGCCTCATATGGCTAGGAAACAGATGTGTACGCTGTCTGTGGAAGACAGAGATAGTGAGAATGACCACGCCAGCAACAGTAAAAGCAACAACCATCAGTCCCGAGGCAGGAAGACAGCCAGACGGGTCCTGTTCAAGATGGCCATGGCCAGCTTGATACATCAGCAAAGTCTAAAGATGTTGGCCGGTGTCTCCGAAGACTCGCTTTCCTTAGCCCATCCCACGCCGGCTGGCCGAGCTCTAGACAAGGGCTCCCTGCTAACCTCTACACATGGGAGACACTACCAATGCAAGGCATTATCGAATGGCCTCGTGAAGACTGCAACCAGTTTACGCAGGTAAATTATCTCAAACTGGAACTTGGCTATCACTTCTATTGCCGGTTCCACATGTCTGTTCCCAGCTCTGAACAGAAGACGACCCTTTGGTTTCCAAGGCGAGCGGTCCTCCAAAGCATTAATCAAGAAAACCCCAGAAGATGGTGAGTCGTGGATGGCCAAAGCAAAAAAAAAAAAAAAAAAAAAGATTTGAGGGGAAAAAGAAGAAAGACAAGAAAAAGAGTGCCCTGTGCAGAGGAATGGTTGCTATCACAACGTCAGACCAGCGGAGATAAGTTGCATGCAAGTGCCGTCGACACCTTGGCTACTCGGCGGAGCTGCATCCTGCCAGGACCACTTTTCAATGCTGTTGCCTAGAATCAACTTGAAGGGTTAAGCTCCTCCCAGTTCACCTTCTTCTGTGATCACAGCTATCGAGTCCCCCCGCTGTTATTCCCGTGCTGTCAAACATGGAGTCGGAGGGCGGGGACTCCACGACCTTCCTGATCCGGGGCGACAGACGACAGATCCGGCGCCACTCCGGACCCCCACCGATCGTCTCATCAGGTCGGATCTCCCTTTGTCAAACCTCGTGGCCCACGAGCCATTGCGGGCTTGGTCGTGATGATTGAGGGGGTTAGTACTCGGGCTACGCATGTACCCGTTTCGAGTGATACATAAACATCGATCAGCCACTACTCTTCTTGCCTCCTTTACTCTCTTCTTCACCAGGCTTCCCTCCCCTATCTCTTCCTTCAAGTCACTCCACTACCGTCCCTACGTACCAAAACCCACAGGCCATGATGTGGTCCTTGTCCCTGATAGCACTCCTTGGGGCTGCTTCTTCCCTAGTTCCAGCTGTCTCGTCCACCGTCATACAGCCCCAATCTCGTCTTTCCAAAAGAAATGACGGCGATCAACAGGTTCTACGCCCAGGCTTCCCTCATCCCAACCCGACAGAATCCTACTGGCAAGATCCGCCGCACCGCATAGCCAACCTTCGCACCACCCCGGATCTACCCACGTCACACGTCTTCGACTATGTCATCATTGGCTCCGGCATGTCCGGCGCCGCCACCGCCTTCAAACTGCTGTCAAGGGACCCTGACCTGTCCATTTTGATGCTCGAGGCGCGCAGCGCAGCATCGGGGGCGACGGGCCGCAACGGAGGACACTGCCGCTCGGGGTCCTGGAAAAACATCAGAACGTGGATCAACGCTTACGGGGAGGATGAAGGGCTTAAGGTGGGTAAGATGGAGCAGGACTGCATCGACGACGTGCGCAACTTTGTACGCACACACAATGTCTCCAGTGGTTGGCAGGATGTTGAAAGTGCCGACCTCTACTGGACCAAAGCCGCATTCGAGAATGCTGTCGATGTGGTAGAATTCCAGCGTGAGCTCGAAGAGCGCCGGCCCAACGACGTACCCAAGAATAACAGGACAGTCTACGCAGGCCAAGATGCGAGGGACTACTGGCAGTGGCCGGAGATCTTGGGAGCGGTGACCTTTTCAGCGCACACGCAGAACCCTTACCTTACTGTTTGCGCCATGCTGGAGCTCAGTCTCGAGAAAGGGCTTAACCTGCAGACCAACACTGTGGCACTCAGCCTCAACCAAGCACCTGGAAATTCCAGTTGCGGCACCAGGTGGGAGGTGGAAACAGACCGAGGCACCGTAAAGGCGAACCAGGTTGTCCTTGCCACCAACGGCTTCACCAATGCCATACATCCAGGCTTCGCCAGTACCAACTTCCTGTTGCCTACCAGAAGTCAGGTTTCCGCCGTTCACCCCGAGGCAGACACTACCAACAACATTGTCTTCCGACGCAGCGCGTCCTACCCGGACCTGCACAGCGGCAACAACTACATCGTCGTCCGCGCCCCCGGCACCATCGGCGCAGGCGACGTCATCTACGGGGGCGGCAAGAAGTTCTCGCCCACAAGGGAAGTCAATATCACTGACGACTCGGTCATCAACGAAGACATTGCGACGCACCTACACGATGTAGGCCGTGTAGTGTACGGGTACAAGAACTGGGGCGAGACAACGACGGTCGTCAAGGACTGGAGCGGCATCACCTGCGAAACACCGGATGGCCTGCCGGTGGTGGGGGGTGTTCCGGGCGAGGACGGCTTGTGGGCGGTGGTTTGTATGAATGGTCACGGCATGGCGTGGGCATTTAGGAGTGCTGAGGCGCTCGTGGGGATGATGACGGAGGGTGAGGCACCGGAGTGGTTCCCCAAGCCCTTCAGAGCCGAGAGAGCATGGGAAACCGCTGCCTAAATAAGATAAAGCGTAGTTTGTGATGTTTACTAAGATCTGGAGTGACACGTCCAAGATTTACGTCAAACATTGTTGCTCGGAGAGCTCGAGTCAATGCCGACGCTTGGTAGAAGTGAAATCCAACGTAGACATGATAAACAAAGCTCCCATGCCCTTGAACTACGCCGCCATCTCCCCATGTACGGCTTTGTTTCGTTTCCGATCACCTCCATCGTTGAGGGGTGAAGGATCCCGTTTTCGCTTTTCCTTCGAGGTCTGGTCTTGCGGTACCACAGGAGACGTTGTTTCAGAACTTGCATCTGCCTTCAGTTCAATATCAACAAGCCATGGTAGCTGACTCAGTTCCTCATTCTCTAACATCGCCGCGTTGACAAACAGGGTTTGTCGTGGACCGAGAGGGTTTTCATCGTCGTTGCAGTGACTTGTACGGCAGCATCTTTCCTCATCATACCGATCCAGCACATTTCGCCTCCTAGCGTAGTCATCATCCAATGTGGTTATAGGCCTGTTCAAACGTGATAGGTTCTCCACAATCATTGATTTTTCGTGGTCTATGTCGCTGAAGTGTGAGGGGGTTTCGCAGATTCGTGGCCGCCAGGTAACCAACTTGGCTCCCCAGCCATTGTGGACATGTCCAAAACAATGCAGCCGTGGCTGGGCCTTGGCGACAGCTGCGAAAAGATGCGGGCAGCCGATTCGGGCCTTTTCCCCTGTGATATCCATGACACCATGCGGCGGACCGTGGGTAATGGCGATATCTGTGCCATCCTCAATATTGAAGTTGTGCGCATCATTATACTGGAAGCCCCAGTCAGCATTGCTTGATATGGTATACGGGCTTGCGTACACTTTCAGAGAAGCTCCGTTTTCAAGGACAAAATGGTGTGAGCCTTCTTCGAGATAGATAATTCCTTCATCCTTTGCGTCTTGGAGTAGTCGTTGAGCGTCGCCGAAGTCACCAAACTCTGCTTTGATTTCGTCGTCAAGGGATTCTTGGGCTATCCTATTTGCTTCGGCAATCTTTTGTTTGAAAGCTGATTCATGGAGAGTAAAGTCGTGGTTGCCTGCAATGACGAGTTTAAGGGGCGCTTCGATTTGTCTCAGCATTTGAATGGTTTGTCTGATTTCATTCAATTTGGAATGGGTGGTGAGATCGCCACAATGTATCGCCACATCGGCCGAAAACTGAGGTCTTTGTCCGGGTCTGAAATCCAATCCATGAGTATCCGATAGTACAAGTATTCGTGTCTTGATGGAATGAACTGACATATCCGAAGCCATGAGTGTCGATATTGACGATTTCAGTTGTGAATGTAGCCCATGTAATAGCATCTTCTTGCGAACTGGCTGAAGTTTCATACGGGAGGATTTGTGTCGTCATGCACCGTGATGTTGAAAAGAATCGCTCATGCAGGTGGGTTGGCTTCCTTATATACATGCGTCTTTCTTGTTTTTGTTTTCATGTGTCAACATATTTATGTTGGTTTGCGCCTGAACTAGTGAAGCCTATCAAGTAAGGCTGTCATATTTCTTTTCAAAGGGTGGGTTATTCCTTCTCTACAAGTACAAAGTTTCCATTCCCATGTGTTCTAACTTGCACCAGCTTCAATTTCAAGCGGCTGATAAGTTGATGAGCACCCTTTAGGGGAGATCCTAACAACAACTTTATTTCTTCGGCTCGAAAGAGAGTTCGTTCAGGCTGGCGATAGTATCTTCTTGCATTGGAACCGCTGGCCCAAGGGACATGTTGGCCCTATCCTCGACTACCTCGCATATTGCGGAGATGCCAGCTGCGAGGATGTGGCCAAGGAGTCTCTTGAGTTCTTCAAGATTGATGAAGCTGGCCTGAACGAGGCGATTGGTGCCTTCTTGACGGAAATGCTCTTGGACAATATGGGATGGATGGTTAAGATTTCACTAACGAGTTCTTATACCAGCAAAGAATCTTGGGCATACGTTCAGATTTGATGGGCCTTCTTACGCCCAGTAGTCCTTCTGTTCTTTTTATTTCATGTACATACAAAGTCTATCTGTCATATCATGAGATAATGTGAGCGATTTGTCCTTAGGACACAAAACAGATCGGTCCTTGGCCACAAGTACTGCTTATTTCATCGTGATTACCACTTTAGCAAAGTGTCTCTGCTCCTTGACTTTCTTGAACGCCGCCTTGGCGTCTTTCAGCGCAAAGATTTCGTCGTCCAAAGCCAGTTGTACCTCGTTCTGCTCCAAGAACTCAACCACGTCCCGCATCATCTTTCGTGTGCCAAGCATGACACCACGAGTAACGCAGGCCTTGAAAAGTATCGCCAGGAGGGGCACGTCATTGTCCGACTTCCCGACCAGGCCAGCTGAGATGACTAGGCCGTTCATTCTAACCGCCTCCAGTGACTCACCAAGGGTTGCGTTGCCGCCCACATCGACAATGAGGTCTATACCACGGCTGTTCGGGGTGAGCTGCCTGGCGGCATTGCCCCATTCGGGAGTCTCACGGTAGTTGATGATGTGATGTGCGCCGAGCTGTCGAAGCTTTGCCGCCTTTGCTTCACTGCTGGTAGTGGCAATGATATTTGCACCAACACCCAGAGCAATCTATGCTTGTTTCAGTGACAATTCTCGTGCCCCGGGGGAAGAGCTCACCTGCAATGCGGCGATGCTAACACCGCCCGTCCCTTGCACAAGCACCCAATCACCTTTGCGGACTTGTCGACCCTCGAGGCCCATCAGCGAGTTCCACGCTGTGATTCCAGAGCACGATAGCGTCGCAGCTTGCTCAAACGTCAGCTTTTCACCAAACTTGACGACACAGCTTTCGCGGAAAACACCATGGGTAGTCAAGGTTCCATCCAAGGCCTGCCCAAGACCGGCTTTGATGCATTCGAATGCGGGCAGCGTAGCGTCATCAGCTCCTACCACGTCTTTGCCGTCCTTCTTGTTGCTTTGCACCATATGTGTGACAACTCTATCGCCAACAACCACTGACTTGACGTCGCGGCCGACCTTTAGGACAATGCCTGCTCCGTCTGAGCCAGATATGACACCTGGAGAAGTCTCCAAACCCATGCCTCCCTGTTTTTTTTTTCATGAGCGATCGAAGTAGATCTTGGCGACCAATCGGGATGCTCACCTGCGCTAAGACGACATCACGATAGTTCAGGGAAGCGGCGTGCAGCTCCACAAGAACCTCGTCTGCGGCCAGTGATGAGGGAACATCCGCAGTCTCGAAGACAAGACCGGAGAAGTCCTCTTTTTGCTCTCGAATGCGCCAGCATGAAGCCGTCAACGTCGACATTTTGAGAACAAATCGCTACAGAAACGGGTGAAACGGTATCACAGTGGACCTGTAGATGAGGTTTTCAAGACACCAGTTCGTCTACATTAGCGCATGCCCGACTCTTTATATCGGCCCAGGCCATGTGGAACATACCCACTCGTTTTGCCATGCCTTGGTTCTCCAGCTGTCGTGGTAGATTGATTAGATATCTGGTGGGGAGAATTGACACTCTTAGCACCGAGCTCCGCCCCCGGAACTCCACGGAGTTCACCCTGGTCAAGATCACCATCAGGCGATTCGTGAGCCTGGATACACACATTGACCCGCAGGAACTGGCAACGTATTGAGTCGGGGTCTCTTGTCACTGCTTCATGCGGATTCAATTTTTCTAGTCTTGTATAGTCAATGCGGTGCTTGGTGAGCACACGTATGCAGCACAATCAACGGAAGGTGAATATAAAATCATTCTCAAGTTGCCAGGACGTTCTTGGAGCCACATCACATATGTCGTCTTGGTTGTCGCTTCTCGGTATGTTTTAAAGCCAGATTTTAAATATTCAGGACATTTGGTATATACGTATTTGCTAGGAATTGACAGGTAAGGTGGTGGTTGGCACGAGAAGAAGAAAGAGCGTCTAGGGTAGCTCAATCGAAGTAGGCTACCTCAGTGGCGTGCAAACATCCCCACAGTTGCATCGCGGCACACCTTCCGTGGATTTTACTGCTGCGCGCGCACGGAGGAATACGCATAAACACCCAGCTTTGCCTCTGAATGGACTTCTTGGACTTTCTCTACGCGTCAAACTGTTGAAAGCCTTGACTCTGCCATTTTTCAGTCCACGCCATCGCTCGCTCGTTCAATCACGACGCGTCAATGCTTGATTTCCTCTGTCGTCGATAGCGAATCCGGCCTATCGTCCAGGCTTCGCAATGCCTCGTTCGAGGCCTCGCATATCCGACGTTTCCCATACGCCGACGCCTTCCTCGCCTGGCGTGCCAGACCCTGGCAACGAGCCGATCCCGCCTTTCTTCAACACGACCTTCTCAACCCATCGAGTCTCCCCTCTCTACCTCGGCAAACAAGACCTTGATGCAGCGCGTCTAGCTCAACTCGCTCATCGTCTACGGGATACGCTTGTAGGAGATGTCGTGCGAGGTATACAGATTGGACTTGAGTCTACCGATACGCCCGTTGGCCAAGTAGGAGCACTCAGGACCGTCAAAATACGGTGGTTCAAGGCCACAGACATCCTCGGCGAGGACGTTTCTTCAGAACCCGGGACGGAGGGTCTGGAGAAGGGACTATGGATTGACATACGACATGAGAATGCGAGCTACGTGGCTTTGCTCCTCCCCAGCACTGCCTCCCCTACCGTGCCCACGGCATCAAGCTGGACCGCACGTGCAGGGAGAGGAAAGGACGCAGACGAAAGTAACAGGGCATTTCTTCATTTACCCCTTCTATTACTCCGCATGCCTCTGGCGCTGAAACAGGTCATGGGCGATTGGTTATCCGCGACTTTCGACTGCAGAGTCAGCAAGCTGGCGCTCGGCACAAAGACGCTGCTCAACGTGTGGGAAGGATGGCTCCGTACCTGCGGAATATCTGCCAAAGGCCCAGACTGCGTCATAACATTGACTTTCAACGTGCCATTGGCGGAGCAAGCAGTTTCTGATGACGAGAATGCGGCAGAAGGGGCGCAGCCACCAGGACTTCGTTCTATGGACATGACCATATCACCCCAGGATCTTAGGCGGTTCGCTCGAGCTGGAGAATTCATTCGGAAGGAGCCCCCCAAAAAATCAGCATGGGACGATGATCCACGTGAACGGCGCAGGCTAGCAGGAGGGAATACCGACGATGGATGGGCATGGCGATTGGACCAAGATGCAACCAAGCAACCCTTCACAGACGCGTTTGCGCTTTACCTGGACCGACACCTTGCCTTGAACTTATTTCACCCTAGCGTTCGAGTGAGTCAAATCTCATGCAGCGGTTTTGTACTCGCTCAGTCGCGGCTGAAAATTGTTCGACATGGCGAGGTGAGCAGCGACCTGTCTAAAGCGGCGTGGATGTTTGTCAAGCTTCTTGGGGATCGCCTGCGAGGAGATGAGCTGCCGACTATATTCTGAGCCAGGACACCGTACAGGTCATACTCGGCGATCAAGGTGCGCGGCGAGTGAAGCTATTCGTGAATCTCCATGCTGCGAGGTGGTTGCACATGCAACCCCAGCATGCCGTTGTCTACAAGAGGAGTCGAGAGACCGGCTCAGGACTTGGACTTTCATCCTGTGTGGCACTCAGCTCGGACGTGCAACATCACCTGGCACGATAGATGTCACTCTTGTCGGTGATACGGCGTCATTTGGCCTGTGATTGACACTCACGCATGTTTTGATCCAATCTTTCGTTATCAACGGCCAGTCTGGCTTTGCAACAAGTGCTACAGGTGCGACGTTCGTATTGCCAGAATAGGATAACGTTATACCGATCTAAAAGCAGAAAGGTTGGTACATGAAGTCTGGTAAGCCATGCGGAGTTTGGTCAGTACCCCGGCGGAATTGGCATTCATTTGACAGTATGTCCAAATCAGGCGCCCCTGGAGCACGCACGGTACATGATGGCCCTGCCTAGGGGGTTTCGCGTATCTCAATCTGCGGAGTTGGCTTATACATCTCAGCCAGCTTGGCCAATCGCCTGCTTCATATTCACGTGCCTTTGTGCCAACAATCGGAGATAGTGTGCCGACTCACATCAACAACCACCCTGCGATGCCTGTGTGCGCAAAGCAAGGCGAAATGACACTGCGTGGCTCAACGTTTACAGCATCATGTCACCACGGATGGGCGACGTGCATGGTGGAAGGGAACTGCCGACGATTAGATCGACGATGCGTCCTAGTATTCAGCGATACCAACATGGCCAACTGGGATATAAAAAGGCCGGTCGCACACGACAATCAGAAACAATGCATTAATCTTAGCTCATACATTCTCAACCACTTCCAAACAGCCTCCGGTACGATACCTGCAATCGCCTCCTACGTTTTCTACAACAATGGCGCCCATTCGTGTTGGTTTGGTTGGTCTATCCGGAAAACAGGCCAGCTCAACACGCCTTCCAGCGTGGTCTTCCGTTGCTCATCTCCCAACCTATCTCCAATCTTCCGACTTTGAGCTTGTCGCCGTGTGTAACGGCAGCGTCGAGTCCGCCCAGCGCGCCATTACTGCGTTCCAGCTGCCGTCCACTGTCAAGGCCTATGGTAACCCCGAGGACCTTGCTTGTGACCCATCAGTCGACCTGGTTGTCGTCAGTGTTGGCGTCGTGGGACATTACGCTCTCGCAAAACCTGCTTTGCTGAAGAACAAGCAGGTCTTCATGGAGTGGCCTCTTGCGGCTAGTACGAAGCAGGCCGATGAACTGACGCAGCTGGCGCGCGACAATAACCTCAAGACCATCGTTGGGGTACAGGCCAGAGGAGATCCGATCAACTTGAAGATCAAGGAGATTGTGGACAGTGGCAAGATAGGCCGCGTCACGAGCACTTCGGTGCTGGCAACGACAGCCGCCGTACCCTCAGATACCTGGTTAGAGGGGCTTGAAAGCTCTCTCGATTTCGAAGTAGTCGGAGCGAATGCATATCATGTTCTTTTTGCTCATTGTAAGCTTTTTACACACAGCTGTGCAAGAGATCCAAGTGATGCTGACGTTGCTTTAGTTATCGACACCTTGACCCATGTGCTTGGTGGTTTTGATACCCAAACCATACAGTCCGTGTTTAAGCGCGAAGTTGACTCTATTCCTGTCCCAAAAGCCGACGGCTCCACAGTCCAACACTCCAAAAACGTACCTGACAGTATCTTTGTCCAAGGCAGCCTGGCCAGCGGTGCCCTGGCCTCCATCGCCATGCGTTGGGTGCACCTGAACGAAGCCATTAACGGCGTCGGCGTCCGCTGGATCATCTCCGGCACCGAGGGTGAACTCGAGCTCACCACCGACATGGCCCAGTGGCAGTTCAAGAGTGAGAAGACCCTCAAGCTCAAGTTCAGGGGCAAGGAGGTGGAGGAGGTTGGGGTGAAGGACGACGGCCCTGCTTTTACGAAGGGGGTCCCCGGCCCTGGGGTTAACACGGCCTTGATCCTGGACGCGTTTGCAAAGGGCGATACGACGCGGTATGCGGATTTTGAACAGGCCCTGGAGACGCATCGTTTGCTGGACGTTATCCTGGAAAAGTCTGGCTACAAGCACTAGTGGCAAGGTGCAATGTCGATACTCGGTGGTGTTTCCGCTATTCATCAACGCAATCCTTCCGGAAGGTTTATTCTTGGTCCAGTCCAATAGGTTTAACCTAGCTTGTTCTTATTATAGACTTTGAAGGGCTTGTATAATCTCAAGTAAAGTTCAGCATACCCTAACACAGGTTCATTCTCCTTTAATAACTCGGGAGTAAACTTTACGACGCCTAGGTGAACACAAAACTTCCGGACTTGGGATGTGATTGTATATATAAGTTTTGAAACCTCCCACTTTCTCCTTTTCTCTTCTTAAAAATACCAACGTCCCGCTTCATCTTTTCCTCTTCCCGAAGGCACCAACCTTCGATAAAAGTTTACCCAACCGGCGTCTCTCCTGCTGCTTCAACTTCAGACTCAGCAACACCCATTCGACTTTGAAATGAACTATTACGGCGATGTGGTTATGATGAACACACACTCCCCTCACAAGGCACTGTCAAAGACAGGCAAAACCGTCGTGACAGTGTTTGGGAGTCTGCTGATTGGCGCGATCTGTTTATCTATCGTGATCGGCCTCTTGTGTCGCTGTCAGAAATTCTTCCGGGGTAGGAGAAGTCAGACAGAGCAGGTAAGTTGGTATCCGTACGTCGCGGGTCGTTGTAGTCTGACTCGGTTTCTAGGTCCAGGATCGAAATGCTGATATCGAACTTGGTGACCATACATATGCGACGCTACAAATCCCTACAAACTCGGTTTCCTGTGATAGTTGTTGTCGGCAAGCAGAGTGCGGCAAACTTGAAGGAAGACATTGAAATCTGCGGGAGCTGGAGTTCATGATCTGGAGGCCGGGTATTCGCAAAGTGGTTCATAAACAGGTGTGCTACTACCTCTGGCTAGCCTTAGAAACACAATGTTGTTGCACTCCGTGCTTGCACCTATCACAATAATGAGTGCTTATGCCAAATTTCCTAGTCGACAGCTGTTAGTATTCTATCTTGCTATTGTTAGCGGAGTGAACACGCAAAAGTTTCTGTAAGTTGCTGAACAGCTAAACTTGTACTTGGTGAAAAGGAAAATTGACTTTACGAGAATGCTACATCAAGCAGCGAGTGAGATGGATGGCGCAGAATGAATAGACTTTGTCGAACGTTCTAAGTAGCTTCGCGTTGCGGAAGGACGACATGTGGTTTAAGTCAAAGTCCCCATCAGTGTTTGATCATCTTGAAACAACTGCGAAAGGTCGTGGTTTTGTGTTACAGGGCAGGTAGCGGCCTGCCTAATCTTGCTTTGCCACTCGAACTTACCCACGGACCACAGACCAATCACCTGCTCCCACTTCCGCTAAGTCATCACTCAGGACCCACTCTGCATTTCGGAGTCACCCACGTCCTTTCATGATCGCAAACCTCCTCCTGCATCACAACTCCGCGAAACCACCCGACCCTTCCTCGCCACGTCGTGGAGTCGGAACACGCGTTACGCACGGAGAAACAACCATGAGTCAAGACTCGCCCGTCTACTAGCGCTCATGGTGGAAGTTGACGGGGGAGACTGCGCTCAAACGATTCTGAACCAACCATCATGGCCGAAGACAAGAACGAGTTCTCGTCTTTTGACGAGAGCGACTGGAAGGCCCAGCATGCCGCCGACGACCGGGAGATTGCGCGACTACTTGAGCAGAGTCAAGACGGCGCAAATGGAGGACTACGACTCGACGATACACCCTTCGACCAGACCAACAAGGCCGATGATGCCGAAGACTTCGAGGACATTAGCGACGATGACCTTCCTGACGAGGAACCCAGCGCTGGCGCGTCGCTTGAAATGCCCGGCTTGACTGACGATGGCGGCACAAGTAACGATGCCGATGCCGACGATTTATTCGGCGAAGGGCCTTCGTCTCCCATGGATCATCTGCTCGACGCTTCCTCGCCCGGTCCCCAGGTTCGCGATGCGGACGTCGCCGACGACAGCCAAGCTATTGATGCAGACATCAGCTTCTCAGCTATGAACTTCGACCCAGAGCCTCATGTGAACGGCGCCGTCAATCAGGACCCCGATATCCCCGCAGCGGCCGAGACAGCCGAAGATATCCTCAAGGCGGCGTGGCCAGCTTTCAAAAAGGGCCACGTCCTTGTATGGAGCGAGCTCCTTCCACCCAAAAAAGCCACATGGAAGGAAAAGAAGCCGACCAAGAAGCCGAAGCAACTGGTTACAAGCAAGTTGACCCTGGAGCTCGCACCGGATCAGGAGAAGCTATTCAGGATTCCCGGCCCTGCTACGTCGACTCTTAAGCAGAGGATGGCGGAGATGGAAGGCAGGGGATTGGTTTTGTGTGAGCAGGATTCATATCGAGAAGAGGAGGAGACGGTTCATTTTGACATGGACCTCGAGTCCGACTCTGAGACTGTCATGGGATTTACTCTCCGCGATATCGAAGTGGCTTGTACGGACTGGGACGCCTACATCATGGACGTCGAGGCCAACTTCAAGGCCCAGCAAGCTGCTGAGCAAGAGTCGCTCAGTCGGAAGCGACAGACCAACGACATGGATGCCGATGATGACTGGGATGCGGAGTTTCTCATGGACCTTGGGGAAGAAACAAGACCGCAGCCGAAGAAGCGCAAGACCATCAAGCCAGGTCTGCCAGAGATACCGCGATACACCGCCCCGTCCTTTGACAACTTTGAGGAAATGACGCGGAGGGGCGCTAAGCGCGTCCATCTCGCCATGAACGACCCATACCTTCATCTAGAAACGCAGGACGCTCATCGCAACGCCAAGCGACCCCGCCATGAGAGCAATGTTAAGCGCATTGTGAATGGAAAGATGGGCTCGAGCATGGCGCAGCGGTTCAATCTTTCCAACGACGAAGCCTACGAGCTGCTCAAGGAGAATCACCAAAGCAAAGTCCGTGCAACTCTGGGCAATATCTCGGTCGAGCACAGCTTGCCAGCCCTCAAACTCACATGGCCGTACTACAAGGTCAAACTCACCGGCACGACGGACGAGTATCATCGTCCTCGTTTTCGCTACAAGAAGTATGCTGGGCAGACGATTCAGTTCAACCCGCTTCTTCATTTCAATCGGAAAAAGAAGAAGGCCAAGAAGATTGCCGAGGCCTTCGAGTTCTCCAGAGACTTGAGTATAAACGATAATTCAACCGCTGTACTCTTCGAGTATTGCGAACATAGACCTAGAGTCCTCAATAGTTTTGGTATGGGGAACAAGCTGATCAACTACTATCGCCGAAAAGACAGCGTCGAGGATGAAAACCTACCGAAGCGGGAGCTTGGAGAGTACCGGATGCTTCTGCCAGAAGACCGGTCCCCGTTCTCCCTTTTCGGAACCGTCGACGCAGGCGAGACCGTTCCCACCCTTCACAACGAAATGTATCGCGCACCAGTTTTCAAGCACAACCCCCGAAACACAGATTTCCTGGTCACGCGGAGCAGCACGGGCATGCACGTTGCCAACTGGCATATCCACAAAATCGACCATCTTCATGTGGTCGGCCAGACATTCCCCTCGGTTGATGTCCCGGGTCCTCACAGCAGGAAAGTTACGAACGCCTCCAAAAACCGAATGAAGATGTTGGCCTTCCGCATGATCCGCCACAGCGCAACAAGGAACTGCCAGCTGTCAGACATTACGAAGCACATCGCAGACTCGACTGATACCCAAAATCGTCAGAAGCTGAAGGAGTTTCTGCAATATGACAGAGATAGCAACGAGAAGGGAATGTGGCGTCTCAAACCTGGCGAGGTGCTGCCAGACGAGCTGATGATACGCTCCATGATCAAACCAGAAGAGGTATCGCTGCTTGACGCAATGCAGCTCGGCATAAAAGAGCTTGAAGACGCAGGCTACGACCCCAGAAATGCGAACATTGACGATGATGCCCAAGTGGTCGACGCCGACGGCGAAGAAGACGAGGGGGACGATGATGCAAGCAAGGCTGTCAAGGGTGGCAAGAAAGCTGGCGAAAAGCAGGAAGAGACGCTTGCCGACAAGATGGCCCCGTGGAAGACTACCAAGGCTTTCATCGACGCCAGCGCCCAAAAGGCCATGCTGCAACTACACGGCGAGGGAGACCCAACTGGTCATGGTCTCGGGTTCAGCTTTATTCGAACGTCCATGAAGGGAGGGTACATCGAGGCTGTCCAGGGCCCTCTAGCTACGTCAGCCGATGCTATGGAACGCGAGAAACGTGCCAACGGAGGCCATGCGTATAATGTGAAGAAGCAGCAAGCCATGTATGAGGAAGGCATCCGTGAAATTTGGGAAAAGCAGAAGTCGACGCTATCCGACAGCCAAGAACACGACGACAAAGACGTGGCCGTGATCGAGGACGAAGACGACCGATTTAACGTGCAGTCGGCCGCCACGCCAGCGCAATACGATGACCGGGCCAGTCAAATTAGCGGTTTGACCTCGTCCAGTCGTCACTTGAAGCGCGCGATTCGCATCACCCGACAGGTACAGCTCGCGGACGGCAGCACCCAGAACCGAGTCGAAGTGGTCCACGATCCCGTCGTCATCTCGCAGTACATGAAACGGCGCACTGAGGCGGACCTGGAGCTTAGAGAGTATGTAAAAGGATTCATCCGTCACCAACACCTACCCAAACGGGGGCCTCCTGTATGGCGCAGCCTGCCTGCATCTGTCAGGAACCTTCACCGAAACTCCTCCCTTGCCAATCACTTCACTGCAAGAAACACCACCCCTCCACGTCACGGCCCTGGCTACACTGCTTCACAATTAGATTTCTTTGGTATGGATATTAGGGTGCCTGCTTACACGTACTTCTCAACAGTATCTACAGCGCCCGGCCTACGGGCAATGCCGACCATGATCGTCTTGCGGACATTAGGTATGTTGCATAATAATTCAACGAACAACGACTGCTTGTGCTGACAATCCTTCTAGAATCAAAAAGGAGCTCGAGCGACTCGAGAAAAACAAAGCCCGACGACAAGCTCGAGAGCAGCAAAAGGAGCTCCATCAAAAAGCCAGCGCAGGCGACGCAGGCTCGCCGGGTGCAGGGGATAAGGTCCTCACAGGAACCACCCGCAAGTGCGCCAATTGTGGCCAGGTCGGACACATCAAAACTAACAAGAAGTATGACACCCCCCGTCTCCCCCCCTCCCTTGTCATCTTTCGATTGGTGGTCGGCGGCGCAAGGGGGGCACAGTGACTCTGCGGCCAAGAAGAGCAAGAAGAAGCAGAAGAGCCTCCTGGCGCAAGCCATTTTGCAGGTCGACAAGCAGGCGCGCAAGCAGGCTGGTCAAAAGACGACGCAGCGAGCAACTGGCCCGAGGCAACGGGACAGGACAAAGGAAAGAGAACGGGCAAAGATGCGTCGCGAGGCTGCAAAGGAGAAGAAGGCGCGCGAGCAACAAGAAGCCCTCGAGAAAGAACGGGAAGTCCGGGCCGCGCGCAAGAAGCTCAAGGCAGAGCTGCAGCAGAGAGCCAGGTCGAGAGCAGACAACGAGCAACTCCTGGCCATGAGAGTCCTTCAGGACCAAAAGCACAACCAAGAAAAGGCTCAACACAACAGCTATTGTGCGCCTCGACAGTAGTTCTGTCCTGGACTACTTGTAGCACCACTTCAACACCACCAATCTCAGCACCTGCACCCATCACCAATCACTCACATCACGGCCCCAGCACTTGTTCATCGTTATTTCATTGCACAGTCTTTGCTTTTTATTGCTTTACATGAAGAAGTTTCATTATGCTGACGTTGAACTTTTCCGCACCGCAAAAGGCTATGTCCTCTGCTCAACGGTACAATGAAGGCAGACAACGGCGCGGCGGAGCACGGCGGCTTCGGAAACTACAACGCACCGGCCGGCGGCGGCGCCGGATCTCCCTGAGCGGAAGGTTGAGAAGTACGATGGTTCGTTTACATGCACGTTTTGCTGCGGACGAAGAAGAAACGCATCACCGGTACTGGCTGTGCGCGCACGAGACGAGACGAGACGATCGAAATTGAAACCGAAACCGAAAGCACCAAACGAGCTATATTTGGGGCCCACCCCATGGCACCCCGGTCCGCGAACAGACCCGTTCCTACGTCAGGAAGAACTGGGGTACGGCGCCATGTGGTGCCTGTATTTGGAAACGTGCGATGGGAGGGAGGGAGCCAACAGGACCCTGCATTTTGCCTCTCTCTCCCGCCCTGGGAAATCACGACATTGGACGTGTCGATTCTCAGGATTCGAGCGGGTTTGAGGAGGAGAGGAGGGGCGGCGGAGCGGAAGAATCACAAAGGAGGGCGGGGATCGTCACGGTGTTGGCTTGATTTTCTTTTTGGACGGATGGACGGGATTTACGGTTGCTTTGCGGGCTGGCTTTGGAGACGGGGGAGTAGGAGGAGTTGAGGTTGCTTGCATGGATTTGGGCTTGCGTTGGTTACAAGCAGCATCGACATCACAATCTGAGGTAGCAAAGATACGTAAAGTCTTGTGACATTGTCCTGTTGACGAGCCTTTGCTTGAAGACGTGGCATTATCATGTTGACAAGCTTTTGATTGAAGCCGAGACGTGGCACCCGTAGACCCATCCCACCAAGGCAGACATCACGGAGAGCCAAGCCGAGAGGCGCGATCGCGTGACCTCGGTATCATGACCACAAAAACAAGTCGCGCAGCCAACAACCCGTTATGGTTAGCTGTCCTGGCCGGGCCAGAGTGCCTCTCGTGGTTTACGCTGAATCCTGCGATCTCACGGCGTGGTTTGGCGGAGATGTGGAGTCGGGCGGAAGATTGCTTAGTACGAGTCCACGACGGAAGGACGAGTGATGGGATTTGATCGTCCGAGTTCTCCTTCCGCAAGGTCCCAAGATGAGTTACAGATCTGCAGGACGCAAGCAGGCATGGCATGAGGAAGGGAGGGGGATGATGCACGGCCTGCCTGCCCACATGGAGACGGCCCTGTGAGGCACACGGTGATTGGCCTGGTCGAGGGAAGGCTTCCACAGGGCGGAAAGGGTGGGCCAGTTTGTGTGGTGCCATAAATAGATATAAATAGAAGGCCCGCGACGTGCACAACGGGGCGGCTCCTGCAGGGATGAGTGAGAGCACCCGCCATGGAAGCCAATAGGAAAGGCGGATCGCGGTTGCACAGCGTCGTCAGATATGCATCAGACGTGGGATAAACATGTCTTTGAATCCACGCGGTGAAAAAGCCCGTTCCCGTCGTGCGCGCTTAGAAGAGCGAATGAGCTTCGGGATGAGGCCCTTGCCGAGGGTGATATGGAGATGATGGGGGAGCGGCCGGTGGCGAAGCAAAGTGTGTGTGTCGCGGGGATGCAGGACCCATGCATGAAGTCGACGAAGATCAATCGCCTAACCAACGCGTGAAACCAAACAGCTGGGCTGCGCTGGAGACGGTAGGATTTAATGCGGGAAATCTGTAGCAGTGGTGAGGGGGAAGTTGGTGGAGATTCCTCCATGGCCCTCGTCTCGTTACCAAATCTACATGGCTGAAAAGAAGCGATGGAGGTGATGCGCAGGGACGGGGAGGGTTTTGAGCCTCACCAGCATGTCAACGAACCCGTCTCAAACGAGGCGAGAAACACTCGATGCCAGGGCCGCCTCCGCGACACTAGGCCAGGGCCGGGACAAAGGGACCGGCAAGGAAAACAAAAACCTTGGTTCTATATCTGGTATACTCAGATCGTCAGATGTGTCACAGGTCGCTTGTTCCACCGAGACAACCCAATGGTGGTCTGGCACTGGTAGCGCAGGGTGAGGCGGCTGGCGGCTGGCGGCTAACCCATATCACACGCGCTGGAAGCGCCGGACGGACCAGGCAAGACGAGACGAGAATAATCCCAGGCACGAAAGGAGACGTCGAGGTGAGCTCACGGATAAATGCCGAGTCGGTTGCAGCGTAGAGGCTGAGTCCTGTATGTGTGCTTGACACGGCCGTTCATGTAGACTGTGCAGAGGGAGGGGACGAGCTCGGTTGTGCTGATGCATGGCCAGTCGAGAAAGAATTGGACATTGAATGCAACCTTGACCGGGGGTCTCATGCGGTTGCGCATGGTGTTCACCCAGCCAGTGCTAGATTGTGTGTCCTGCATTGAGCATGAGCTCCCCAACGCCCCTCTTTCTGCAATCACCTTCATCAGGTCTCGCCTCGCATGACCACCATGGCTTGCATGGCTAGCCGGTTTCAACTGCCCCCCAGCCTTACCCTCGGCCCCGTTCGATGGAGTGCAGCGCCTGACCAACGAGGATTCCCAGTCAGAGAAATTTGCGGCAGATGGGGCCCAGGACATGCAGTGGGGCATCGTGGAATGAGCAGCAAGGACATGTGATTAACTACTTTCCTCGAGCAGAAAGCAGGTCACTGAAAAGAGTTTGCAATGATGCAGCCTTGCATCAAAGTACTGCGGACGGAGAGTTACGAAGCAAGTCCTGCTGCCGCAAGGACCCGTACTTGACGGAGCATACCCTGCGACTTGCGAGTCATCAGAAAATAGACCAGTCTGCAGCACCGCAACTGGTTCTGCCTGCTATCGAGGGCCGATATGTCGAGGGCGGCCGACGTGGATGGGAACTAGGTGAGGTGGTGTGCCACAAAACAAATTTGGGACTTTGGTCGTGGTGTTGAGAGGGCAGCTGTGATTGGCCGTGGACTGCGCCGTCCGGAAACCGGTAGGGATTCGCAACTTGCAACGACGGGTATGTGCTTATGCTGTAGGCCATTGCTCACGTTTGCCCGTTTCCTGCAAGGGCACTGAGGCAGTGCTCCGGTGCCTTGCAGTTCGTGCGTGCGAATGGCGCCTGTAACGCTCCCGCTGACACGGGAGGGAGGGGAACAAGTGCGAACTGGTGAGGGCGGTTCTCAGCCCTGTGTTGATGCCGAACGATGAGACAGCAGAGATGAGGTCGACAACATTGGGGGGGAATTGCCGTCAACCGCGGTGAAGATGTCTGACAGGAAGCACGTGGCTCGGATGTTGACCATGGAACCCGGCCAATGTGGCAGCTGCAACAGTTTGCAGCACAGCAGGAGCGAGATGAAAGGACATGGCGGGGGCGTCAGTGGAGACAGGAGGCCTGGAAAGAGATTAATTATTACCAGAAGATTAGATTGAAAACACCTTGATTCGCGACTCCCGAGTTCATATTTCCAGTCCCTGATTCCAGTTCTGCTCGACATAGCACCGCATCTGCTGGAGAGCAAACACAGCATCATCACGCAGTTGAAATCGGTCCAACCTTAGCGACTCGGCGGCCTAAGCCAGAGCAAGACACCGTTTCGACTCGTCCAGCCCTATTGCACTAAAAAAAGTAACGTGATCGCCCCCAACTATCGCCCCTCTCCGATTTAGCGTTAAGCGCCGCCCTAGATCTCAATCCAACCGCCCCGTCATCAAGCCAGCAGGCACTGCCTTCTATTCTTCTTTCTTCCATGCATCACATCGTGCGCTTTTTGTGACGAAACCATCATGTCTTGTTCACGTAAGCTGCAAGCCGTCATACAGCGGCGTTTGTAACGGGTGGCTGTTGCGCGTCGTCAAGGGGAGCTTTGCAGAGCGGCTCGGATGGAGTCACGGCCCTCAACCTCTGTTTAGGTGGTCCACTGTGATATTGCGGTCTGGCTTGGTGGCCTGTCTACTGCGACCGTCCAGTTACGGATGGAGCTTCTCGTCTCTGCTGATGATCCTACCTCGCAGCAGCCGTCTCCAATCATGGCGCCAAGGCGCGGAGCGGGACTGAACCCTCAGGCTAGTCCATCTCATCTTCTTCCTCATTCCACTACGTAATCTGTGCTTCGAAGACTTGATGAAGCCATCATGATGGCCGCGGTACAGGGACATTCGACAAGTTTTTGAAGCCGGTGTAACCGATCTTGAGCATGCACACATCGTCTTGATGCTGTACGCAACTTCGGCGTACTGCTTCTTGAGATCAAGACGATTTACGTGCCGATGAAGCGCTGATGCGGTGCCCATACTGTCGGGTCCCGGGTTCAGCCAGGGAACAGCTGCCACAACGAGGTGCGGAATCATGCAGGAAATCGACACTGTTGGCTTGGTAGGCTTCTTCTTGGGCGTTGCATGGCATATGTGTCGGTGCCTGCACCTGCAAACACTGCCCTATGGCCGCTGTAACCTGGCCTGCAGACCGAAAGAGATGAATGCCGGTGATTGTTGGACAAAACACAGGCCCCGTCTGGTCCACTTGGACGGCATCCCTGTCTGCTGTCATGAAGGCCTGGACGGGTGGACCGCGTCGGTTTGTATCATCCGTCTGCTTTCGTCGAATGCGCTTCCAGGATGGGCTCCTTCGCCTACCCCAATCTGGGTGCGCGGGCCAACAGCAAAGACTTGGGAAACGTTGGATGTGCATGGTACGTTTGCTTGCTGATTTTCCCGGTCTGAGAGCGCGCGATGGCACCAATGAGGTACGTCTATCACGTAGTGGTCTTGGTCATGATGCCTGCTGTAGCTTGCTGCGTTCTGCTACTACTGCATAGGAATTGTCTGCTTGTGGATGACACACCAGACGAGAGGTACAAGGCGATGTACTTGGCGGCACCTGCGTCCCCGCTCCTGGCACGCAAATTGCGCAGCCGTTGCAGCCACCACCCGAGCGGAAGCCAGGTAGTCCCAGGTACCTCCCCCAGGCACCACCACAGGACTCCCCCCCTTCCTCGCGAAACCCCCCCCGGCCCATCAATCACTTCTCACGAGCTGCAGGTTCCGTGTGTCTGGCCCGGCTCCAGGCTGAGGAGTGTGCGTACCCATACCTGGCTTCATCACGGAGCCCCGTAGGTGCTGGATGTATCTGGTACGGGACATGTTTCGGCTTGGCATGGGCTCGGCTGTGCTCGTCTCCCAAGTGCCCCAGTCCCCATCCGTCCGTTTTGACCAGCCAGGCTTGCTAGTCCGCTGTAGTCGTAGCCTCCCCCGCCCGCCTGCCTGCCTGCCCGACCTACATGACTTTTTTCCCTCTCTGACCCTTTTCCCCCCTCCCAGTCCCAGCCCGTTCTTTTCCTTTTCTTCTTCCCACACGGTGAACCACGATCTCCGTCTATTATTAGAACCATCCAACGCCAGATTCAGCCCCATCGAGCTGCACAAACTAGCATCCGCAACACACGTCGAAGCTCGTCCGGCAGCACGAATGCACGCTCCAGCACAAGATTCACCGGCTCACGCAGAGTAGAGACCACCATACCCTGGCTTCCCCTGCCTCTGCTGCTGCTGCACCTCGACTCTGGCTCCAGCAGCCGCATCATCATCGATCCTCGTTCCCACTGCCGTTCTGTCTCGTCATAAACACCAAGCCCTCCCCCTCTCCGGACTCGACCTGTCCTCCCTTCTCCTCCCCATCCTTCCCACAAAAGCTCCTCTTTTCCTAATTCCCTTTCTTTTGTCGGGTTCCTCTTTTTTTCCCTTCGTCATCCGTTCTTCGTTTGGGTTCAAGGTCTAAGGTGTTTCCTGCTTCCTTTTCTATCCACCCGTTACCCTCGACTTGAGACAATCCGCCTCCGGTCGCGACCCCTACAACAGCTTCCAGCTTTCTTTGACCAGCTTGCCCAGAGACATCTTCAGCAGCATACCCGCAACCTTGGTGTCTTTCATCCACTGCCAGCTGCCGCTCGTCGCCAGTCTGCTCCGTCCACCGTCGGCCTCTCCCCGCTGCTGACGCACTGACGCGACCGCAAAGATGGGACGCAGAAAAATCGAAATCAAGGCCATCAAAGATGACCGCAATCGCTCTGTGTAAGTCCCGCCCGCGTCGCGCTTGTTCAGGTGTCCATGAGCTAACGCGCCACTGCAGCACTTTTCTCAAGCGAAAGGGTGGTCTGTTCAAGAAGGCTCACGAGCTGTCCGTTCTCTGCTCGGTCGATGTCGCTGTCTTCATCTTTGGAAACAACAACAAGAAGCTCTATGAGTACTCTTCCGCAGACATGCGCGAACTGATTCCTAGATATCAATATGTTCGTACAGCCATCCACTCGTCTCAATTCCCGTCGACTTTGTCCAGCTTACTGACACCCCTGCCTCAATAGCACGGCGTGCCCAATGAACACAAAGGTCCCTCGGATTTCCAAGGCGGCAACGACGACGATGAAGATGAGGATGTTGACGCGACCCCTCCTCGAGGCCATTCGGTGCCCGTCCACGATGGCATGGACCCTCAGATGATACCCCAGCACTTCCACCCTGGCCAGGCGTCTTTCCACCATATTCGACACCACACTGCCTCCGCCTCGCCTCCCATCTCCAATGGCGTGCCATTCCACCACCCAGCGCATCACCTGCAGCGTGGCCACACCCCGCAGCCTGTCTCTCGTCCCAGCTCCAGGAACGATGTTCGCCGCATGACTCCCGGTCCAGTCCCTCACCCTGGCGTGCCTCAGGGTGCTCCCCACGGAATGGCATACATGCCTGCGCCGCCAATTTTCAATCAGCCTCCTTCCGCTCCTCAAGCCGCCATGATGTCTCAGCCCAACGGATACTATCAACAACCGCCGCCGCCCTCCCAACCACAGCCGCAGCCCTACATCGACGACCGTCGCCAGCCACCCCCTCCCTCTTACACTTCGCAACCACCCACCCAGAACATCTCCGTCACGAGTCGCCCCGAGCCATCCCCGCCGCAGCCACACCACCAGCCGATTCCTCACATCGCGCCTCACATGTCTCCTCCACCCCAGCCTCATCAGGAACGACGGTCTATGGACCCCCAGCCTCCGCCACGTAACGAGATGAGCATGGAGGAGCGTCCAATCAGGCCACCCCTGCTCAACACGGACTCTGCCATTAGAAAGCTACCGCAGCGCAAAGGACACAGCATCTTCACGCCCATCGAGGACAATCGCTCGATACTGTCTCAACACTTGGCGTCATTCGAGGCGGAGCCGCTTGCAGTCAAGGCTGAATCTGCTGCCGCCACCAACGGCCAGAACCGAGCACGCTCCGTGGAACCAACACCTCTGAGTCGCAACAGTTCAACCGTTTCCCCGCCCAAAACGCAACGCCCTAGCCCTCCTTCCAACCTGAGAAAGGTGCGGACGGCTTCCGAGTCTTCGGCAGCGGAACCCGAATTCACCCCACCATCGCGGTCCAACAGTTTCAAGATAGGAGCGGCACGTACACGCGGGCCCCGTCTTACTGTTCAGATTCCCGACGGCGGCTCGGAACCAGAGAGCGCAACAGGCGCCACGGGTGATTCAAATTCGCCGCGGAACCACAACGAGGCAGTAGCGCAACCTGCTCCTCAACGACCCAACAACCCTCTTTCGGCCGTGGTTCTCCCACCGCCATCCCCGTCCGCCTCTGCTCTCCTGAGTGCCGGTGCTACCGGGCCGCCTAATCCGTTTGCGCGGCCCGTGCCTCAGCAGAACGTGGTTGAAACACCCGCTTCTGCTTTGCCTTCTCGCTTCCTCCATTCCGAGTTTCTCCACAGCCCTAGCAACTTTTACCAAGATTGGCCTTTCCGCGGCGATAGCAACACCCTGCCGAGTCCTAATTTTGCAACTCCGATCCATGGCTCAGGCCCGAGTTTCCTGAGGGAAGAAATTCCCAGCTACGGAACTGGCAGCTCACAAGCCAACGGCGCCACCAAGCGCAAGAGCCCTGATTACGGACCCAACGGCGAAACCGAAGGGTCTGATGTTGCGGAAGCGAAACGACCTAAGATTGAGGTTTAAAGGTCGTCCTCCAACATCGAGACCAGGTTGGCCGTCCACAGTCACATGGAGCCTAAATGGCCCAACTCTCAACCCCGCTTTGAACCCTCCCAATACCTACTACCACCCCGCAATGCCACCATACTCTGCAAAGTATCCTGGAGAGTGACTCGTGCCCGTTTGCTTTGGTGCGACGGTCACTTGTTTCGAGGACTTAATGTTTTCGGGCACAGACATGATAATGGCGCCTACGGATTTTACGGAATTTACATTATTACCTTCACATTTTGTCATGACCTTTATACCTGGACACGGTGGTCAAGCCCTGCCCTTGTTTGGTTTTTTTTCTTCTTCCTGTCTTACTTTCTTTATGGTCGTTGTCAGTAACCCACACCATGGGGTTGCACTTTTGCTGCTTTTCTGCATTTTGTTTACTCTTCATTCAGCCGACGAGGACATTAGACGTTGGAACTCTTTTCTGTTAGGACTAGTCATGCTTGTTGGGTGAAAAGATGGGAGCGCGAGCCACGGATTGGGATTTTTGAAACATTGTTGGATATCAACCAGTTCAGGCGTTGGACGGTCTTGGGAGACCCTGCTTCACGAGCGGGAGCAGATGAGATGGACCTCATACTGTAGACTTAATTTGATCAATTTACAACATGTTACTTGAAAAATTTGGTCCGATGTGCATGTACATATTCAAATCACTATGTTTACATACGGCATTCATGGCTAGTCGGCCGTAGTCCGTAGTACCAAAATAGTTGTCATAAATCGTCAAGCCCGAGCCGGAGAAGAGAGAGACAAATGGGTGCCCTCATTCGTATCCTAGAACGCCTTTGAGTATCCACTGTAACAAGTATTAGCACGGTCGTTCCGACAGTTATCCAACAACACAATGCGAGGCCTACCAGTTCACCATTGCCAGCCTTGTTTGCGACACGCTCCACCTCGATCTTTTCTGGCATGATCAACCTCTTTCCATCCATCTCCTCCCACCAAACCTCCCTGCCCGCCAGCGTCTTTACCTTGTCACCGCTCTGCCAGGGACTCTGTGGAAGAACATGGGCGTCCACAAACAGCCGCGTGTTCTTGTCGGCGCGCTCCTTGCCGTCGTTGCCCTCATAGGCGGCCGTGCCGAGTGAGTCGTAGTCGCCAGGGCGTTCCCACGGACGGCGCGGCAGGGCCTCGACGGCGGAGTTCAGGGGCGCGAGCAGGGTGGCGCGGGAGGAGGAGGAGGAGACGAGGGACGCGGCAGAGTCGTGTTGGCGGAGGAGGGAGGAGAAGGTTGTGAGAGAGCGCTGGGTGCCGAGGAAGTCGGAGAGGAGGGGGCTGTCGGCGGCGGTGGTGGACGACATTGTCGGTGGTGGCCTGGAGGGGAGGAGGGGACCCTGGTGGAGGAGGCGCGAAGGGATGAGGTGGGCCGAGGTAAGGGATAGGAGTAGAACGATGGAGGTGGTGAATGCTGTGAGAGTTCTCATGATAGAGTAAGGCGATGGTAACTATGGTTCGACGAGCAGGTAGCTATGGCGATCAAAGGTCGAAGGCGTACAGTAGAAACGATGCTGGTAGACATTCAACGTCATCGGGCATCCGACGCCGAAGTGGCAGAAATGACTGGATACGGCAAGCGGTGGAACTGCTCCTCATCAACATCACGGGACTTTGTTTGTCTCCCACGCATTGGTGGGGGAAGGGCTGTCGGTGGGAGGATTCGTGGGAGAGATAGTGGGGGTTTCGTGGGGTGCATCGTCTACTGTAGTACCTCGGGAGGAGCGATGAGCTGAAGATGGCTTCCACGATTTCCGCTTAGGACTTTCATATTGTAAAATATCGCATGTTTTCAATCTATCTAAAAGCCAAATGCGACGCGAGCTATGGGGACAGAGGAGGCTTGCCTCGGCGTTCGGGACAGAAGGGTGCTGTGCGGACCTGGGGGAGGAGCTTGGAAAATACCCTAGAGCATCGGTGGATGAAAACTGGGGCAACATGGAATCAGCACGCCCCCAGGGAGCAACTTCACATGCACATAAGCATTCTCGACCAATAGCAGCAAGGGCATTGGCAAATGTACGATTCATCAGTCTCTTCGGGCAACGTGGAAAACGTTGACGCTTCGACCAGCAATCCGCATGGCCACCTGACATGGGAAAGACAAGCGGAACTAGAGATTGTCATGACGGCGACACCAGGGGTCCAGCGATGAGTGCGTCGCCTTCTTCGGAGAGATGTGAAGGGCCATGTGATTCCAATCTTGAGCCGTCGGAAGGCGGAGCGGTGGGCTTACAAAGTCACGGGGACACTTTGGCTTTCACATGTCAGCCCCCAGAGATGGCTCCCGGGGACTTGTCCCAGAATTAGAATGCCGAAGGCAACCAATCCCCAGGAAATTTGAATCTGGGGAAAGGCACATGCTGGACAATAAGAAAGCTTTTGATCTTTACCTCTGGTGTTACACTGTCAAGGTCTTTTGGGTTGGGATTGGGGTTGGGATCCTTCTTTGATGGCTTTCCTTTCCCCCACCTAGAACAAGTCCCACCTGGCCCTCGGTGCAGATTACAGCGAAAGCAGAGACGCAGAGGCAGCACGACCAAAAAAGAATAAGGAAGGAAAGGCCAGGGCGTCAAGGGTTCATCGGAGCACTTGAGCCAGCAGCTAGCCTTGGGAAGGGCATCTTCAGTCCAACTCCGATTCCGGGCGAGGGTAAGCTGGCCGGGGTGTGTGTGTATGTGTGTGTGCGTGGCCAGGAATGAAACGGTGGGACTCGACACCAGCAGCGCGCATGATTCAGAACGAGTCAGAGAGCTCGGATTCTGGGCTGGATTTGCATGTGCTCGTGGCTTTCTTTCGGAGCGGGAGTCTTCAGCATGTGGGAGGTGCTCGCAATGGCAGCAGCCATCACCCGCATCCCAGCCCGCAAGGGGGGGTTTCCCCGGAGATGAAGAACTGCTGACGTGACGCAAATCCCCGGGCCACCACTGGCTGGGTTACCTGGCGGGGGTAAACCTGGTGCAGACGTGCGAATCTCACGAATTGAATGGGGGAACGCCGGGTCTCCCTCCCCTTGCCCCCACCCCCTCCGTTCCCAGCACATAGGTAGTCCTGTAAGCACATGTGCCCCCCCGTGCTAAAGTTACAGCGAGCGCTAGGGGACCTTGCCACGGGGGGGCCCCCCAAATGGGATGGAGGTTCTGGTACCTCGGCTCACGGCCCACGGCTAAGTGCCCTTTGAGTCTACGCCTCGGCGTGACGTTCCCCATTCCCATGCCCTTGGCACCGCAGCCCGCTCTGGCTTCCTTCTTAAACTTGTTCCATCACAGCCAATCCGTCCATCCTCCAAACTCTCCCTTCCTTTTACAACCTCCTCGCCCTTTCGCCTTTGATTCCCTTTAACGGCGCATCACTTCCTTTCCTTGCGACCGCGCCCCTCTCTCCGACGCTCTTCACGTCAAATCACAATGGTCCAGAGAGTCATTGTCGTTGGCGGTGGCCGTAAGTCTCCCATGACGGATCCCCTTGGGATGCCTTTGTCGGTGTCGCGACACTCTGCCGGGCACTGCTGTGTCATTCGTGGTTTGGGGATTTGCTGACAATCTGCCGCGCAGTGTCTGGCCTCAGTGCTGCCCACACCATCTACCTCGCCGGTGGCAACGTCGTTGTCCTCGACAAGCAGGGTAAGTCTCTCCCTGGCTGCGTAGCAAAGCAGGGAAGCGGATGCTGACGCCTCGCTTGCTCTCTAGGTTTCTTCGGCGGAAACTCTACCAAGGCCACTTCCGGCATCAACGGTGCCCTGACCCGCACCCAGGTTGACCACAAGATCGCCGACAGCGTCAAGCAATTTTATGATGATACCCTCAAGTCTGCCCGCGACAAGGCTCGTCCCGATCTCATCAAAGTCCTCACATACAAGTCCGCTGCGGCCGTTGAGTGGCTGCAGGATGTTTTCAACCTCGACCTCACACTGGTTTCCCGCCTGGGGTAAGTCTACAGTAGAATCCTAGTCAAAACGGATAGCAAGCTGACTCCCTCGTTCAGTGGCCACTCCCAGCCCCGAACACACCGAGGCCACGATGCAAAGTTCCCTGGTATGGCCATCACCTACGCTCTGATGCAGCGCCTGGAGGAGCTCGCCGAGTCAGAGCCCGAGCGTGTCCAGATCATCAAGAAGGCCCGCGTCACCAGCCTGAACAAGGAGGGCAACACCGTCACCGGTGTCAGTTACGAGTACAACGGCGAGCCCGCCACTATCGACGGTCCCGTCATCCTTGCCACTGGTGGCTATGCCGCCGACTTTGGTGACACCTCCCTCCTGAAGCAGCACCGCCCCGACACCTTCGGCCTGGCCACGACCAACGGCAACCACGCCACCGGTGACGGTCAGAAGATGGTCATGGCCATTGGCGGAAACGGCATCGACATGGACAAGGTCCAGGTTCACCCTACCGGTCTCGTCGACCCCAAGGACCCTGGTTCCAAGTGGAAGTTCCTGGCAGCCGAGGCTCTCCGTGGTGAGGGTGGTCTGCTGCTCAACGCCGACGGCGACCGCTTCTGCGACGAGCTAGGCCATCGTGACTACGTCTCCGGCATGATGTGGAAGGAGAAGGACAAGGGCAAGTTCCCCATCCGCCTCATCCTCAACTCCAAGGCCTCCAACGTCCTCGACTTCCATACTCGCCACTACTCTGGTCGTGGCCTGATGAAGAAGATGTCCGGCCAGGAGCTCGCCAAGGAGATTGGTTGCAAGCCCGACCACCTCCAGGGCACCTTCAAGACCTACAACTCCATTGCCGAAGGCAAGGAGAAGGACCCCTGGGGCAAGAAGTTCTTCCACAACCTGCCCCTTGACATCAACGACACCTTCCACGTCGCCGTCATGGAGCCCGTACTCCACTTCACCATGGGTGGTATCGAGATCAACGACAAGGCTCAGGTTTTGAACCAGGACCAGAAGCCCTTCGACGGCCTGTTTGCCTGCGGTGAAGTTGCCGGCGGTGTTCACGGCGCCAACCGTCTCGGTGGCTCCTCGCTGCTGGGCTGCGTCGTCTACGGTCGTGTTGCCGGCGACACGGCTAGCAACTACCTCTTCCAGCAGGCGCTCAAGGGCAGTGGCGGCAGTGCTGCTCAGCGTCTCGGCCAGATCTCTCTCCACATCGACCCTTCCACTCCCGGAAAGCTCACTGTTGAGTGGGCCAACGGCGGCGCTTCCTCCAGCGCAAGCGCCGGCCCCCAGCCCACGACATCCGCCGCCGGCCCTACGCCCGTCGAGAACGGAGTCAAGGCTGACAAGCCCAGCAGCCCCAAGCAGTTCACCATCCCCGAGAAGGAGTTCACCATGGAAGAGGTGGCCAAGCACAACACCAAGGAGGACCTGTGGGTCGTCGTCAAGGGCGTCGTCATGGACCTGTCCAACTGGCTCGACGAGCACCCCGGCGGCCCCCAGGCCATCATGAACTTCATGGGCCGCGACGCCACAGAGGAGTTTGAGATGCTGCACGACGACGAGGTCATCCCCAAGTACGCACCACAGCAGGTCATTGGCCGCGTCAAGGGCCAGACGCCCAGTTTGGAGATTTGAGAGGCGGCATGACCAAAGGGGATGGTGGGGTTTACTTGCATTACACGTGATAAAATGAGCGAATACATGTTTCGCTGTTCCCGTAGGCTACACATGGGAGGCTTTAAGGCGCAAATGAGGGCATTGTATTGGTATCGTGATGATTATCTATCTACATATATCGGAGCCTCAAGGGCTCGTTGAACAAACATTCAATTGCACGAATTGTGACTGCGAAGAGGTCTTTCTTGCCAAGTGCAGCGATTTTAACCGTGCTGCCATCGTGATGACCATTACATCGGACGATGGTGGCGATTCACACATGAGAGCAAGTATCATAGAATAACCCTAAACACAGTCACAACGAACGAACCCGTCTCATTTGATCATTCAACGCATAAACCACCCACCCACCAAGTCTCGGTGAAAGCCGGCAAACCGTCTAGTGATCATGCTCCATTGCGTTTCGCCAATATGTCTTATAGGCTCAAACTGTATTGCTTTTTCCTACTGTTATGTAGTTACAGAAACTTTTACAATTATGTATATATGTGTATGTCCATCCATCCAACCAGCCACACGCGCCTTGAGGGGAAGAAAAAAGGCAGTCCAACATACAAAATGAGGCAAAAAAAAAAAGACTCCGCCGACGGAACCGGTTTTTCCAAAAACAAGTTATGGAATATAGGCTCGGTTTGATAAAAAGCAACAAGGCCGCTCTGCGTGCATTGGCAACATGTAGATCCCTAAAGAGTAAGGGGATGAAAAAGGCAAGGTCTGGCTATGAATGTAGACGTTGAACGCGGAGTGGCCGGCGCAGTTCAGCGTGCGTTGACATGACGGTCGTTGCAGAAGTGGGAATCCGGAGGCGTTGCCAAGAGGTTGGAAGGTGGTATGATGGTACATCGTGAAACCCACGTCTTGCGGTGCTCCGTGGCCGAGGTTGAAATCATATTGCTATTAAAAGACGTATGCTCAGGGGTATAGGGCTGCTCGAGAACTACAAGGTAACCACGCCGCGCTGGATGTGGGCTGTTTCGTTGAGCAAGGGCATGCAGGAAAAGTACTCGGCAAAGTCGTTCAGGCACTTGCTGCGGGCCTCGATGTGGCCGGGCTTGCGGCTGATGCCCTGCTTGGGCTCGTAGTTGACGTAGCGCTCGCTGCCCGTGACGAGCAGAGGGCCTTCGCGCGTGAGGTACGACTGCACAAAGTTCATGGCAATGTCCTCGCAGTTGAAGCCCTCGTCGACGTAGTCGCGGATCTTGCTGACGACGGGGTCGGCCGAGGAGTAGTAGTCCATGAAGGCGATGTGAGAAAAGGCGAGGTTGGTCAGGATCATGGCGTAGTTGTTCTCGTCGGCGTTCTTGGAGCAGAAGCCGTACTTCCACAGGTGGTTACGGTCATGGACGGTCGAACAGCGGGCCAGCGCGCCCGTGAGGCGGTGGCGACCAAACTTGCGCCAGGTTTGGAAGACGAACTCCAGGTCGGAGGGGTGGTAGTAGACGTCGTCATCGGTCAGCAGGATGGCCTGGGTCTTGTAGTCGGGGTCGGGCAGCAGGCGGCTGTTGAGACTGTTGCGGGCCGACATTTTGTAGTGGACGCGGATACCATGCTTGGAGGTGTAGTCTGCAGGTGGGTTCTCCTCGAGATCGTTCCAAACAATGACGACTTCCTCCAGAGAGGGGATCTCTTCGTCGAGTAAAGCGCTCAGAGTCTTCTTGAGTTCATCGGGACGCTTGTATGTTTGCATTGCGATACTGTGAAGGAGGAAAGAGAGCACAAGTTAGCATCAACTTGTCTAAGCACATGTCTCAGGATCAAGAGGCGATTAAAAGCCAGACATACGTGAACTTGTCGTCCCGGAGATGAGAGTACTTCTCCACAGTCTTCAGGTAAACCTCGTGGGCAGAAGTCTGGCGGGGCCCGCAAAGGTCGACTCGTTGGCCGTCAACTCTGTTGATTGTAGACGGGTCGACATCAGGGACTTCGGGGTTGGCGCCGGCGCCTGTGGCAGGCTCGTCGGCATTGAGGTCGACATCAACAGGAGCACCCGCGCCACTTCCGATGCCCATTTCTCCCCAGGAGGGGATGCTAGGCAGCTTGCCCTCGGGACCCCAGCTGTAGAGGGCGATGATGAAGATGCCTGAGACGGCCAGCGCCGCGAGCAGAATGCCAACCCGGCGAAAGGAGCGAGTCTTTACGGCATTCTGCATGCTGTTCACGTACGAGTCCATGGCGGGAGGGTGCTGAGACGCGCGAGGACCTGAACGAGCGAAGGTTTCGAGGCGGCGGCACAGGGCGTTAGGGTTGTGCTTGGAGGTGTTGAAGGTAACGAGGATGGAGGAGGAAAGAAGATGCAAAAGAGAAATGCAGCTGAGACGCGTGGCTTGGCAGATGGGCCCGAGGCGTTGGGGGCGTTGTTCGGGAGGCAGATTAACCTCCCAGGGTTCGAGAGCTTAAAAAGGGGGCAGCTGCAACCAAGGAAAAATCCTGGTGGATAAGGCAGGTAGGCGCAGTCGAGAATTCCTGCTATCAGAATGGAACGAGGGGAGGGGCAACAACCGTCGATCAAGTAATAGGGGCAGAGGTAGCGGCCTGGCCGACCAAGTACCTCGTGCGCCGGCGGCGGGGCGCACAGGTACACCATTGCACCACGGCGGTACTTCGTGTTGTAGGAGCGAATGGAACCGCTTGCCTTCGCGGCGCGAGTGGGCGCTGGGTACCCTCTGATAAGCGTCGAGTGCTCCACGCTGACAATGTGCAGACGAAATTACGGGTGCATATTCACCAATCACGCCATTGTATACGATAAGATTAGCAGGATCAATCTCTTAGGCGGACGAAATGCCGATCATCAAGAAGAGCGGGAAGTAAAATACGAAACGTGAGCAAAAGTGGACGTCCAAATTCTCGCAGCATAAGGTGGGCTATTAAGGCACACAGTTGGCACGCTACGGCACAAGCGAGTAGCCCTACGTTGTTGAATCCGCTGGCTTTAGTGCGTGCGGCTACTGCTACTGTTACCATCTGCCAGCTTTGTGCCTCCCCCAGCCCGGTAGTTTAGACGCTGGCAATGGCGCGCACAGCATATCTCACCCAACCCTAGCGAAGCTTGGCGAGTTCCTTGACGAGCCGTGAGAGGACAAGGCCGGTGGGGAAGAGGCTCCGACAAGAATCAGGGCAGACGCGTCGTACCACAGCATATCCATGGGAAACCGGCCAAGACGACATTCAAGCATTTGCCGAGCGGCTCGTTCTGCTGTGACGATCTACGAAGTACGTACGTGGCCCATCTTGGCGGCATCGAGATGGGCATGTACATGTGCAAGACACAGTTCCACGGCTGGCTTGACCGTTAACTGTCCATTGTTTCCCCTCCCTCAACGGCCTTTCACAAGTTGACGCTTCCGTTCGCCTAGGCCCAGATGTCGGCAGCACACAAAGTCGCACCGCCTCGAATACTCTCGCTGGCGGGTGTCAAGAAATGTGAATCTGTACCACTTCATCTACGTCGTTGCATGTCTCGCTGCCACTCGAGGACGTTTCCCCTGACGAAGACAAACACCACGTGATACGCGCGCAATGCAAGTCCAGGGCAGACCCGAGACAAAGCCAAAGCCCACCACCGAAAAAAAAAAAAAAAAAAAAAAGACTGTTCCCATCGTTATCAAGTCAACATATATCGCTCGAAAATACGATGCTACATGTCTCATCGTCTTATCCGAAGTTTTTTGTGTGCACTATGTACGAACGTACGCCTCGCGGGTTGCATATATGGATGCGGCGAAAGAAGCAAGATCACGAGACCAAGTGGCAGTCGTGTTGCACGCGGACAAGACAGTGATGGACAGGGGATCCCGACTGGAATGCAGGAGGAATTAAGAATTAACTATATTCAAGTGAGTTTCGGGCCGGGGTATCCTGACGAAGAAACAGGCAAAGAGCCAGCAAAAAGCGGGAAGTGCCGTATGGAACACTTGTGATTAACGTAGTGGAACAGGGTTGATCATCATGAAGCAGCGATACACGGGCTTGAACTCGCAATGCAGTGAGAGCCCCAAAGGCCTGCCGGCTCCTTTGCAGAAGGGCGTTCGTTGTTCGGCGATTTGGCCTACCATGTGGCTGATTCATTAAGTCGTACTCTAGATGGTTTGCAAGACAATGGATTCGGTGGTTTGACTAAGAAGGTTGGAGATTGCAGCCTAGAGGGGTTCTACTGCTTAGTACTGCTGTGCCGCCTGCTGAGTTCACGATTGTGGTGTGATGGTGATCATTATCAGCTAACACTTTTGCAGTGGCCCACGGTAAGCGACTGCTGCCTGGTATATGGTCGAGATCATTTTGCTGAAACTTGACTGGACGAGAATCAGGGGCCCGAAGTCTACGCGTTCATTTGCATTTCCTAGCTTCACCGACTGGGCTGCAGAGACGACGCCCAGAGTGCGAGAGTTAGACCCATGGTCGTACGTGTGGGTGACGGGGTTGTCCGTCTCGGAATTCCAGTGGTGTGCTGCATGTACCAACTAGGCTTGGGATTGAAAGTCAAGGCTTTTCAAGGGAGGTGGCGAGCTTTCATCATGAGAGAGGGCCCCTTCACCTTGCCCAGCTTCGCTCTGTACTCGCGGAGTTTGTCTAGAATGTCCCATAACTCCGTGCACTTGGTCTGCAAGTCTACGTGCCAGCAGCTCGCCGACCAGGACCTGTCGATGTAGCCGAGACTTGCGTGTACATGATGTACGGAAGCTTCACCGCTTGAAGCATGGCCTTGAGTTACAAGGCCACGAGAATCAACATGGTTACTCGTTGCCCGATGGCCATTCTCTCTCATCGTGGTGGCTTTTCCAGCGCTAGCCAGCCGCCCAATCCCGAAACCTGGCCATCAGCTGCGCCAAGACACGCCTGTTACGACCTCAGGGCAAATAAACCAAGTTGCGACCGGAAATCGGCATGTGGTTTTGCTGGGGTTGTGGCTCACCGGAAGCCCTCCGGGGCGGAACGAAGCGCATGCCACAGCCAACTATAACCCCGCAAAAGTATACCAGACACTAGAGAGCGCGGAAGACGTCGCGGACAACGTGCTGTTGGCTGCAGTAGCAAAGGATGAAGCACTTGACTAGAGGCTGGTGGCGCTGGCTAGAGCACGCACGCCTGGCCGGTAACGGGATGGGCTGTCGTGGGCTGATGGAGTGCTTTCCGGGGAGGCGGGCACTTGACGCTGCAGCCGATGGCGAGCCGGTGGTCACTGTGGCGTGCCATGCGCCGGATGGGATGCGATGGGTGTGATGGCTCTGCTGCATGTCAACAGCGCCATTCCCTTGGATGTTGGCAAGCATTTCCGTCGTCGATATCCTGGATGTAGTGAGTCCTGTGGAAGACAAACCAACAGCAGATGCTATCTTATCGAACCACGGGGAAGCGGACGCGGCCTGCTCCCTGTCTACCAAGGTTCTTCGAGAAGATGCGGGTTGCAAGCGAGCCCACCCCCCGCAATTTCATGGGCTGTCAGTCGCTCTACCCGGACAGGGGATAGTCGGTCCCAAGTACCTCACCGTGCTGACCGAACATCACACTGTAGGGTCTGCCGGCCCTTACGCACAACCCATCGCCAAAGGTACACTCAGCTTTGGATCCTGAAGGAAGTCGCACTGTCAAGAAACATCAGAACCTTTGATGAGACCGGCAGGATGGAAACCCTGCCCGTGCATGTCAACGCGATACCACACAGTGCAAATAAAGTTCGACGTGGACTGTGTTTCGCCCTCGCGACCCTCACCAGGCTTGACCCCTTGACAGAACCGGCCAGGCGGGTCTCGTCCGTGCTCCGCCGGAACAGCATTCTCATAGATTCCTGAGGTCCCGACTACCTCATTGTGACAGGATGTCAACCAAGGTTTGGAACACCGTCCGTTGTTGACAGCCTCGGGAAAGAAAATTTGTCTCGTCATGCCGCCTACGATGATGTGTTGCGTGGCTGTTTGGGTGGCCATTTGGCTTTGTGCCACTTACTCGCGCAGCCTGCGATGGCTGTCGGCTCGTTTCTTTTTGCATCGTCCACGGGGCTTCCGACGTCGGTAGGCGGACGGATTTAAGGACATTAGACTACTTCGCAGGAGGATGCTGCAGCAGTGAGCTGCTTACCAGTTTGGTACCTGCCATGTCAAGTAGACTGCTTGTGCTTAGCAGCAAGGCGGCGTCATCATCCAGCCCGCTTCCGCTTCCAGGAAACGGAACAGCATCAACACGGGACGGCCGGCAACATCAATAGCAGCACCGACTCTATATGCAGATGGAGCGGCGTGTGTCCTCGAGGACAATTGACAGGCGGCATCTGCGGCATCTGCATCAAATACTTTGGGCACCCCAAACACCAGCAACACAAAACCCCATGCTCCTAAATCGTCATGGCCCTGGATGCAGATCACTGTACCTGTCGACCCAACATGTGGAAAGATCGGCCTGCTGCAGCGCTCTCCTCTCCCCTCCTCCCCTCTTCAGCCAACTGAGTGAATGTCTCCGTTGCGGGACCAGTGCCAGAGACAGTATTCCGGGGCCTGTCCACCTGAGGCTCGTCCCGGCCTTTGTCTGACCTTGGCCTGGGTGGACAGACCACCTGGCTGAGATGGCGGGCGCACCATTCCATGTCAGATGAGACAGACCACACTTGGTCCACGACAGCCCAGGCGTGCCAGGCCCAGAAGGGACAGGAACGTGCTGGCCTTTAGGATGGGAATAGACGCAGAGGTGGTGTCAGTTCTTGGGCGCAAGAGGGTTGGCTCGCGCGACACTGGCCATCAACGTGCAGGATCAATGTTGTTGACGCAAAAAAACAGCAAAAATCAAAAATCATCCCTGGCGCATCGTCGTCTAGGGTTTCGCGTTTTACATAGGCTTGGTCTGATCATTAATCGTCATCCACGGGACAGTGACGTGGAGTACCGCAGGGTATCAATCCACCACATCTCGCCCAGTAGAAAGCGAACGCGCACTGTACAGCACACGGGGGGGGCGAGAGGGGGGAAGTTTGCCAAGAATCGAAAAGACAGCGACCCCTGCTGAGCCCAGGGCTAAGATGGATCGAGGCGTAGCGCAGCCCATGGCTTCTCGCAGGTGGCAGCACAGTGTGACATGGGGAGCACCCAGGGGGGGATGGATGGTACTGTCCATCGTGGAGGTGGGAAGCGTGCAGTCAAGGGGTGCCCGTGGCCGCCTGTGGTAGCTGGAGCCCCCGTTCCCGGCGGCCAATCAACGCGGCCGATGCACTGCCGATCCCTTCCTCTTGTACTCGCCTCGCACCATTTTCCATTTTCCCACCGTCTCTTTTCGTCCTCTCTCCTCCATTCCACGCCTTCGCTCGCCCAGTTGCACGGTTCTGCGCTTTCTGCTGCAGCCCAGCCAGGCCCAGCCCAGTCCCATCCATGGGCCGCCCGAACCATCCTCAATTTCCAGCGCAGTAGCGCCTGTTCCTCCCCCCTTCCCCCCCCTTCCCCCGGCCGTCCAGCTGGGTGCCGTTGCCTTCGTCCATCCATTTCTTCGCCCTCGTTGAGTAGTCTCTGGGCTGCTCCACCCCCGATCATTTACCCACCCGACACCCGCCCATCAGCAACTCGGGCCCCCCAGTTCTAATCCGTCGGCTGACTGACTCCATTTGTTCTCTTCTCCCTCTTCAACCCATCCTCTCAACCTCGTGGTCCCGACGCGCATACCACCGAAGCTCCGCAGCAGCATCCTTTGGTGGCAGCCCTGGATTGACGCAATCAACCTCGACACCATGGCGATAGCCATGGGCTGGCACAAGCCTGACAATGTCGCTGGCTCGTCAGCGCCAGCCATCATGGTCGGCCTCTTTGTCGCTTCCGGTGGCCTTCTCTTCGGCTATGACACTGGGTAAGTGGCCAACCCTACATTCGAGAGTACCGCCGCCTCCGCCGCCCACCCGCGCCGCTCCTGCCATACGACTATGCAAGCGATGATCGTGACGGGAATTTCCATGGGCGACACCATGGTTTGGCGGCGGCGGCGGCTGACGGAATTCTCGCTCTGGCACTGCTTATTCAACGGCGCCTTAACCGAGGGCTAACACCGCACTAGGGCGATTAATGGCATTCTCGCCATGAGAGAATTCAAAGATCAATTCAGCACAATTTGCCACGACAGATTAGGCAACAGAGACATCTGCACATCCGAATCGTCCCTCATCGTCGCGATCCTCAGTGCCGGAACCGCCATCGGCGCCCTTCTAGCCGCTCCCGTCGGAGATTCTCTCGGTCGACGACTTACGCTCATGATTTTCGTCGGCATCTTTTGCATCGGTTCCATCTTCCAAGTGTGCGCCCAGGATATTCCCATGCTCCTCGTTGGAAGGTTTGTGTCTTCTCCCCGTGCCTCGATTCATCGCTGGTCGGTTGCTAAATGTCCTTCCACAGGGCACTGGCAGGTGTTGGAGTGGGAGGTGTCTCCCTCTTGGTACCGCTTTATCAGTCGGAAATGGCGCCGAAATGGATTCGAGGAACACTTGTTTGTGCCTATCAACTTTCCATAACCGTGGGTCTGCTAGCTGCATCGATCGTCAACGTCGTCACCGCGAACATTACGAATTCCGCCGCATATCGAGTGCCTCTGGGCCTGCAGATAGTCCCGGCTCTTATCTTGACTGCTGGCCTCCTTGTATTACCCGAGACCCCCAGATTTCTGGTCATGAAAGGACGCCACGAAGCCGCTGGACTCTCGCTCAGCCGACTACGACGTCTGGACATCACCCACCCTGCACTGGTCGACGAGCTGCAAGAAATTATAGCCAACCACCAGTACGAACTCAGCCTCGGTCCGGATTCGTACAAGGACGTGTTTGTTGGATCTCCTCACCTCGGCCGCCGGACATTCACTGGCTGCGGCCTGCAGATGCTGCAGCAGCTTTCCGGCATCAACTTCATCATGTACTACAGCACGACATTCTTCGATGGTGCCGGAGTCGACAACCCCTACACCAAATCCTTGATTATCAACGTCATCAACGTCGTCTCGACTTTCCCGGGACTTTTCGTCATCGAGTCGTGGGGACGCCGAAATCTTCTCATGATTGGCGCCACGGGCATGGCAGTGTGCCAGCTGGTAATGGCAGCATACGGCACCGCTGCTGGCCCTGATCTGCAGGATGCTGGACAGACCATCCTGATTGTTTTCTGCGCCATCAACATCTTCTTCTTCGCCTCGTCGTGGGGTCCTGTGGTATGGGTCGTCACATCCGAAATCTATCCGCTCAAGATCCGTGCCAAGGCCATGTCGATATCCACCACGTCCAACTGGCTCCTCAACTTTGGCATCGCATACAGCACCCCGTTCATGGTTGGTGAAGGACCAGGCAACGCCGATTTTGGAACCAGGATATTCTTCATCTGGGGCTTCTTCTGCTTGGTTGCCGTTCTCTTTGTTTGGTGCATGGTCTACGAGACGAGCAAGATTAGTCTGGAGCAAATCGACGAGATGTACGAGCGTGTAAATCATGCATGGAACAGCAAGACCTTTGAGCCTAGCTGGAGTTTTCAACAGATGCTCGACGAAGGCTGGTCACCAAGCGCACAGCCACCCTCGGATCACGAACTGCAGACGACCCAGTCTCAAACGAGCGCGGATACGACATTGGGCGACGCATCGTCCATCACCGCCCACAGCCAAACTAATAACGCCCAAACCAATACATTGCCAAACGAGAACAAGGCGGTCCCAATGGCGAATGTTGATTTCAGCTACTAACCTTATACCCATGTCGGCGCTATGTATTCTTTTTATGTGCTAAGGCGTCCTATATTGGTTTTTTTTTTTATCTTTTTCGGTGGCACATGAGCAATCCTGATGCAGAGGAATACTAGCGACGGAGTTTCTTACGCGGCGGCGTTTCTAGGCCTCGTAAGGTTACTTGGCTTTGCTTATTCTTGCGCATGTTCAGGAACTGAAAGGAACATACATGACAAGGCTGTATGGGTATCACAGGCAAGGACTGGCTATCGTACTCATCATTTTCCCCGCGAGTAACTGCAGTCGACGCCGACAGGACGACTGCTGCAACATAGGAAGGAAAAGCCTAGTCGGCACCGGATTTCTCCAGCTTTGGATCGAGGACAGCGACAAACATCCTACATGCCTTTCTATATCTAGCTGAATACAGTATCATGACTTCCTGATCGCTGTTGAGCTACATCGGCGCGTTTCCCTCTACCTCTAGGCTAAGCAACAGGATTTCAACCACAGGTTGGAAACATCAGATGTATCGATAGCGATACTTCCCGTCCAGCGAGGCCTTGTGCGACCTTACCTGCGAATTTCTTTGTCCACGCTCACGGATGACTGAACAATCAGTAACCTGAATGACTCGAACAAGTCGGCCACTGATGACAGTTCCCTGGACATGCCCACAAGCGATCTGAAGCGCGACAACGGGACTATGTTGTCATGCAGCTATACCGGCTTTGGCTCAATGCCGACTTCTTCGTCGGTACTATTCACCAGGCACGTGCTGCGAGCAAGACGGAGACAGATTTGCGACGATGTATTATGTTCAACTATGGGAACCCTGGCCAACTCCAACCACAGGCCAAATTGCTCAACGCACGCCGCACGCAGCAGCGGTGTTTCTGCTCAGCGACTTCCCAGAGGAGAACGAGACCTGTCATATGACAGCTCATGAATACAGCGTTTGCCAAGTGCAGACAAGAGGGAACTAGTTGCGATTCCGGGCAAGGTGTTCGCCCAGTACGCGGTAGAACTCGGCCATGGCAGCCGTCTCGAGCAGCTCAGTCGAGTCATGCCGAACCCCCGCGGGGCCGACGCTGGGCTGTCCCCGGGTGCTGTAGTGCTCGTTCCACGTCTGCTCCAGCCAGGCCGTCGCGGCGTCTCTGATGTGACCAGGCGAGGCGGGCGAGTGATGGCCCGAAGCATCTAGCTGCACGTTTCGGAGAAAGGCGGGCGGGGCCTCGGGGGCTACTATGGGGACATAATGACCCATAGCATCCAGCTGCACGTTCCGGAGGAAGGCGGGTGATGTTATGGCGGCTGCGGGTATAGCCGCGGGCATCCCGTTGTTGGGCTCATCGTCATCTTCGGAGAGGGTTACGTCCTCTTCGTAGAGGGACGAGGAGTCCTCGTCGTCGTCGGTGTCAGGGGTGGAGATGAGAGGCTCGCGGGTGGGCGCAAATCCACGCGGCACATTGCCATCCTCGTTGTCTTCGTCGCCTTCCGTCTCCTCATACAGCTTGTCGGGCACGTATCCAGCCGGACGCCCATCATCTTCCTCATCAGACGAGACGTACGCACAGCTATCGTCGAAACACGTCGAGGGGCGGCGGTCGGTAGGCCCGAAACGCGCGAAAGTCGACCGGCTCGCAAGGTCGTGGCGGATGCACCTGCCTTTTCGAGCGACGACGCTGAAGCGCAGGCCGCCGCAGCCCGGGTCCGGGGAGAGGTTTAGAGTACTTCGGACGGGGATGCTGGCCGTGGGGTCGAGGCTGGGCGTCTGCCGGAGGACGCGGCGGGACCGGACGAGCTCGCACAGGTGGATCTGGTGGCACTCGGGGACCACGCATGCGGACAGGCCGACCTGGCACATCTTGAATTGGAGACGGAGGGTGGCAGTAGGCGAGGGATGTGCTTGGGGATGGCTCCTCTTCCTCTTCGGGGGGATCCAAAGAGGACATTGCTGGTAGTCGTGGCGAGGGAAGAATCATATACCTGGTCTGCTGTGTAAAAGGTTTACCCCATGTTCAGTTTCGCTCCATCTCAAGCATAGTGAAAGTAGGGGTTTCATTGACCCAACATGTCTTTCATCCAACGAACTTGCCATCCAGCCCATTGTTTTCAAGTACAGATCCTGTACAAGCTACACAAAAAACAGGAACAATTCGATAATACTAGCAAAGGGCGGTAAAAGCTCTGTAAGAAATTTAGTCTTGGAGCAGGAGGGATGTGGCCTTGTTGACAAAGAAGGCCGCCTTGTCGAGATTTCGGATGATACCACCAGGATGAATCGAGGGTTCTTGTTTGACCTGTACAAGTATAATCCATGTTCTCGTCAAGTTCTCATGACCGCCTCCGGACAATGCATCGTCTCAAAGGCTACAACGGCATCATCAAGCACACTCCCGCCAACGCAGCCGCCACCCAGACACCCAGACTGAGCAGCACCGCGCCGCCTCCCGCCGCAGATTCCCCCCCTCCTCCTGGCCCCTGCCCCTGCGTCTCCGTCTCGCGGCTCGCACCACTCTCCTCCTCCTCCTCGTTGGGAGCCCCCGTCACCTGCCCATCAGAGACGAGCGTAATCATCGGCAGCACATGCACGGCCGTGTACTCGTGGTCCTCCAGCGGGCCCGACGAGACGGTGCCGTGGCGCACCGGCCATACGGCCAGCGACGCCGTCAGGTTGGCGCCGTAGTACCACATGGTCGTGCTCGTGAAGGAGACGCCGTTGTTCCCCACGGTCAGGCAGATGGAGTCCGCGGTGTAGGAGGACCGCGGGAGGCTGCTGGTGCAGCCGCCGTGGAAGACGGCGTCGTAGTTGCTTGGTGAAGCGTCGTTAGCAGTCGTTGGTTCACGGGAGAAGGAGGGTTAGGATGTAGTTGGTTAGTACCTGGGGCAGCAAGCAATGAGAGTTTCCCCTTGGGCCATGGCCCTCATAAACACGTTCGGGACCTCCTCGACCACCAGCCTCATCGTCGTCGGCACCGGCTCCGTCCCAAACGGCCTATATATGCCGTCGGAGCTCACCTCGCCGCCCGCGCTCTTGACGGCGACGCCGACCGTCGCCCACTCGGCCGGGCACGCGGAGCCCTCGTAGTAGAACCACGGCCAGTGCGTGGGCGCGGGGTCGTTCCACACGCTGCCGAGGACGGAGCTGTAGGCGGCGCGCGCCGGGTGGCAGTCGTCGGCCGACNCCCGCGCCCACGCTGCCGCCCGCGTGCAGGTAGATCTCGGCCGAGGCCGTGCAGGCGGCCGGCGCGGTGAAGACGGTGGTGAGCGGGCCGAGGTTGTGCAGCGAGTGCTGCGCGAGGATGGTGGATGAGGGCATCGCGAACTCGGGCACGCTGCGCCGTGTACTGCCGGTGGTCTGACTGGATGGGTGCTTGTGTGGCTAATGCCGCAGTGTAATTAGGCATGCCTTCCCTGAATCCTTCATGTGGCGAATACGCGCGTGACCATCACCAAAGTCCCAAACGCGGGTCAAGAGCCTTTCCCAATCGAGCCACCGGATAATTGACGAGATGTCTGCCAAGGTAGTTGCAAGGGGCAATAACCAGCCCAAGAAATGTCAGTTATCTCACTTCGCTTGTTCATAATACAGCCAATGAGCAAGGGCTGGCTGCTTCCCGGCTTTGGCAGCAGTACAGGCACAACCAGACATGCTGTGATGATTTCACGAGAAAAGCATTCATCACGGTTTCGCATGAGTTCGGAGTCGCGAAACCGTGAACGGGGCAACAAGCTTTCCTTGCACGGCGGTAGCCCGTGCCGCAGTCATAAGGTGTAGCCATATATTCCAGACAGGTATAAAAAACACCATGCCAATGAATTGAATCTCAGCCAACTGCTCGCTAATGATACTTGTTTGCACTTTGCTCTGGTGCAGCCGCCGCCGATATGATAAAAACACCGCCCATACCATAACGCCTCGAAACAGTCCTAGCAATTTTGACAGGTCCCCATAAACGCCGCTAATATGCTTTCAAGTCTTGCCTTCAAGTATAGTCCGTCACAGCTCGTCGCGGTTCAGCATTGGCCACTCAAACTTCCACTGCCGTGGCGTCACCGGCAGACCGATCCAGAACTGGAACAGCCGCTTCGTCTCGGTGGTAATGACGTGCCAGCTGCAGGAGAGTCAGCAACGGGTCGGGATAAAGGAGCAAAAGGCTTTTTGCAACTTACACCGTCTTCGGCATACCAAGCCATTTCGCGCTGACGATGCGAACCGCTTTTATAAACAGGCCCATCTCTTTTTCGAAAGACTCGCCCACGGTGCGCGGCATCTTGGGCTTACGCTTCGCCTTCTCTTTGGCCTCTAAATCATCCATTTCTCTCTCTTCCTGGTCTTTCTCAACCTCCTCTGCCTCGTGGCTCTGATGCGTCTCCTCTACTTTCTTGGCCTCTCGGACCTCAGCCTGTGGCAGTTCAGCAGCGGCCTGCTCATCCGCCATACGTCGGAACCGAGACAGCGAGACCAACGACTCGGACAGCCTCGCGTACGTGTTGAACAAGGCGACGAGCTCCGTGCGCTTCAGGGTGGGCACGTCGTCGTTGTTGCTGTCGAACTCAAAGAGCACCTTGAGGGCAGTGCCGTAACCATTAGTTTGCAGCTTGCCCCAAAGACGGCACTTGTCGCATCCAACACAGTCCATGAGCCGGCTGACGTTGCGAAAGCGGTTGCGGAAGTCCTCCTTCAGGGACGGGCCCTCGCCGTTGACAAACATGAGGCTCTCGTCGAAGATCTGCGGCACGCTGGCGGCTCGCTGCGTCACTTCGTGCACCTTGGCCCGGGTGGCCGCGTCCTCGGAAGCGTCGCCCGTGCAGAACTTGTACTGCGGATCCTGCAGGTACGGACCGAGTTTGGCGACGGCCCGCGTGACGAGAGCGTAGTTGAAGTACAGGTTGCTGATGCGTTCGGGATGCCGGTGCAGGCGGGACATGTAGCAGGACAGGTTGGGCTGCCACTGGCCCGTCGTCTGGTTGAGGAACTGCCAGCACAGATGGGTGCTGATGCTGGCGTGCATGCCCGAGACCACCCGGTAGAAGACACGCTTCTCCAGACACTCGTCCTCGACCTCGTATCCCGTGCTGGCCACAAAGGGCGTGTTGGGGTTGTACTGGCGCTGATGCTCGAGCTGAGCCTGGCGGCCGGCGGCGTCGAGGATGTGCTTGAAGTCCAGCTGGGCGGGACCAGAGGGCCACTGGGACGAGCCAAGGTCGGCCGAGTGCGGGAAGGAGCTCTTCTGGAAGCAGTTCTCGCGGTAAATGGCGTCCCAGACCTGCCACGAGCTCTCGCCACCGTATCCGGTGAAGCGCTCGGGGTTCTGGAGCAGGCTGACGTAGTCGCCCTTTGAAGAGGCGCTCTCGTCCTCGGGCACGCAGTAGTCTCGCTCGTCGCACTCGTCGTCGTACTCGACCACGCAGCTCTCGCCGACCTCGTCGCCCAGCTTGCCCTGCAGCGGTCGCTGGGGGTGCTGCTTCTGCACCTTCTTGTCGGGGTGCTTAGCCAGGGGGCCCTCGAGCTTGCTCAGCTCCTTGGCCCTCCATATCTCCGGGACGTCCTCCTCGTTTTCGAGAGTCTCGACGGCGCAGGCAATGTTGCCGCACATGCCATTGCCGTCGTCCCAAAAGGGGCATTTCTTGTTGAAGAGGTTGAGGCGGTAGTAGGAGAAGAAATCGGTGGTGCGAGTCAGGTCGTCGAGCGCGGGCTTGACTTGAGAGTTGAGGTTCTCGAGTGTGGCGTAGGAGGCGCAGGCGTCGTCCACAATGAGCTTGGACGATATCTAGACATCAAATGTGAGCCTGGTGCCAGCCACAGGAATCGATCGAACCGTGGCGAAAGGGGGGGGGACACGTACCGGACAATCATGCTGCGAGCCGGAGCAGGCCCCCGGCGATGCCCACAGCGCAAAGACGGAGAGAAAGAACAGCCTGCTAGCAGACCTCATCGTAGTCGCGCCAGCGCAGGCAGAATGTCGAAGGAGTTTGCTGAGGCTGTCGAGGCTGGGACCAGTCTCGACGTTGAAGAGCGAGGGAGCGTAGGCCGATAAGCAAACTGCCGAGCGGCTTATCGCTAACGTCACACGCACGCCACTTCGAGAAAAGACTACTTCGAGCCAAGGGAAGACAATGGCACAGTCCAAAGGCTCAACCAGGTACAATTGTTTGTTGCTCCGGTAAAATGGAATAAAAGTAAAAAAAAAAAGACACTTGCTAGCTTCGTCGCAGATCGTGGGGATGGGGTGCCGTTTCATAAAGAACAGCTCGGTATTAGAGCTAGACAAAAGATGCCACGCTGTCTGTCTGCTGATGAATCAAGATAAATGAGTCGACGAATGTCCCGAAATGGCAACAGGCGCCGGTATGCTTTTTTCCACAAAGTGGCGTGTGCTCTCTTTCCCAGGGCCACTTCCCGCAGGGCCCGGCCTGGCGGACCAGCGTACGTATGTATGTGTATTCCACCCAGTGACCTAGACTTTACGGCGATATCGAGGGCCCGTCTGGCTTTGCAGCATAGACACACAATCACAGGCCGAGCAAGACTAACACTTGACAACTGTAAACTCATTCTTTTTCTTTTTCTCTCTTTCTTTGACAGGTGGCCACAACGTCTGGTCTGGTTCATGTCTGGTTCTCCCCCGGAACGGCTGCCCCTCTTGCCCAATTCTGCCTTCTCGCNCCCCCCCGGTCGATCGTCCCGTACGCCTTCTACATCAGGACATGGCGGAGGCGGCCGAAGCTGCCAGGCCAAGACGAGAAAGCCCAGTCTGGAGGCGACTGAAGACACGGCACGCAGGCATGCAAGCAGACAGAGCATTCGAACAGGTCGTCCGTGTCGATGGAAGAGGAAAGACGCTACCTAGGGAGATACGGGCTGAGTGGCGCCGCCGTGGCATGACCGGCCATCGTGTCATGTCGCCTCGTGCGTAAAGTGGCTGGTGGACCCTGTCGTGCCGGTTGTTGCATCGCATGCCGCAAGGATCTACCTACAATCCATTGACACATCCGCATCCGATATGACATGTTTCATGGCAGAACCTTGAAAAGTACCTGCGGTCCGCTCACTTTCTCTTCACTGTAGGAAGGGCTGCATTGGTAGAGGGCCAGGGCGGGTTTCCCAATAGCAGGCAGGATAGACATATACCTCTCTCATCACATGTTCCAGAACCTAGGTACGCTGGGCTGCCGTTGCCCCGTGGCACCCGCTGTGGCTTATGTGGCTGCCAGGACAGTGGGCTTGTGGCTTCCAACCCTCAAGGATGGGCCGAGACAATGCGCCGTAGCCACTGCAATCGCCCCGGAATTACACATGCCACATGCAGCATCATCGAGGCGGCGGCAGTACGGCTACGACCTGAATTCATCACTTTTAAAATCTACCTACCTACACCAGGCGGCTCCATCACTGACTGCATGCTCCGCCTGTCTGCCTGCCCGTCCAGCCGTAACCCATTGCGAACCGAGCCAAGCAGTCATCGCGCATTCTATCGCATTCTTTCCGGATCGCGGAACGCAGATCGCAGAAAGTACACTTCGTCACTCCCTAGGTTTTTGTACTCGTGGCATCCGTCGGTCCATCGTCCTCGTGCGCCATAACCAGGGAGAGGGGGCCAAGATAGAGTGCGGGGAGTGAGGGGCAGCAATCCGAGCGCGCCTCCGGTGAATGTTATCCATTAACCCAGCCAGAACATATATTCGTAAGATGCGAAGCGTATAATCGTAAAAAGCCGAGAGGGGAGAGCACTGGTGGGTGGGTGCCAAGGCGTCGGTGTGAATCGTTCGGGAACCAAGCATCGACTTGCCAGGGCTTACTACTGCGCCTGGTAATTGAGCGGTCGCCTGACGAAGAAGCAGGTTAGCAGTTAGGCTCAAATCGAGTTTCGTAGGTTCGAGAAGCTTGCAGGCCAGGACTCACTTGAACAGCAGAATATGTGGTTCAGGCTCGTGAACCTCGTAGTGCTCCCAACCCAGGCTCTGTCGGCACCGTTAGCCATGGCTGTTCCAGAAACCAGGTTTCTATGCGGGTTTTGATGGATTGCTTTTACCTGAGTGATGCCTAGGGCGCGCCACTCGTCCTCCCACAGTAGCTTCAGTGTCCCTTTGTGGGTGTCATGGTACTCTTTCGGAATCGCCTTGAGCATGGCTTTAGGTAACTGGACGTGCCGGTACTCATATTCATTATCCGAGTATCTGTAATAGACAAGTTAGAAAACCCTGTAGAAGCGGTAGCCCGCGCACAGGGCTGGTTCGCGTGCATGTACCTGTTGGAGTAGTGGATGCCATCAACATATTCCTCGAGCCGCGCCCGCTCCGAGTCGGAAAGAGGGCGAGGCGCCTTGTTGCGTCTGGAGGCGTCGATGTCCATTGTTGCTGAATAATCGTATCCGCTGTATCTCTTCCAGGTGCGTCCCTGCTCAGTACCTCCACGTGAGACGAGCCGAATTCCGCGAGGTTGGTGGTGGGCACGCGGACGGATCGTGTTATGGCGGGGAGGACCTGCGAAGAGGGGCGCTGTGTCGGGTGAGGCTCAGGGCGACGTACGAGTGTCAAAACGACTAAAAGACGACGGAAGAGAGGGGATCGGGCGAGGGAACGCGCCGCGCAACGGCAGTGAAGTAGAGAGGGAAATTATTGTCAACAGCAGAGGGTGGAGAGAGAATCGAACTTGTTCATGTGGACGGGCCGGCGGGGGAAAACAAAAGTTGATGTGCAAGCCGAGTCTTCACTGCAAGTGCCTACTCCGTGCTAAGGTAAGTACCCAAGGGAGCTACTAGTATGTACCGGTACCTGCCGAACCTTATCCATTGGAGAGGAAGCGAGCTCCAGCGCTGCCATGTAAACAAACCTTGCACTGCTCTCCCACGCTGGAATCCCCTAATCGCCCTTCCCCCCCACCCACACAAACGACCGCACCAAGCATTCGTGCACGGCCCTTTTCTCCCGGTGCCTGGCGTTTCTGCCATGCTTTCTGGTTGCCCTGTGCGCCTGNTACCTGGAAGATTACCTCAAGATGAGGCGGATGGATTGGACGTGCATGGTCTCTCAATGTTCACTGTGGGGATGCATCACTACATTGTACCGCTTCGGACGAGGATCGGCATAATGCAAACGTCAACTCTGTGTGGTTCACATACATGCAATGTGCGCCCAGAACCGGATCGAAGCAAACGCCTCCTGCATGAGCAGCACACATTCGTCCTCGTCCCTCTTGCAAGCGGGGACGGCCCTTGGAATCATGACCGGGTGCGCAAGAGACCAAAGGAACCAGCCAGACCGAAGGCCGCCCATGTTGACCATTGTTTTGACCCCTGCCTCCGGTGACCGCATCTTGTACATGCAGCTAGCCGCCGCAGAGGGGGCCTTTTTTGCGCATATGATGTTTTCTTCGTTGCGGTGAGCGTGTCTTATGCCCCTCATTTCCTCAAAGAAGAAGCTGGCTGCAAAGGGACGTAGTGCCGAGAGCCAACAAGGGGTGGTTCGTTGTCATCGTTTCATCAGATGAGACTGTGTTCCACGATGTTTGTGTTTATGACCGTGTTCCAGCACGTCCCGGGTAATCGGAAATTACATGATATGTTTGAGGAGCCAAAATGGGGCTGGAGTCCTTGCCATCTGATCTTGCCATGGCAGTGATTCACGCACAGCTTCTCCCCATGTTCCCATTCTCTAAATCTGCGCTGGTCACCTCAAGACCGCATCGGGCTCTTCGAATGAACTGCTGCCTTTGCCGAGGCCCGTGAGCTTGATGTTGTTCACCACATTTCCGATCTTGGCTTTTACGCTGGATACGACAATCTTCCAGTCCTGAACCTCGCGGAACTTTTTATAGTGGAAAACTTGCAGAGCTTCAAGGGCAGTCTGGTCACTCGGCAGGTCAAACGTCCACGCAATAGAGATGTGGAACGCGCTGTCTGCCTGCTCCTTCTTGTTACGCTGGTAGAGTGGCTGCTGTTGGAACATGGTGGCCCCGGTGTTACAGCGTGTCAGTAGGGTCATCAGCTCCGGGTTCGTGGATGTTCCATGACGAGTTGCTCGTGAGCCGCTGCTGCTTTCAACCCGCAGAATCAAGAAGTTCCGGTTTGAATCGGGAGACCTGAACCACGCAAGCCCTCGTGGGCTGACCGAGAAGGTGCCCTGCGCACTGGCGGACATTGACGTGGTGATGCGCTCCAGAAATCGATCTTTATCGGCCGTCGTGAGCGACATGGGCCGCGACAGGCTGATGTGCAGAGGCAGCGGCGCACCGAGGTCGCTGCTCAGAAAGCTTTCAAGCTTACCTTCGTCGCCCACCACGGCTTCAACCGCCCGAAGGAGCGCTGCCAGCACATCGTGTTGGGTGACCGTAGGATGCCCTGCAAAGTGATCAGTTCCTGTCCTGGGTCAAGACTAAGAAGGTGCGGGGCCACATACATTCAATGTACAGGTGAGTCGGCCAGTTGCCCACGATGTGAGGCGTCTGCCTTTTGCGGCCCTTGTGTAGGCTGGGATCGTCCACGTTGCTTTGCCTGACCGTGGAAGCGTAAAGGTCGTGGAATGTTGAGGGCAGCGGAGGCATCCCGGAGTCGGCTCCGGAACCGATCGATTTGACGGTTTTACGGCGCTTGGCCGAAGGTTGTCCGTCGGCCTTGGGCTGGTCCTCGACGTCCGAGGACTTGTCTGCCGCCGGAGAGGACGCGCCGGACGATGACGAATCGTAGTCAACCAGCGCCATGGTCAACTTCTAGATCCAGCGTCTACGAAACGGATAAGCCTGCACCAAAGTGCGCGACGTTTCGACGCCGCCTGGAGCCGAGGGATCGTCAAGGCAACCCGATTCGAGGGAACGACTAGAGCTTTGACAGAGCTTGCATGGCGGTCAGGTGAGTCAAGTAGCAGAGCAGCGGATTTCCAATTTCGACCGCCCGCCTGTGTCTACTCGAGTGCTTGAGACCTGACAAATTGGAGTAGGGCTTTCAGACATGCCCGCCGTGCCAAAAGCTGGATCGACGATCGCAGCCAGAGGGTAGACGCCGGTTCCGCGCACCCGAAATCATTGGCTGCCACGTTTTCGTTGTGTCGTACAGTGGGCGAGGATCTGCTGCACTGTAGAAAGTTGAAAGGGACAGGCCAGTCGACGTTTAAATTGACATGCGTTGTATGAGATTGGTATCCCTTGAACACAGAAAGCCAAAGCTCATGCGCCACCGTTGAGACGTTGAGACTTTTGGGCAGGTGAGCGTTCTAGGGTAAGTTGTGTCGGTGGGCAAAAACGGTGCCTTGGGGGGAGGAACTGCATCTGGGCCGTGCTCAAGGTAGTTAAGAGGAGTAGTCATAGCTGAGCCTACGTCGTGCCCTGTGTTACTCAACTATCCTATTCACAACCCGAGGCGGTATGCGGTGACCTTTCCACTGAAGGGAAATCGATGGGTGGAATCTGTGTGATTGATGGACCCTGGAAACACACCTTTTACGACCCTGCGTGCATGAGGGTCCGGCAATCAGCACACCCCATCACATCCAATGACGCACGTTTTCCTTGGAAAACCATCAAAGCCCTTTATCACCGATACTCGGCTGGGTAGTCTGGGCAATTCTAATCGAGTTCGAGGCTCGTCACTGGAAGTTGGCATTGGTCCTAAATTGCGAGCCTACAAGGGTGCGTTGCTTCACGCGTCCGGCAGCCTTCCACTCATTGGTAGGCGATGAGGCTTATTCACCAACAAAGACTGTTTAGCTTCTGGCTCCACCCCCAAGGGCCATGACGGTTCATGCTACCTCGCCGTCAATCTTGCATCCAAGACTCATCCAAGACATGGTTTGGCCAGCGAGGTGCTTTCCGTATCCCAAAACCGTCATTATCTTTGTCTTCCTCCCTGTTCCGTAGCCGAGGCATGCCTGTACATGTGCGTTATGCGTGCAGTGCAAAGCCACCCTGCACCAACATCTCTGCCGTGCAGGACAGCCACCACCACCACCACCAGGTCATGCAATGCTTCTTCCCACACCACCACTAGCCCCAAAGTCTGTAGGCCTATTCCGTTGCAATGGCAAGTAAATCATTCTTGAACGAGCGCAGCAGCTGCAACGGAATCGCCCCGATAACCTTTCCTCTTTCCGCAGATGGCGGCACAATGGGCATGCAACGGAGCATCATAAGACATAAAACCCTGCCCAGCCGCCCCCGCCTTTGCTTTGGACCTGCATAAGGACGTGCTTTGGTGCCTGAGTGACTACGAATCACCCCAGCCTCGTGACAGTTGGCTATACTCGTCTTTGCTTCGGGGTTCATCCTGTCTCTCGAGCTCCACCCAAGGGTCTAGACACGGCCACGTCAACCAGCTTGGCTCCGTCCTTCCGCCTGACTCCTAGCCACCGCAAGGGCTTTTTGGTATCTATATCTTGAAGAGGTCTGTCATCTGTCGTACGTGTTCGGAATCTTCAACCCTCCCTCTTGTTTTTGCAGGACGTTCACATTACCGCTCGCCGACAGGCTCCGCACGGCCCCAGTACCAGATTTGGAGAAAAGACGCTGAGATCCAGCAGCAAACATTCATTGGACCTATTCCTTGCCATCATGGGTTTAGATAAGCATTGGGTAGGTGGAAACGTTTCCTTTTACTCAACATGACATCTGTCTGCGCGAGCATGGTGCTCAAGTGAGCTATTTTGTTGTGGGTGGTATCATCTACCGTAAGGAAAGTCGACTCGGGCAAGACGGAGCCAAATCGAGCGATTACGTGTCGCCCTCCGTTTCTCTTTTCTTGGATCAATAAGCTCAGCCGCCCTCACCAATGAATGGCTTCGCTTGCTGGTGCAATGCACGCTCAACAGTCATTGGCGTCAGCTTAACGCCTACTGCGGCCTCGTGGCAACGTAATGGCCCACTATTCCGATCATCCTAGCGGCCGGATCAGCATGGGTATGGACAAGACCCTGCCGGTTGCGTCACCGGCTCGAGCTGCGCAACTCTTGCGATCATCCCCCGGCACTGGCTTGACCTCATTCGTGTCATGTACCCTTTGCTGGTTGGCAGGCACTAGAGTGACTTGCCGACTGGATCCTCCGTGGCATCCGCCAGGCAAGTGCCTTGCACCAGGTTCCTTCCCGGGCACTGGGTCGCAATGATGTATCCCTCCTTCCTGGCTTACACAAGGGCTACATCTACTGAGTATATACTCGCATTGGCCAACCATCCCGCCCATCTTCATTCTTTCCTCCTCGCTTTCACACTACATCATATTCGTCCCGACTCATGAGACAGTCACCATACACCAAATACCAGCAAACAGTCTAACCGTCGTGCCCATCTGTCACAGGCTCGAAAATATATCCTGGATCCCTTGAGAGCTCCCGAACCCAGCCAAGAGACCGGCCCAGGCACTTCGCACTACATTCAACGTCATACATCTGTGCCTCGAGCCACGAGTTCCTCACCATCCTCGAGTCGTCCAACAGTCCACTTGGTCGAACGACGGAAGCAGGCCATTGACTCCCTTGCTCACGCCACATCCGGCTACCCGAGCCCACCTTCTTCGGCAAGCCCAAACCGCGTAAACTTTCCACCATCCAATCCATACTCGCCCTCCCGGAAGACAGTGTCCGTTTCTAGATCGCACACTGAGGAACCGTCCCCACCTACTTCACCACCTGGAAACGCTGCACCTCGCTCGGCACTTCCTACTCATACCAACACCTCTCGTCGTTATCCTCCCATCACTAAACTTGGGCGACGATTTTCTGCTCGACCTGCTGATCCAAGGCCGAGTCACCCCGAGATAAGCCACCAGCGTAGCTACAGTGATACTTCTCACGACCTTCACCATCGCAATCGCCTTCGGGAGCGATTCCCAGGAGACATGTCGCACCGACCTCTGGACATTATCAAAAAGGAGACTCGCGCAGCCAATCGGTCTCACAAGCCGCGTAACGTTCCCGACACAGATATAATTGACAAGCTTGATACTATCGGCGGCACTTACCATCATGGAGGACCATACGATGCTACGTTGGCTAGTCGAAACATGAATAAAAAATACTCGCCCGTTGCGGCTGTTCAGGATTCCAATGAGGAGGCCATTCGAGCAACGCCTAGGGCATACGTTAAGGACTCTCTCGACCGACACATGCCCTTGCAAGGAATCGCCTCTATTCCGCCTGGTGAAACCGATATGGCCGGCAGCACCATGCGTTACCAAGAGGGTACCGATCTTATGAGAGATCCCGATGCTCCTGGCGGCGCCTATAGGCGCTGGGACGGATTGGTAAGTCACTTGGATATAGTTGAGGAAGACGCGAGAGACCGTTGTGCTAATGTTGTACAGGATTATCACCCAGATGATATCAAGGGCAAGAGCGAGCCATCCTATACCATTGAGAAGGCGGAGAAAGACAAGAAGCATAGTGCCTTCAAAGAGGAATACGAGATGCAATCTGGAGTTAACGGCGACGGGTTCTTGGGACCCGCTCCTCGCCTCCGCAGCAACAGCGGTGCCGCCTCTACGGGCAACGCGTACCAGTACGACAGCTCAAGTGTGCGAAGAAGCCACTCCACCGGCGGCAAGAGGCTGAGCGATGGGCTCAAGAGGCGCATTGGTAGTATCCGCAGGAAGCGAGATGTGCCTGCTGGGGAGGTTCACTAAGCGGGAACGCCGGATGAAGGGAGACGACGATATGTTTCATCTCGCTCTGTTCTGTCAATTTTCCGACGGCTATGACCTCAACATGTTATAACATATTAGGCATACACTCATGCAGCTCGACGTGGTGTAATAAAGGGGTTCTGGGACAAGTTTTCTGTCAATTTTCTGTTTTGGATTTATACCTATGGGATGGGCTACATGGCGATAGGGATCAACGGGTTTCGTTGGATGCTTAGACATTCAATTGTGAGCTATGAGCGACTGTTATCTATACGACGTAGCGGACATCGGTGACGTTGTCTATGCTCAATCATATACATAATGGCAAGTGATGGGTCGATGAAGATGTTGATTCATACTACGTCACCGGAGACAAGTGAAGTTGTATTGCCTTCTTGCCTACAAGATTCAAGATGTAGTCGACCTCTTAGTAGTCATTTAAGCCTACTTCTTCTTCCATATCCCTTCATATGATGTATACGCAACGGAGAGTCATTTGCAATCCCAAGAACAGGACGACATGCCCTTCTCCTGCACGAGATTTGTATACGACCGTCTGTCTAGAAATACGCCAACCCCGTCCACCCCAGCACCGCATCCAGCTCCTCCCTCAAATCCACGCTGCCATCATAGCCGCCCTTGCCCGCAATCTCCGCCCTCTTGGCGGCCCCGACCTCCGCCCACCTCGCCAGGACGGTGCCGTCGATGATGACCCTGCCGCTGGCCGTCTCCACGCCGACAGTGCGCGTGGACTCGGGCACGCGGTGGGCCTTTGGGTTGAGCCCGCCGTGGGGCACGAGTGCGGCGATGAGCTGGTTGGTGACGGAGAGGAGGCGGCGGTAGGCGGACTCGCCGAGGGGCGTGAGCGCAGCGAGGCTGCCCGAGGGCGAGGCGAGGAGCAGCACGTGCGACTTGTGCGTGGCCGAGGCCGAGGGGATGGAGGGCGGGAGGGCGCGCGGGAGGAGGAGCGTCGAGGTGGGGATGTTGGGGGTGACGGAGAAGGTGGTGCGGTGGAGGAGGAGGTGGCCCTGGATGGACTTGGGGTCTGGGAGCATGTTAGCATGAGTGGGATTGGGGTGAGAGAGAGAGTGTGTGTTGGTGGCGACTTACGGTCGGGGTTGAATTCGAATATGTGAATCTCGCCATCCGCGTCCGATGCCACGATTGACAAGTCCTCGCCGTCGGGCAGGAAATCAGCCACCAGCAGCGGCACCCGCGTGCTGCTCTTGCCCAGCACCTTGAACGTGTACGGCTCCTCGGTATAGCCCGCGAACCACACGCCCTTGAAGGCGTCGGCGATGAGACACAGCCCCGTGCCGGGCAGCTCGGTGGCGCTGACGACGTAGCAGCTCATGTCGAGGAAGGCGACGGGCAGCAGGGTGCCGTCCTCCTTGAGGCCGCGGACCATGCACTTCTGGCCCTGAGCGATGAGCATGAGGCCCTGGGAGCCGATCTCGGACAGCGCGGTGACGCCGCCGCGGGGTATGTCCTCCTTGGCGACGGGCTTGAGGCGGCGGTTGGTCTCGGGGCGGCCGGGCTCGGGGATGACGGCGACGATGTCAAGCACCTGCAGGCGGCCGCGCGTGGGCAGGTCCTCGCCCTTGGTCAGGGCGGTGCCGACGACGAGCAGCATGCGGCGCTCCTTGGTCTCCTCGGAGACCTCGAGCAGGATCGTCTTCATGGACTCGATGGACTCGCAGGGCTCGAGGTCGAGGTCGTGGATCACGGTCCACGTGACGGGGCTGATGAGCTTGAGGAGGCCGCGGGCCAGCGTGGGCGGGAAGGCGAGGACCTCCCGCGCCCATTCCTTGTGGTAGTCGTCGTCCCTGGGGAGCTGGAAAGGCTCCGAGACGGTGCAGCCGGCGACGTACGTGCCCGTCGGGTCGTGCCAGGCCACCTTGCGCACGTCGACGCCCAGCGGCACCTTCTTGACGGACACGCCCAGCTCCGTGAAGTTGGTGTCGGCGGGGAGCTGCGTGACCCGGGCGACGCCCTCGGAGTCGGCGTAGATGAAGCCCCGGTCGCAGCCCTCGGTGTGGAACGGGCTCATGGCGCGGACGCCCAGGCCCTGCAGGCCCACGACGCGCGGCGCGCTCTTGCTCGACTTGAGGACGAAGCTGGGCGACGCGCCGGGGAGGAAGACGGCGCTGTGGCCGCCGACGTTGGGGCACCGCCGCAGGGGGACGAAGCGCGGCTGCTGGGACGCGTCGTCCTGCGTCGCCTCGGCCATGGTCTTGGCCAGCGCCGGGTTGGCGGATTTGATAAAGGTGAGGGTCTTGGTGAGGGAGGCGTCGCCGCCGTCGGGCTGGAAGCGCAGCGGCTCGTACAGCGTGAGGTCGTCGGTGGAGTGGCGTAGCTGAAAGGGCAGGTTAGTCTTGTCGGAAGCGCGTGAGTCTTGGGGGGGGGNAGGGTGACTGATGAGCGGTGTCTCCGAGATCTGCTACCAGAATCTCCGTAAGAGTTTCGCGCGCCGCTCCCTTGCGCACCGAATACTGCGGAGAGAGGTAGGGCGGGACAAAGGCGAGGTTCTCGGCAACGTAGACGGCCTTCGACAGGTCAGGCAGAGCATAGATCTAGACAAAGACGGTCAGCACGCTCACCGGTCCACCCGCAAAGTCCACCTACATGCAAGGCTCCTGTGGCACTGAGCAGGAACATCATAATCTTTTGGCCCGTCTCGACCCCATTGTCGCCCTGGACGGGCTGGAACACTCCCTTGGTGTCGGCGTACAGGCAGCCGGCCAGCCACTTTGTCGACGCCAGGCTGGCGTCCGTCTTCTCCACCTCCTCCAGCTCGTTGTTGCTGTCCATGCTGGCGACGAAGATGCTGGTGTCGTCGCGGACGAGCAGCAGGTAAGGGTCCTGGATGCTTGCGCTGACGACGCGCGGCTCAGCACCCGTTTCCTCGTCGAGCATGGGGAGAATCTGACTGAGTCCGAGATCTGGCCCACGTTAGCTCCGTGCTTTGCTATGACGAGAAGACCAAACTTACCGCCATCGTAGCACCGTACTTCCGACTTGAGCACCTGGATGACACGCATCTGCTTCCCCATGGTTCCGGCTTCGACCGTGAACCCTGCGGCCGGCTCAAACTCGGTGTCTTTCAAAGACTCGAAGCCCGCCGCCGTCAGGGCGTAGACATCGGACGTCTCGTACCCGTCGAGGTCGACCTTTGCGACAATCATGAATCGGTCGTACCGCCCTGGGGTGTCGTAGTCGTCGTCCACCGGTGCATTCGCCCCCAGGGACTTTGGGATTGGCTTCTTCACGCACATGGTCCAGAACCCCCTGGCTTCCGGGAACTCGAAGCGACCGATGACCTTGGGCTGGATCTCGCGGTTGAGTATTGCGATGGCCCCGGCCTTGTCGCGGCCGACAGCACATGCTAGCTGCAAGTCTGCCGTGACGCCTCGGTGAAGTGTCGCTTCCTCGCCCTCGTTGGGGAAGATGGGCCTTCCTGTGGTGAAATCGTGTATTGGGGCGATGGAGAGTAGCGTGTCGTGTTTTCGAAAGGTGATGCTTCCTTGTTTGGACGTTCCGTTTGCTATTAGCGCTGGTTTTGCAGTCGTAGAGTCGTTGCCATATAAGTCATCGTCCTCATCGTCATCGTCCAGATCCAAGTCATCCGCATCAATGCCCAGGTCCGGATCAAACTGGCGACTTTTCTTCCGCTTGTCAAGGCTCTGTGCCTTTGACCACCCGACTACCAGGGAATCGCCGGTCTCAGAGCCAAGAAAGAGGACGTTTTTGCCTAAACTCGAGACGCAGGAAGCCGCTGTTTGCAGCAGGTTGCCGCCGTTTTCGGCTGCAATCAGCTTGATGGATATTCCGGAGACAGTCCTACCATCAATTTTGAAGGATATGATTCCCATTCGTCCATCGTTCAAGATCAACAACATCTCGCCAGCCTCAATAGACAATTGTTCGATGACGCACCCCTCGAGACGGAGCTCTAATTCCGACTGATCACTCAGGTTAAAAGAGGTCATCTGTTTTGTCATGGGGTTGACGGCCACGCCGTTGGGTTTGCCGGATTGGTCGATGTGGATGAGCTCGTTCTGGCCCACCAGCAGCGCGCCTCCGACTGGTGCTGGTAATGGAATGACCTTTTTTAGGTCTTGAGGTAAACCGGTAACAGAGAGGATGGTTGTTGACGCCCTTTGTTGCAGGTCGAGCGTAAATACCTTGTATGACATGTGATCTTTCAGGGCGTACGAGGCCGGCTGGGTGGAGGAGAGGATACCGAAGGTGGGCTCGCGGTACTCATGCAGGAAGGCGAGGTGCACAGGATGAAGAAGAGCAGGATCTAGCATGGGGAGACGCAGGACAAATGATGGTGTATATGCAGCTTCTACACTGTCGCTATCTCCATTGGCGACTGCAGCAGAGTCCTTGACCGGGCGAGGGCCGTCAAGATCCTCATCCCAGCCATCCATCTCCAAATCTTCTTCAGACTGGCGAAAGGGAAGGATCGCGAGGTTCTTGGTACCGAATTTGAGGGCGGCGCACCTGCTCCCCGGGTCGGCCTCGAGGTAGTTGATGTAGTCTCCAAGAGGAAGCTCCCACGGCGTCGCCTGCAGCTCGTCCTTTTCAAAATAGTGAAGGGACGTGTTCTCCAACGTATGCTTCTGCGGATCCCACTGGTTCAGGGACATCTTGGCCGCTTTATAGGCCAGCAGCAGAGCCTCGCCCCCCGACGCCGTGTTCTTGACCTTGATCCTGGCCATGCCGATGACCGTACCGGCGAGGGGTATTTCCGCCACGAGGACCAGCTTGGTATGGTTCGAGCGGTCGGCGCGCACAAGCAAGCTCTCGCCGCCGAGGAAGGATGATTCGAGGCCATCGTCGTCCCTGAGCCGGGGATCGAACTGCGGTTCTGGCTTGACGGAGGAGAGAGGCTGGGATTGCGCATCGAGTTCCGCGGGTATCGCGATTGTCGAGAAGATCTGGAGCAGCGAGCCTTTTGCGACGACCAGGTTGTTGGCGGTCGCGGACGTGAGAGGCAGGCTCAGGGCATGGGTGACGGCCGAGGGAGCCACAAGCTCAGTGTACGCCTGCATCGCTGCAAGACCATTCTTTCGCCCCGCTGAGTGTCGAGAATCGTGGTCAGGCTCTCGGCGATGGTCGTATTGGCGCGATACAGTTGTTGTGGCCGACAATTGGCGGGCTCCAGGCACAAAGAGACGGATTTCCTGAAGCTGTTGTTGCGACACGGATCAACGCGTTGCCGCGCGCCGAGAACAGGACCTAAACCCACGCCCGCCCATGTGTCTTGGGCACACCCCACTAGGCTGTTGCTGTTTCGGGGCAAAGTGCCCCAGCGCCCAGGGGTGTGGGTTTATCGCCTAGAGCGCAACTCAATCAAGCTTTGGTTCCAGCTGGGTGGGTTGCGTCACCACTCCTCCCCCCCCAGGCTGCCCCCTTCCGGTTTCTGACCCATTGCTCCAGCCAAGCCCTCGCGATCTACCCGACGTCCAAGCCACGGGAAGATTCGTTCCAGGCGTTGCTGTCAACTACAACTCCCAGTTGCCAGAAAGAGAACGGCCTGCTCCCTCCCCAGGTCATATCGAGCTCCACAGGTAATCACAGCGAGCCTCCGCTACATCTGCAAATCGAGCCTTGCGCCCAGCGCTGCGTCGCCAGCATGTCCTTGTCCATCATGGCCGACGCTGGCCTCATCCAGACCAGCTTGATCTGGGTTGCGTACGCCGTCGCCGTCGTGCTGTGTCTCATCGCCGCAGTCATCACCACATTCATCTGGCAGGCTCCCCGCGAGCGCTCTGCCATTGTCACCCTCGTCGCGACCATCAGCTTGACCGCGCTGCTTGCGACTGTCCTGCTCCTCCCCGTCGACATCGCCCTGGTTTCTGCGACGGGCTCCGTCTCCGGCGGCGCCAAGAAGGACTGGGCAACCCCCGAACGCATCGGCAATATCCTCTACACGCTCAAGGTTGTGTACTACTCGTTGTACAGCTTCGACGCGCTCCTCTGCCTCATCGTGATCCCCTTTGCCTATTTCTGGTATGAGGAGTATGATGAGGTTGAGTTCGAGGAGGAGGGCCGAACATGGACCAGCCGCTTCCTGGCTGCTGCCAAGTATACCCTCTTCTTCGTCGCCCTCGTGGTTGTGCTCTTCTTGCTGGGCTTCTTCGTCCCAGCTGCCGGAGATGACGCCAAATCTCACTGGGACTTTGATTACTTCAAGAAGCTTGTTGCACAAAACCACGGCGAAAAGGCACTCACGTTTGCCCTGGGGCTGCTGGTGACCATTGGCACTCTTCTCTACGTCGTTTACACCGGCGCAGGTCTTGCTCTGCTGCCCATATCCTTCATCCGATCCGCTCCCGCCATCTCGGCCCCCCAGTTGTCCGAGAACACTGCCTCGCAGCTTGAACAGAACCGTGAGCGCCAGCGCCAGCTGGAGATGCGCAACACGGGCCGCGAAGATGGCATGTCTCGCAAGGATAGGCGAGAACTTGACGCGCTGGCTCGCGAGGAGCAAACCCTGGTGAGGCGCGAACGCCTGGCCGCCGAGGCTCAAGGCGAGGGCCGGAGCCGCATCTACAAGGTCTGGCTCAAGGCTTGTGCGCTCTTCCGCCCCGTCAAGATGCTCGGGGGCATATTTCTTCTTTTGCTTGCCGTCGTCATCTGGGTTTCCATGCTCATCACCGGCATTGACAAGGCCAAGAACTCCATCTGCAAACAGCGCTGCGGTTACATTCTGGGTCAGATTCATGTCTTCCAGCCCATCAACTGGATCTTCGTACAGTCCGCCAAGGTGTTCCCTATTGACTACATCTTGATGGCTCTCCTCATCCTGCTCCTGTTCAGCAGCTCAATCACGGGCGTCGCGACAGTGGGCATCCGCTTCCTCTGGGTGCGGATCTTCCAGATCCGCAAGGGCCGCACGGCTCCGCAGGCTCTGCTTATTGCGACTGTGATGCTTGCGCTCATCATCCTTGCCATCAACTACGCCGTCGCTATGCTCATCGCTCCGCAATACTCCATCTACGGTACCCAGACGTTCTGCACCAACGACCCCGACTTCCCAGGCGCGCAGCCCGACTGCTCGCGCCACTCGGACATGATCCGACCCTGCTCGGAGGCTCTGAAGTACAGACACGCCAAGGACGTCTGCACGCCCTCGGTGATGTCCACGTTCCTCAACCGCATCACCATCACCTGGCCCTTCTTCGGCATGATTGAGTTCTGGGCGCAGTTCGCCTTCTTGGCCGTGTTCCTCATTGTGTTCATTACCGCAATAATCCGCACGCCCAAGGTCAACATGAATGAGTTTGACGAGGATGCCGAGGCTGATGAGGAGGAGAGCTTGCTGGCCTCGACGGGACGCCGATTTGGAGCGACGTGGCAGGATTTGCGAGGCAAAACTGGCACCAGCAATGGTGCCGATGCTCATAATGGCGGTGGCTCGTCTGAAGCGTAGACACATTGCCCTTCCCATCTTTTATTTTCATTCTGGTCGAGTACGAAAAGTTTGGCGATACCTATTGTTGGAACAGTTAAAACAGGTTGTAAGCACACTTTAGTCACATGGATTTTATCAATTTGCAAGTCGGTACGGATCTGGCACGGACGGGAACACACGATGGCGGGCACAAGGATATCGACTGGACTGTATTTCCTCGTATAAGCCGAAGCAATGTTTGTCTTTATCAATTCACGCTCCCAGCGCTACTTTCCTCTTCTCCGTCCCCCCGTCCCTCGTGAAATGCACCGCCTTGTGGCTCCTTTCATCGAAGGCGGCCGCCGGCCCGACGTGCATCTCGCGCCAGCAGCGCGTACAGTACACGTCGTCGTCGCAGCCGAGGCAGCGCAGCGTGGCGTCCTCGAGACACACGGTGCACCAGCCGTCCATGTCGTCGTCGGTGTAGTTTGTGCGCGAGGTGAGGCGCTGCACGGGTTTGCCGGCGGTGGGCCGGGACGTGGGCACCGAGGGCAGGGCGAAGGTGGAGGAGGAGGGGGAGGAGGAGGAGCGGAGGCTGGCCATGCGCGCTGTGAGGTCGGTGAGGGAGGCGCTGGTGGTGCGCTGGGAGGAGCTGCTGGGGAGGTCGGCGAGGGAGGTTGGGACCGAGGGCAGTGTAAAGTCGGCGTCTGGGGGCTCTGGGAGTTGGCCCTTTTCCGGGGGATGGTCTGGTTGGTCATTGTCCTGTAGATGTACGTCTACTTCTGCCTCGTCCTTGAATCTGGCGATAACATCGTCTACCTCCTTGTTCATCTGCTCCCCGTCCGAGTCATCCGAGTCATGCTTCTCATCATGCGCCTCGCCATGCTTCACCGTCGCAGCGTCATCCTTGGGTATCGCATCGGCCAGCTGCTCTAAAAGGGCTCTGACCTCCTCATCACTGGGCTCCGGCGGCTTGTATGCGTCCCCGTCCCCGGGGTCGTCTTGGCCTAGCAGTTCTTCCAGGGTGTTGTCGTCCGTTTGGAACATGGCATCTACATCTTCCTCTGCAACATCCGCCTCCCGCTTCCCGTACTGAGGCTTGGGCTTTGTGGGAGTTGATGATAGGTCTCTGGGTGGTAGTGTGGCTGGGCTTTGTGGAGCTACGGGTGATTTCTTGATGGCTGATGGTGAAGCGTCGTCCTGATTCCTGAGAGACTTGAGGCGAGCGGCGAGCGTATCCTCGCGCGAGGGCATTTTCACCCGCTCTATCAGATCCACATCTGCCCTAGAATCAAACCTAGTCAGCGCGCTGCTTTCGATAATGAGCCATCCGTTGCCTACTTCACGGGCGCTGCCTGGTCGGGAGATATGCTGGAGCCGCGGAGGGCTTGGAGTCGGTCCAGCAGCGACTTGTCCACATCGTTTGGCATGGCTGATGCTGTAGCGGAGTATGTCCTAGTCGTGGAGGGAGACGCGAGGATCTGGCTAGCACAAGCTCATTAATGCGTTATTCGTCGAGGTAGACCAGCCGTCTCTTGTGGTGTAGTCAGGCGGAAGCGTGGTCTGCACACGTGAAGCCAAGTCCGGTGCGGGGCATCACCAGACAGCAGTGAAGCACGGAGGTGGGAGGACAAGAATTTACAGGAATACAGAATCATCTTTCACGAATACGGCATGCATTTGAACCTTTGATATGATGGAAGTTCTTAACGACTCAGAGAAATTCTAGCCATGGCTTTGAATTAGACGAGGTGCGGATGACGAGGAAGCACACAACAAATGTGTAGAGGGCAAGTACACGGGACGGTTGGCGCAGCCTGTTCTGTTCCAGATTACCCTCAACCTAGGGATTGTTCTGCGGATTTTTGTTCGACATGGCATCGACAGCAAAGACGGGGTCAACTTCCTACCATGCACTTCCTGGTTCTTGAGCGGCAGGAAAGGGCTGCGCTGTCAGCGTGTCACCGTCTTGTACCACAGTGAACGCAGCTCTGATACACCTGGCGAGGTCGGGGAGCTCATCCACACCCTACGAGATTTGCATTTCGCTTAATACAGTGCTCGAGCAGGATAATCGGGGCTGCAGCGATCCTTCAGTGTCATCATACGAGACGTCACAAGAAAACCAACAGATACTGTACCATAACTCAAAAAAGGATTGATATCGCGCCCACGGTCTACAATGGTGGGGGATCATCACCTCCAGGGTCGTACGATGACGCCATGAGCTCAGGGTGTGGGAACCAAGTGCTGGCTGCCAAACAATCGTCACCAGCACAACCCGTACCCAGGAAACAAGGCCAGGCTGTTGCTGTTTGCGGCTCTAGCACACAAGCCTCCGGCGTCTCTCGGTTGGTGAATCGAGAATCAAACTGCGACCAGCTGCTGGATCTCGCATCGGATGGCAGTGCGACAGAATGCAAGGAATGGTCCGTTGTTCTAGGCACGAACACCAGGCGCAGCATCAGGGGCAGACGCCCAAGACATGGGGAAAGCCACGAGGCATAATGGCACTTTCAACAACTCTTTGGATGAATGCCTGCGGGGTCGCGTTGCTGTCGGAGATGGCTTGATCGGACAAGGGGAAAGATGTGGACGAGGCGGTGCAATGCATGTTGCTGATTCATGACAGGCTGGACAACGGCGGTTGGCACAGATCAGTAACCACAATCGGCCGGATGCGCACCGGTAGGCTGATTGTGAGGCATCTTTTGACCCTGCGGGCCATCGTGGATGCGGTAAGGACCGCGGGGTCGGTCTGTGGGTCGATGCTCCGATGATTTGGGGCAGCGTGCATGCACTGCCATCACCATCTTTCGGCAGGCATCGCGATTGTGATTGAAGTACATTTCATACAGTAATCCAAGATGGCCGTGACCAGCCTCAATAGGTGTGGAATCATCAAGCCGCCCAGGTCACGTTCTCGATCAAGCAATCATACCGAGGGTAAGCCGAGGCAGTGTCTGCGTCCACGAACTGAACGTCGCTCGCCACGATTCTTCAGCAAAAAGAACCCTTTGGATCCCCTAGCCAAGCGTTTCCGTTCCCTAGCACGTCCCCACCCTCCCCCTCCCCATCGGCACCGCACCCAGCGAAGCAGTCTAGAAACGCTCGATGATGCAGATGCACGTGCTAACGCGGAACGATACAGACGCACAGCGCACGCATGTCAGCACCGTCAAGATGTAACTCCAAGGGTGGGAGACAGCACCGCGATTGTTGAGGATGGGCGGCCCAGATAAGACGATGCCAGTCCCGGACGGCTGGACCAACCTGAACGAGCCGTCGGGGGGTCCCTTTGTTGGCGGTTTATTTCGGCACGATTTCATTCCTCTGGGTTACCGTAGCATCGTCTCCTGAGGAGACTTCTTTATTCCCGCTCCGAGCTCAGAGACGAACAAAATGAACAGCCGCCGCCTTCATTTCCACCGGTCCACGGGAGGTTAGAATACAGGGGAAACGGTGCAGATGCCCCCGTCCCACACAGCCCAAGCCGGCCGGGTGTGGCAGGGTGAAATCATGTCGCGGTCGATCCCCCCTCGGAGCCCTGTTCTCCATTGCCACCCCTGACGTCGTTGACTAACTGACCAGCTGGCCGCACCCCTGTTGGCGAAGGCTGAGTGAGGTTATGGTGACGGTAACGATGCAGGCCGCTGTGACTCAGGTACTTTTGCTCGGGTGGCAGTGTGGTGGGCTGACTAAGTACCCCTACCAGACCCTTTCTGCCCGACTTCCCTGGCCGTCATTCACTTGAGCGAGGACCCCTATCGTGCCCTCGGAGGTGTTCCTTGCCGCTGTGGTCATTGCGCCTCGCCTGGGTTGTCCTGCTGGCTGTTTTCATTTTTACCCACTAGCCTAATCGCGATTGCCTACCGCCAAGTGGTCCCTGCCTGACCTGGCTAAGCCCAGCGAATGCACCAAAATGTAGAAATAAAGTCGCCCTTTGCCGCCCCAGCGTCCCGACTCCGCTCCTTGTTTCCGCATTCCACTGAACATCGTCATATAAGGAACTGTCCCTGCCCTAGCTAAGACACTTGGGTAAGCGCAATCAGCCTCAACCTACAAGACACCTCGACTCCGGTTTCAACCTTGTTTGATCTTCCCAACGTCACAAACACCCATCAGACTCGCATCGCTTTTGCTATCACGCACACCTTGAGCATTGCTTGCCCAACCACATATCGCATCGCATCTTAAAACTACATCTCTTTCTCACAACAATCCGCAGCCATGAGAATCGATCTCGCGCTCGCGGCTCTGATCCTCTTCTCGTCAGCCGCCGCTGTCGCCACTGGACAAAATGCCGTAATATCTGATGAGCACGAACTCTACAAGCGTCGCGGAGGTGGTGGACGCGGCGGGCGAGGTGGCAGCAGTGGTGGCAACAACGGAAACAGCGGAAACAGCGGTAGCAGCCGCCCAGCGTAAGTTGTCGACCCTTTGTCTGCTGCGGGCAGTATCATGGCAACGACAAAATATTAACATGTCCCCTGCAGCTCCACACGACCTGACTCGAATGCTGGAGGCCGGACGTCAGGCGGCAGCGGCACCCAACCATCATTTGGCAATGGGCGTTACTATGGTGGCGGCGCTGCCGTACCTTACACTTCCGGCCACAGGTCTCCTGGCCGCAGGCCTATTGTGCCAATCCTCCTTCTCGCGCCCGCGCTACTCTTCTGGCCAGGCAGCTGGCACCACGGAGCTTATATCTATGAATACGAAGAGGAGTATACATTCTTCAATGAGACATCCAACGAGGAGGAGACACTTGACGTCATCTGCGGCTGTGCGCGATACTCTGTTTGCAGTTGCGAGGAGAACACGGACGAAGACTATCTGGATGATCTGATCGGTGACGGCGACTACAACGAGCTCGACAACTCCGTCATCAACGTTGGCGAGCGCGACGGCGAGAAGGTGTTGCTCATCAACGGCACCCTCCAAAACGGCACCACTGCCGACTCTCCCGCCACCGGCAGCAAACGCCTGATGATTGAGAACATGGGCTACTGGCCCGCTGTCGCCGCCGTGATGGCTGCCGTCTTCTTGGCATAGACACGTCCATAAAAATCGCATTCTTCAAGTTTCTGTATATTTTGTTACAGGACGACCTTGTCCTTTGCAACGGATGACCAATTTTGATACCTCCGGCGTCTTTTTCAATGGAGTTCTGGGCCCTGGGTGGCGTCTGGTCGGATAACTTGTCACGTTTCCGTGCCCTTGTCATTTGACAGGTCTTGGGCGATGAGCATTGCAACCAAGCCAGCGACGATCCTTGGCAATGATTAGTTAAGAATGCGTCATGAATGTTAATATTATTCTTTATAATGTTTTTCCCCCCCTAAAAATTTTGCAATTTTTATAATCCGTGAACGTCTGACGTGAAATGGGATATGTAAAGGTGCTTCTGCTTAATCCCTCTTCCGTGCTTACTTATGTAGGTGATGGATTATGTCAGGTCAACCGCTCGTCAATGTGATCGCTGTCGTATTGCAATTCACCGACAAGGTCATTCTTGAAACAGTTTGACTTTTTTGTGTTCCTCCGATTTGATCCTGATGAATGTCTCAAGACGGATGACAGCTAGGTGCATAGCCCCACTGTAACTTGCCGGCGCTATGCGCATCAGCGCGACTCCAGACCACGACCAGCGTAGCTCAAACTCACCTCATCTGCAGCTACAAGCAATCCGACTTGCAATTCAACGTCGTCATAGTCGTCGCCGTCGTCGCTTGGCTGCCGGGGGGATGCGCTGAACCCAAACCTCGACTGCCTTCAATGGCCCCCAAGACGCGCCCCTAAACGCATCATGTACCACCGCGACTCCAAGATAATGCGAAAGCTCCTCGGCAAGTCCGCCACCGACACATCGACCGGCGGCGACCTCTCCATCACCAGCACGCCCACCTCCATCACTGCGCCCTACCGACCCTCCAAGTCCCAGGACGCGGTCTACAACGCCGGCGTCCCCATCGCGCGCCTCGACGTCTCCCCCGACCGGCGTGCCGTCATCCTGGGCGGCGGCCACATCCTCAAGACCATCATCCTCGACGATGCCGCCGGCTACGGCTTCGACTTCAGCGATGGCGTCGACGTGCGCGCCGCCATACTCTCCCAGCAGCCTTCTGCGTCGCGGGCCAGCGTCATGGCCGACCAGCTGAGCATCCGCGACGTCAAGTGGCACAACAACTCGACCATCTTCACGGCCGGCGCCAACGGGCGCATCTTTTCCTACGACTTGAACCGCATCGGCACCGCCGGCTCGGAGCCGCTCGAGTACATCCAGATGCAGGAGGATTCGCGCCAGGTCAACTCGCTCGACGTCAACCCCCACCTCAAGAGCTGGATCCTCTCGGGCAGCCAGGACGGATTCGGGCGCGTCTTCGATGCGGGGACGACGTGGCAGAACCGGTCTGGCGGCCTGACCTTCCGACAGCGGTTTGCTCCTCTGAGGTGCATCGACCCCATTCGTGAGGTGAAATGGTCGCCCAAAGTAGGTCACGAGATGGCGTGCTGCACCGAGAGTGGGGTGATCCTCAAGTGGGATGTTCGACACGCGCTGCGGCCCCTGCTGCGCATCAACGCACACGACAAGGCGTGTTCGGCCATTGCTTGGCACCCCGATGGCAGCCACCTCATCAGCGCCGGATGGGATGCGAAACTTCATGTGTGGGATCTCGGGTCCACCGCGGACAAGCGGCAGAAGCCCAAGTGGACGATAAACACGCCGGCACCAGTCAGGACAGTGGCGTGGCGGCCGGGTATATGGTCGGCATCGGCGCGAACCAGGCGCGTGGCCCAGGTGGCAGTCACGTACGACGAGAACAGCAACAAGCGGTATGGGACACCCGTGGTGCATGTTTGGGACCTGGCGCGGCCGACGTTGCCGTATAAGGAGGTCGAGCGGTTCGACACCTCTCCGATCGCTCTTTGGTGGAAGGACCAGGACATGCTCTGGACGGTTGGCCAGGACCACATGTTCAACCAGTGCGACGTGGCTTTCGCACCCAAGGTTATCGATCGCCTGTCGACTTCCGCCATGGCCTTTTCGCCCAAAGGCGATGCACTGCTCTTCCTGGACGAACGGCTCTCCTCGCCGCGGCCGCGCCACTCCCTCACCCCTAAGAGCGACGCCACCCCCCGCGGCAACTACAATGCCGCATCTATCCCGGCAGGCCTGAGCGTAAGCAAGAGTGATTCCGAGGAAGAAGTCATCGGCACGTTCTTGGGCCCTCGGTGGAAGACGCACCGGACGCGGAGGCACAGCGCTAGATCCACCAACTCCATAAGCACAACGGGTACTTCTGCAATCTCCGTATCCGAAGATCAGAAGGCCATCATGGGACTTGAACAGGCTTTGAAGGCCACGGGCATGTTCAAGACACACCAGGCCATGACGTCTGGGCACCTCCCTGCGGCGAAATCAGTCAACGTCTACCAATATCTGTCTGGCATGTATCTCGAGACTCTGAGCAAGGAGTTGCCCTTTGTCGAGGGCGGACCGGCTTTGCCGCGGCGAATCCTCCTCATCACGGATCAGTATGCAAAGGCCGCCGAGACGGTGAACCTATTTAGGCTGGCGCAGGTGTGGAGGGTGCTCAGCTTTGCGATGACGCTGCTGCTGGATCAGCGGGCCAAGTTCCACCTGGACACGAGATTGTCGCGCTTTCAAAAAGTGAAGCTTGATAAGAGCAGCGGCGGCGGCGATAGAAACAAGGCTGCCGCCATATTCAACAGCTTCCACCAGACGGACCGTAACGACTTTGCGCTGCCGTCCCATCAAGCAGCGAGCCCCGACAAGCGCATCCAGAACGGGCGCTCACTCCTCGCCGAGGAAATGGAGAGCACGTCCAACGTGCCCACGCCACTTGCGCGGCCGGTCGACACGGCGCACAGCCTCTCATATCAGCAGCACCTATACCCTCACGGAAGGAAACTGGCGCCGATCCTGGAGCCGGACAGCCTCAACCTCGGACCGGCAGCCCACGGGTCTTTCCAGGATGAGCCGAGGCAGCGGCACGACTCGACGCCGCTTTCCATCAGGAGCCAGGACAGCGAGTCGACGCAGGTCTCGCACACGGAAGGGTATGATTTTTATGACACGGATGCGCTGGCGCAGGCCATTGATGTGCCCGATTCTAAACACAATGGCAGATCATGGCACGTCGTCCCGCCGCCGACGGATCCCGGCGGCCGCAGGATGGTTGCGAGGCACGACTCCGAGGAAAGCTACGGCCAGATGTTTTCCATCTCCGAGGGCAACAAGCTCTCCGGGTCCGGGTACTTTGGGAAGCCGTCCCTTGCGAAGCAGGCGTCGGACAGACGGAGCGATGATGAGTTTGAGAGTCGCATCAGGGGCGAGCAGCTGGACACGTCGTCCTCGGCCAAGTCCCGCAACGAGCCGAGGCCTGTGACGGACTCGCCCGAGGAGATGTTTATGATTTCGCAAACTACGGCGGCGACGGACGATACGTACGCCTCTAACCAGTCGTTGACGACGCGGTCTTTCTCCAGCAACCAAGCCAACGACCCAAACATGGGCGAAGCAAACGTCAGTAATTACAATTCTCAGTCTTCCGAGTTCATCGCGCCGCCCGAGATTCGACCACCCTTCGAGCATGATACGCGGCCTCACGTCCTCGAGACGGACTACCTGCATTGGTCGGAGGATCCCGACTATCCCTTTCCATCGCCCCAGAGCGCCTCCGCGTCCAAACCTCCGGCACCTGGAACGGGTCTACCCAATCCCTACGTGGTCGTCCAGCGTGCGCTCGACTTCGAGTGCCGCACGTCGGCACTCAACGCCTCGGCCATGATACTGCTTCTCAAACCCCTCGTGCCAGAGTCCATCATCGACACGCACCAGGCGCGCGGCATCCTCCGCCAGCACCACTCCCGCCTCATGAGCATGGGCCTCTTCGTCGAGGCCGCGCTGCTGCGCAACCTGTGCATCCGCGGCTGGCCCGCGGGCCTCCCCGACTGGGGCGAGAACTACGAGTCCGTCTTCGGCACGTCGCAGCAGAGCCTCGTCAAAGTCAACTTCTTCTGCTCGTCTTGCCGTAAGCCGCGCGAGATCGACCCCAAGCACGGCGACGAGGCCGTCTGGACGTGCGAGCGGTGCAAGAGCCACATGGCTCCGTGCGCCGTGTGCGGACACAGGGAGCTGGCGCTGGCGGACCACCTGCCCGCCGAGAACGCGGACCTGGTGGCTGCGGCGCTGGACAAGAGGCCGCTGCTGAGTTGGTGGTACTGCCCGGGGTGCGCGCACGGCGGGCACTCCTCGTGTCTGCAGGCGTGGCACGGGTCGCTGGACCCCGCCGTCGCGCCCAACGAGACGTACAGCGACGGCTGCTGTCCCCTCGACGGTTGCGGCCACGCCTGCCTGCCCGGCAAGTACCGCGGCGAAACCACCACGGCGCGCGCCGAGGAGCTCGGCCGCGCGGCCGTCGAGTCCTCGCGCGCACGCGACGACCGCATCGCCACCACAACCAACAACCGCGCGACCCCCCGCCCCGGCGCGAGCGTCAAGAGCGACGGCAACGACGTGCCGCAGAGCAGAGCGGTGGGCATGGCGCGCGAAGCACTGAACGGCAACAAGGGCGGTGGGGGTACCGCCGGCGGTCCCCCCACCGGCGGAGGGATACTGAGCTCGAGCCCGGGGCGGGCGGGCGGCGGCGAGGGCGGCGGCGCGAACAGGGAGCGGAGAAAGAGCGTCAAGTTCGCGGCGTCCAACGGGACCGAGTCGTTCTAGAGGAATGGCGCCAGGCCCCTGGGATGGGCGCTGGGTGCGTTGGGCCTGCGGCTAGACGAGGAGCGGTGCGAGCGCCCGCCAAGGGACGACGGGCCGAGGGAGAGTCTGCAGAGCAGGTTGGCGGTTGTCACGCTGGAGTGTACTGGCACTGTATTTGGTGCGGCGTATGGGGAATGAAGCTATGGCCTAAATACTACGAGTGGGTATCCCAAAGATATTGAAATGACAAAAAAGGCACAGCAGTCAGGCTGTCTGTGGACTGAGTGAACAGCAAGTGCGTCCCTCACCGCGACATGTTCTCCCTCAGACCCTTTGTCCTCAGCGTAAACTTTGTCTCACTCTCCGCAAACGACGACACGAGCGCGTCGTGCGGCCTGACGACGGCCAGATTATCCAGCACGCTTCCCATGTTAAGAGCCGCGTTCCGCAGCACTTCGCCGTGCTGGTTTGGCGCATCGCTATCGACGCTGCCGCGACGACTCGCCGCAGTGCTACTGAGCTCGCTATCCAGTGCGTTGTTGAGGCCCAGCGAGGACATCCTGTTCTTCAGCCTGCCGGCCCACAGACCCCTGACGCCGCCCTTCTTGCGCTCCGGGACCTCGTCGGAGCCGGCGCTGCAGACGTACAGCAGGTACTTGAGGTTGGGCAGGGAGTGGCGGATGTCGACGACCTTGAGCCCCTGGGAGGCGCAGAGGGCTTCGATGTCCTTGTTGAGGAGGAACCAGGCGTACTCGAAGCGCCACTGGCCGGCGGTGGAGCCGCCCCGGGGCAGGTAGAGGGGGAACTCGCGCCGCGGGGTGGACTTGTCCTGCAGCTGGGAGATTTCGTCGCGGGCGAAGGAGCGGGAGCCGTAGGGGAAGATGGGGTAGGGCAGCGGGTGGGAGAGGTAGAACTGGAGGTGCTGCGTGAGCAGGGTGGCGATGCCGAGCGCGGCGGAGAGGACGTCCTCGCTCATGGAGCGCGCGGTCGCGCTGTCGTAGAGGCTGTTTGGGAGGGGGATGTTGCATATCTGGAACGACAGGGGCGGGGCGTTGGGTACAGGCGTGATGGGGAAGATGTCGGACAGTTCGCTGCATATGCGCCGCCGCTGGCCGCGGATTTGTCCCTCGGTCTCTTTTATGAGTTGCTTCGAAGCCTCGAGCTGCTGTTGGTTGTTGGCAATGTCCTCTTGCGCCTTGACCTGCGAGCACCTTCCTTCCTCCATGGCGACCTGCCTACTCCTTAACGATTCACGCAATTCATCCCGCCTCCTCTCTGCCGCACGATTCAGCCGCTGCTGCGACGCGACATACTTGTCCGCCAAGGTGGCCTCCTCCCGGGCGCTCTGCGACGCATCGGCCGCGGACTCGTCCAGGAGACGGTTGATCTGGGCCATGATCTGGCGCTGCGTGTGGATGGCGTCGTCAATGGAGCTCTCCAGGTTGGCCAGCTTCATCAGGGCGTTGTAGGACGACGTGGGCACTGGGTTGGCTTGCTTCGGGTCGGAGACGCGGCTGGGGAAGTCGAGCGAGTAGATGCCATCCTCGAGGTGGAAGACGAGGGCGTTGGGCGGGAACTTGCGGTCTTGCAGGGTGCCGATGAAGTTGAGGTCTCGGAGATCGATTATTTCTTCGACGAGGAAGAGCCACGTTTGCTGCTTCGGGCGTCTCGCCCACAGGCGGATAGTGACGTAGCAGGATCGTGTGACATCGGGTCCTTGGTTTGCGAGGTCGAAGAACTGGAAATTGAAATTCTACCCCCATTGTCAGCGCCAATGCCTTGACAGGAACGAATTGCAACGTACTGCCGATTTTTCGCGAACCTCGCTGATGTAGACGGGCTCATCCTGGCCGCTCACATGCAGTGAGAAGAAGACGTCCCCCACTGCCGCATCCACGAGATCCCCGAGCTTCTTCTGCCTCACGGTCAAGCTGGCATGCGCAAAGCTCAAGCTCGTGCGTCTCCTCTTCAGCCCATCCGGGCGCTTAGCCGCGGTCGCCGCGGCGGCGGGATCCTTCCTAAGGCTATCGGTAGACCGTGACGGGTGCAGCTGGTGGGCGGCCGACTCTCGCAGGACCTGGAGCTTGGCCGGGCTCTTGCTGGCGAGGGAGGTGTCGTCTGCGGTACGCCGCTGGCGAGGGGGTTCGAACGAGAGGTTGCGCAGTGAGAGGCCCTTCAGGTGGCGCAGCTTGCGGTTCTGCGGGAGGAGACGCGGGCGGCGAGGCTGGGCGAGGCTGGTGGACATGGTGACATGCTGCGGAGGAGGAGCTTGCTATGACGGTTGTGCCAGGGCATTGGTGGGCGGGCGAGGCTGTGTTGGTTCGCATGCAGATTCGACAATTGGTGCAGCGTGCAACGATTGGAGGAAAAGGCACAATTGCCTTGGGTGGATCGAAAAGGGAGGGAATGTTGGAACGGCGACGGCCGAAGTTGGTGGTTGAAGCTTACATGGACGGTAGCATCATCATGACTCGGCTACAGAAATAATGCGGTTTGGTGCATAAGCAAAAACCTCCATCACCACCGCAGCTCCCCTGTCACATGCCAGTGAAGTAGGTCCGGCGATGCTCATTGTCAACGCGAATTTAAATCTCTTGTTTATATTTTGTTCATGTGTATGATGTCCTTAATGCGTTATGGGGCTGAAGTTTGCCTTGAAATGCCGAGGAGCGCGAAAGGCAACCCGGTCTCAGCATCTGGCGACCTTGACTGTACAGTTACAGATGCATGCATCTTGTAGGTATCGGGTGAATTGAGGTTACATATGAACAATTACGGACGATTGGGACGAAGACTTAATCGAATCTAACTAGATTGAATTATCGGACTGCGTGGGGTCTTGACAGACGCATCATGTGTCGTATACTCATGCTATGAAGTGAACAAAGTCAACAAATACTTATCTACAAAACATCCCGCCAAAGAAGAGAAGAAGAGGAAGAAAGCACCAGTGTTTTCCAAACAATCACCCAGCTATCAATTTCTCATCGCGATGCATAAACTCGTCGCCTAGTTGCGGAAGAAGGTGTAGCTGTCCTCGCTGTCCATGAGCTCGTCGTCGTGGCACGGCTGGGACTCGGGGGCAGTGAAGAAGTGGCAGTTGTCACCCTGGCGGGCCTGGTTGAACTCGATGGCGGCGCAGACCTGGATCCTCTGAGTCTCTCCGGCCTGGACACCGGCGGCGATAGTGGAGCGCGCGGCCTGGGCGTGGCACTGGGCCAGGCACTGGTTGACGTCGTCGGCGTGGGTGGAGGTGGCCATCTGGAGGCGCTCAGGCTTGAAGCCCCGACCGCAAAGAGGCTGGTAGTGGGACATGAGGTGCTCGCGAGCGGACTCCTGGCGCTTGCTGTTGCTGTTGCGGTTGGGGCGGGGACCGAGGACGAGGAAGGGGTTTCCGTTGAGGTCCAGAGTCAGAAGGGCTTCGTCATCATTGACATTGAGGTTGAGAAGGCCGTCGTCCTCTCCGTTGACGTCAAGGTGTAACAGGCGATCCTCCTGGTCAACGTTCAGGTTCAGGAGACCAGGACGCTCGAAAGACGAGCTCTCGGATGACTGGCGCTTGGAGTTGCCACGGCGGGGACCAAGGTTCAGGAAGGGGTTGCCATTCAGGTTGAGCTCGGCAAGGAAATCGTCGTTGTTCACATCGAGATCGAGGATACCCTGCTCATCCTCACCGTTGACATCGAGGTGCACGAGTCTGTCAGGCTCGCCGACGTTGAGGTTCAAGAGACCGGGACGCTCAAAAGACGAGCTTTCGGAGGACGGATGCTCGGAGGACTGGCGCTTGGAGTTGCCACGGCGGGGACCAAGGTTCAGGAAGGGGTTGCCATTCAGGTTGAGCTCGGCAAGGAAGTCGTCGTTGTTCACATCGAGATCGAGGATACCCTGCTCATCCTCACCGTTGACATCGAGGTGCACAAGTCTATCAGGTTCGCCGACGTTGAGGTTCAGGAGACCGGGACGCTCAAAAGACGAGCTCTGGGATGACTGACGCTTGGAGTTGCCGCGGCGAGGACCGAGTTCCAAAAAGGGGTTGCCATTGAGCGCAATGTTAAGCAGGGAGTCGTCATCGTTGACATTGACATCAAGGATGCCTTGCTCGTCCTCACCGTTGATGTCGAGGTGCACCAGTCTGTCAGGCTCACCGGCATTGAGGTTGAGGAGACCGGGACGCTCAAAAGACGAGCTCTGGGATGACTGACGCTTGGAGTTGCCACGGCGGGGACCAACATCAAGGAGAGGGTTGCCATTAAGGTCTAGGTTGGCCAAAGATTGATCGTCGTTGACATTGAGGTCTAGAAGGCCCTCCTCATCCTCACCGTTAATGTCGAGATGAACCAGTCTGTCAGGCTGGCCAACGTTGAGGTTGAGCAGGCCGGGTCTCCTGTAGTTGGTGGGGGTGGCGAAGCCGGTGGTGGTATAAGTGGCAGTGGTGCCGTCGTTGGTGGTAGTACGTGTGGCGGTAGTAAAGGCAGTGTTCCCACCAGGAGTGGAAGTCATGCCGCCGTTGTTGCCGCCGGGGAACGGGCCGGTTGGGAGAGGGCCGGTGGGGAGGACACCGCTGGGGATGAGTCCACCGGGCATGTTACCACCGGGAATGTTACCACCGGGCTGGTTGCTACCCGGGAAGTTGCCTCCAGGGAAGTTACCACCGGGCTGGTTGCCGCCAGGGAAGTTACCACCGGGGAAATTCCCTCCGGGCATGTTACCACCGGGCTGGTTGCCGCCAGGGAAGTTGCCTCCGGGGAAGTTGCCTCCNGGGAAGTTACCACCGGGGAAATTCCCTCCGGGCATGTTACCACCGGGCTGGTTGCCGCCAGGGAAGTTGCCTCCGGGGAAGTTGCCTCCGGGGAAGTTACCACCGGGGAAATTCCCTCCGGGCATGTTACCACCGGGCTGGTTGCCGCCAGGGAAGTTGCCTCCGGGGAAGTTGCCTCCAGGGTTGTTACCACCGGGCTGGTTGCCTCCAGGGAAGTTACCGCCAGGGGAATTGCCGCCGTTGCCGCCACCAGGAAAGTTGCCATTGTTTCCGTTGCCACCGTTGTTGCCATTGCCTAAGCCAGGGATGAGGCCCAGGAGGTTATCGATTGTGATTCCCGAGCCGTCGACATCCAGCTCCTCCTTGTCATCGAGGTTGCCCAAGATCCTGAGATAGTCCTCCAACTCCTTCTCGGTCAGGAGACCTAAAATAACCAAGAGGTCGAGGTCGAGAGCCACAGTGGACTTCTCGCAGACTTGCTCGTTGACCTCAAAAGGGTTGCCGGGCCGGGAGGTCTGAGGGGCGCTGGTCGAAGAAGAGGTACCGTAAGGCTCGTCGCGGTAGCCGTGACCTCCACCGGAGCGGGGGTACTCCTCACGTGGAACGGGGTATCCCTGGTTCTGGGAAGGCGGCTCGGGGTGGTGCTCCTCCTCCATGGGAGGGGTGGGATATGCATCATGCTGAGGAGGTTCGGCGTGGTCCCCATCCACCGGGGGAGTGGGGTAGCCGTCGTACCTGGGCGGCTCGGCGTGCTCATCCTCGGGAGGAGAGTGGTGCTCCTCGTCACCGGGAGGCGTGGGGTACTCGGGCGTGGGGTACTCGGCATGCTTTGGCGGCTGGGGGTACTCCTCCTGCTCGGAGGGTACGTGGACCTGTCCAGCAGGAGTCTCGTGGTGAGGCTCGTTTTGGGGAGGGTGAGGGGCCTCGTAGACTGGCCCAGGACCCTCAGACTAAAGCTAGTATTAGCAGCAGCACAATCGAGCGGGGTGTCGCTGCGCTCACCTTCGTAGGGATGATGCTGACGTAGTCAGGGTGGTCCTCGGTCTCGTAGGGGACCTCGGTCTTGACCATGACCTTGGAGCACAGCCCCTGGTCGATAACGGCAGTGATGTCAACAAAACATCCTGAGTCCTGTGCGAGAACGTCGACTTGAGCGAGGACGTCAGACATGGTGAAGGCAAGATTGAAACGAGCAGCTACGAGTGAGTGACTGGAATTGGCAAGTTGTTCAAGTGAAAGAATGACTAGACAACTACCAGATTGTCAGATGCTGATGATGAGGACAAGACGATAGATGACCAGGGCATCCACGACCTTATATATCCGGGATGTGATGATTGTTTGCATGGAGCCTCCTGAAAAATTGCTCTATGCGTGGCTACGCACAGTTGCATGGCTGGACGTTGCGTGGATCATTGTGAGATTAGTGTTTGACACGGTTGGTCGTGATGTTAGACGCAGGGGGAGTTGAGTGGTTGGCCTGCAGGGTGCTCAAGCTCCCCGTCCCCAAGTCGGCGGTGGCGACGTAGTCAATGCGTGAGACACGAACTATTGTGAGCCACATCGAAACGGTAATGATGTATTCCGTATGATCTGGAAGTAGGGGAGTCGCTCGATCTCAAGCTTGGACCCTGGCTGTCATTGGGGTCTCTAACGGTCGAATCCCTAATCTCCCGTGACTTTGGGTTTTATTTTGGCACAGTTCATCATGAGGGCTGGCAATCTTGCGTTTCGGACCTCGATTGAAATGTTCACTGTGTTTCTTCAACTTAATGGCCCTTAATTATGGCGTTGATAGTTCAGTTTCACCCGTAGCTGTCGAAAAAGCAAGTATCACCCTATGCTATCTAGGCTACAAGACACCCTACAAGCAGTGGACACGTCGTTTCGAGATTGATTTGCAGTATTCAGGGTCTTTTTGCCTAAAGCCGAATCCAAGTGGTAGTATAACAAGAGCATAATGCGGTCGGTTCACGTGCCAAGGCAGACATGTCCACGGCTCGTCGTCGTGCATTATTTGACTCGGCGTTTAGCTGTCTGACTGCATTTTCTACCACAATGATGCCAGATAGTTCTCGGATAGGTTTGATCCGATGACAGTTTCCGCCTATTATTCGCTCTTGACAGGTCCCAGCCTGAAATGTCATCTTTCAGCAAATTGACGTCGGAGACCTACAGGTGGTCGGTGCCTCTGTGTCTCGGGAAATCAAACGGGCGGTCTCAGGGACTCCAAGTCTAGCGGCTGATCCAGGACCTTATGGACTGGGTGGAAAAGCACCTCGCCCGGTGCCGAGTCCCCCTTTAGAGCTCGCAGCTCGTCCCAACTCATCCAAGCCCAGCTTTCGCACTTGTCCGGTTCCAACGACTGGGTTTTGGGTAACGGGATTTCGATCAGCCATTCTGAGTTGGCCACGCGTGAGACGAGAAGGGCGGGTTTGACTCACCCGCGGCTCGGCGTCCGGCTCGAGCACCTCGCAGTAGGTAATTATCGTCACGTAATGAAGGTGTTCTGGCTCAAACACGCTGTTTGTCACGGTCACGATCTTGACGCCCCTTACTCGGAGGCCGGTCTCTTCGAGGACCTCGCGCTCCGCGCAGTGGAGGATATCCTCGCCGTACTCGAGGTGGCCGCCGGGCATCTGCATGCTGCCTGCAAATGGCTAGATGAGCAAGAAGTGCGGTAGACGAGTGCCGCGCTATGGGTGATGTTGGTACTCACCTGCTCCTGGTGGTGAGAGGCGCTTTCCAACCACGACTTTGCCATCGGGGCGGCTGACGATTGCTCCAACGCCAACACGTGGCGGTGGGCCGTCTGCAGTTTGTGAGGCCATTTTAGGTGTAACGGTCGTGGTGTTGAGAATTTAGCCCAGGAACGTGCGGCCGTAAGGGTGTGTATCTACTCCGGATCTTTTGACGGTTCTGAGGATGTGTCTGGTGATGTGACAAAGTGAACAAAAGTCGCCGGCCATGTCATTCCATCGCGAGCCTGGCTCCCGGTAGACAGTAATATTTGGTCGCGTGGTTCCGACCCACGGCGGGTCGAATCGGCACTGTGACTCAGTAACCAGAATATTCCACTGCGAATTGACAGCTTGGCTTCATCTTACAGCATGGCAATCCAATAACGGACAATACGATGCCAGTGACGGTTTAATGGCTTTTCAGAGATATCGATTTCAGAATGTTTGGTAGACCTTGGTCTGGTGCAAGTCACTACCCTAGACCACTACATACTCCTGTTTGTTGCCAAATCTGAAGATTGTGGTATGAGCTTTTACACATTCGAATGTCCATTATCAACGTGTAATCGTGCGATTCGCATCCTACATCCCACTATACGCGAGTTTGTTTCATACAGTCAACTTCCTGCACGTGAGAGTGCATCATCACATCATGAACGTAGACCAGGAGACATAGAGGGAGCGTCACAACCACTCGATGTAACGTCACTTTGCACATGAATCGTGACTAGCTAGCTTGTTTCTAAGTCAAACACAGAATATGTATTGATTGGAAAGCAATCCGGTATAGCACGTTCGTGGCACTTGACAGGTGGTCGCGAGAAAGTTAGGCCAGAAGAATCATGAGATGAGCAATTGTCTAGCTGAAAGGCTATAAGGAAAGCCTTTCGAGACCGCCACACATCATCCATTGCCTTGATGGGAGTGAAAGCTGCCACAATACTATAAGGGCAATGGTGAAATTCAGTGAGTCCCCTACATAATGAGTCCTGGTTGTAGTCCCTGAACAAAAGGGCCATGATAGATCCTGTGCAATGAGACTTGAGGCAGCCTGCCGGGGGGTACGTCAGCAATGAACTCAGTCGGCGACAGGACTACAGTGCCTATCCCATCACCCATTCATATGATCGTCGTGTTTGACCGACATAAGCTGTCTGAAAAAGTTTACAGAGTGCAGTGTCGAGATACGTCAACATCAGCTCGACTTTCCCTTTGTTCAACGAGCCCATTCATGCAGAGGACGGATGACGCACTGATGCACATTTCAATACTACAGGACTAGTCAACGATGGAGTATCTGGACACTGCAAAAGTCCAAGTTGGTAATGATGACCTGTGGTCTGCAGTGCGGACTTGCGGCGGAGGAAGAAATGTCGTATACCGTGTGAAGACCCATGCTCCGTGGCGATGTTGACACGAACTGTGTTGCACTGTAACGGCTGTACCAACAATTGAGGACTCATCCAAGTTTCTTGAGGTATCGAGTCCAGTATCGACGGCTCCAGTTCGCGGTATGCCGGTGATTAGGGTCATGGCCAAAGGACCTGTGACGACAAGAACAGGAACATGAAAGACTGGAATGTCTATGATGGTCAGTGATCATCCTCAAAGAGGGCACAAGTGATACACGAAAGGATCAAGGCAAGTACCTCGGCGCTCTTTGAAGCCTGGTTCTGACAAGGACGTGTATTCTATTCGCCCCAACACGTAAGCCACGATCGGCCCTGGTAGCTGCTCAAGGAGGACTGTGGGGGATGTATTACATGCAAAAGACAGACGACGCAAGACATGCCTGTCCACGCTGTGGGCGATGAGGTCTCTTGTCCACTCTGACGCAGAGGGCCGCCCCAATTTGTCGTCAGAAGACGTCACTGAAGTCAAGATGAAGACGCGCTGGTATCTGCTGTGGCCATCGGGCCGGATGTCTGGCCGAGAACCCGAAGGAGGTGAAGGGCGAGGGAAGGGGCGAACGTCGATCATGCCAGGAAGGCAAAAGCAAGCCCGTGGGTAGTCACATGACGTCCCAGGTCACAGCTTCCAGCTACTTTCACACAAGTAGCACGCGGCTTCATTCCTCCATCTGGCCTGATTGCTGACGGCACCACACCTCTAATCCAACGTCGCTCCGCTCGACGTTGGGAAACGATCACCGCTGTGACAAGCAACCAGCAGCCAATTCATCGAACCTTGCTAGCCATTGCAAGGTCAAGATGTCTGATGATGGAAGCGTGCCTGTACGGAATTAAAGGCCAGTCGTGATAAGACCGAGTGGCTATCCGGACCCTGCTTCGATGATCCCCATCCCCATGTTGCGGTTGGATCGGAATCCGGATCCGCCGTTTTCGCCATCGCGCCTCACTTGGAAGACACAAATAAATGCAGCATCTCCGACCGTATCGCTGTCTGCCTGGCCTGGCGGCGAGCACAATGAGAAAACAAAGGCTGGTATACTGACACCCTTCGTTGAGACACCATCTCATACAGATCGCAGCCCCTCATGTCGCCACTTCGTCAACCGCCAGCATGCCCAATTCGACAATGCAGCGTCTCTTTTGAGCCGAAGGCATACGCTTGTGAAGCCATGACGGGCCCGTATTGCGTGGAGCGACAAAGAAAAAGGGGGTCAGCTCAGGCATGGGAAAGTCCCTGCCAGCGACGGTTGGCAATTTCGAACTCTAGGATCATTTGCCCCCCATTATGCCAGCACAATCGCCCATCCGAGGCATGAGAACGATTTCTTCGCCATCAAAAATATGGCCTGTTGAGTTCCCGACCAATTCTCGATGTTCGTTCAGCAGCCACGCTTCGGGTGCCATGCAGAGCTTGCTCCTTTGTGCTCTCTTCAATAACCAGTCCGTTGCCGTTGATTGGGGCGATGCCATCACGCTGATATATTGAGAAGCATGTTCCGTGGGGGATATCGCCTTCACAGTCTCACTGCTATTATGCCACTTTCAGACTCAATATTTGGAAATGCTGCCCCGAGGGTAGACCTAAATGGTGCCTGCATACACGCCCCCAACACTTCCAGTGCTGCTGGACATATCGGAGAGCGACCAGTATTCACCCTTCTACGGGAGAACTACGCCGACATGTCCAAACGAATCGATCGAATTGCCCTGTTCCCCTCGATTGCTGTTTGCGGTACCGTCTCCAACATCTCACAAGTCACCTGCTTCTTCAAGTGATGCTCGGAGGCTGCTCCTTGACCACATGTCGACCAGTCTGGAACACTAACCATCCAAAGGCATTAACGGGTCACCAATTGTGTTCGAGTGGCAAGGGAGTCCTCCTACAACTCTGCTGCGATGATTTGCCAAGGCTGAGGTAGCTCTGGACACTATGCCCGTGGCTCATGCTGGCTAATTACGGTCGTCCATCGCTAACCTCACAAGCTCGAGCGACCTCGTTAACTTGGCATTGTCCCCAAGTCATTTGCTCGAGCGAGTCGGATCGATGCGATATACCCACTGTCGCAAGCATATGGTTGTACTTTCACACGTACTTTGATGCACGCTTATGACATGCATGTGGGAGAAGTTGAAACAAGATGCGGATATGGCTTCCGAACCTATCTTGGGTAATTTGTGCCGGAGAGGAAAGCGTGGGGTGACATCGGCTGTCAAGGCTTCGATGCGCCATCCCTCTACACATTTGCCAGACAGGTGCTCACGCGTCAAAAAGGTTCATGGCACGGCGCCATTATTGACGTGGCAAGGAAAATAGGCATCACGCGCCCCAATCGCGCATCTTGCAGAGATTCGGAGCGCTTGCCATATGACCAGGTCCATGCCATGGAGAGGCCACCCTTGAGGGACTGCATTCCGAAAATACAAGGACCCACGAGGATCGCAACTGGACTGATGCTATGAGCACCGAACTCCAATGCCAGCAAGGCAGCCCAGCCGACCCGAAGCATTCAATCCATTCTTGATTAAACCCAAGCAACATGTTTGCTTGGGGCTTTCATGGCTCCTGACAGATGCCAGGTGCAAACATCTCGGTGGGCGGGGTCGACACATGCCCACATGTATCGGATCGTCAGTCCCGAGCCCAATCAGCCTAGGCTCCGGGAGAGGTTGCAAAAAGGTCATGGGCGAGGGCATCTTTGCGCCACAACCTAGCTCGATGTACAGCATGATGTCCCCCAAGGCATGTTGATAAGGGCTCGATTTCGAGTGATTTGAACGCCATTGGATTTCTCCATCCGGTTCAGGAGTCACTCGCAGGCAATTCGCTTCGGGTGAGGATGATCCAGACCAGTCTTGGACACAGAGCCGTCGTTATCAGCGCAGGTGCTCATCCTCGCTTTCCAGGACATGTAGATGGCCAGTGTCCAAGCGCATGATACATTGAAATGTCTACACCGAATCTGTGGAGATCCGGAATGATTCGATCTGTGAATGCAACGGTCCCCATCGTGCAATAAAACAAAAAAAAAAACCACTCCACAAGGGTACGCGCACGATTGATTCCGGGTTCCGGATGCCATCCAAGCTCCGCATTGGCGAGATGGCTCTGAAGCTAATACGAGATAGGTATCGATCGCAGCCTCGCGTTGCACTGCTGTTCCATCGAGGGCGTTCCCAGGTCAATCATACCCCAGCGAATGCCTTACGTCGTCTTGTTTCCGATAAGTTATAGGTCAAGAACCCCAGTGGTGAGCAACGGGTCGGGTTCCGGTTGACGGAAAGTAATCCACCGCGTCTACTCGGTATATGAATTGGCAGACAGATGCAGGCGGTTCCCCTGCGCAGTGCGGCAGACTAGGCTTAGAGTTCTTCATGGGCCGAGCATGAAGTATGGCAAGAGTGCCTTTTAAGTGTTGCATGGCAAGGTCGTCCAGGTTGGTGTGACCTCAACGCTCTACAATCAATGAGCGTCTCGTGGTTGGTCCTTCAGGGCATACCCGCTTTCCGGGCTTATCCAGGAATTCCGGCCCGCTGGACCGCATACCTCTGTGCCTCCACGTGGGGACAGGTCAAATCGACGCAAGCATGCTGGGCGACGCTTGGCCTTCTTCTTGTCGCAATTGAGAACCAACTCGAGGCACGAGGATCGCCCGTTGATGACTGAAGCCTGGGACGGCTCACGACCTGCAGCTCGGTCAAGACCGGTTCGCGTGTAGGGTCTGATGATTTCGTGTTTCTGGAAGATCTGCATGGAATCTTCCGATGTGCGAAAAGGTATTGTACCTGAAGTTTTGTTCCGTGTCCAGAAAGGGCGCAGCCAGGGAAGGGAGGGAGGGGCCAGTGCTTCTGAATCTGGGGGGACCGTTTTGGGCGGACCGTAACCCTGGTGTCGGCGGCCGGACCTTCGGGTCTCGGGACGTGGACACCCATTGGCCGAATGTTTATGAATCACGGATATCAAAGTCAACTGACTTGGTTGGCTGTGGGACTCGAGGAATCTTGCTCACTATTCTATGGCTAAGCCAAGCCTTGGAGAGAACCAAGAAGTGATGGTCCAAGGTCCACAATATCGCCAACTTTTCCTGGGGTTACTACCCTCCAAACAGCGTCTCGGGCAGATTGGATCGATGGCTGGGGGCGCTTGAGGGGCCAGCGCCACGTTAGCGGGAGGGACGTCGATGGAAAGCTCGGGTGAACTCACGACGGCTGCAGATCCGGGCAAACTCGCGGCCACGCTCACCGAGGCTCTTCCAGACCCTAGGCCCTTCCCCGTGTTGATGCTGGGCGGCTTACCCATGGCTCACGGTCACGGTTCCTCCCGATTAACTTAACAAACGAGCTGTCCCACTTCCTCCTGGCCGCGCTCGAGCGGTCCGTCTCTACCGATAGGGAAGGGCATATCGTTGATAATCAATGCCAGGGTCAAATGACGCCGCATAGCATGCAGTGCTATGGACATTCTCCACCTCGACTGCCCTTCACGGCGGCTACCCGGCAATCATATGGACTTTTATCTTTGATCAGCCTCGGGCCCAGGTCCCGGATGTACTACAGCCACCCTCCTCCACCTGTGCGTTGCTTTGATTGAACGATCCCCAAGGGACGGGGTCGTGCCATCTATTGACAATACCTGGCCAATATGAGATCCCATCCTGGATTGACCATGCAGCAGGCACCGCAATCTGTAGCAGGGTGCTATCTGATCAGGATGGGGTAGTGAATTCGACCACTTCTCGATACCTTTCCATTTATAAGGCTCTGCCCAACCTCGGCAGGTTAAGCCACCAGAACCCCCCTCTCCCATCAGTTCGACGTTCCTTGCTGCCGGGAGTTTTGAAGGTACCATTGTCCTCACCACCAACGGACCATTAGACCTAAGGTCACGAGTCGTGCTCAGTGCCCTCTTTACTTCACTGCAAAGACTGAAGCTTTTATCCACAAGACTAGGCCCAGTGCATTGCTATACGCTGCCTTTCACGCTCGTCAACCCTCCCCCCATTCGTAGTCCTCTCGCACCCACTCTACAGCCCTCACAATGGACAGCGATGCCAGCCCACCCAACTCGACACCAAACACGGAGTTGTCTCCTCCCAACAGCCCCCCACAGAAGATTGAGGTCTTAGACGACGCTCGACCTATTGCAAGAAAGAAGCTGGCGAGCCTTACCTTGGAGGAGAAGGTAAACTCACCTGACTACGTTGACGTTGAATCGCGCTAAAGTAGTCGTGGTTAGGTCTCCCTACTGACAGCAGCGGATTTCTGGAGGACGAAAGCTATCCCCGAAAAGGGGATTCCCGCGATCAAGACGACAGATGGCCCTAATGGCGCCAGGGGTGGAATATTCGTTGGCGGCACCAAGGTGAGTCGCATGCTTGTCGACGGACTGCGCAAAGCTAACCAGCCAGGCTGCGCTGTTCCCTTGTGGTATCTCCTTGGCTGCGACATGGAACAAGGAGCTCCTCTACGAGATCGGCCAGCACCTGGCTGATGAGGTCAAGGCAAGGTCAGCAAACATGCTGCTTGCCCCTACCGTCTGCATGCATCGCCATCCGCTTGGAGGCCGGAATTTTGAGTCTTTCTCGGAAGATCCGCTCTTGACGGGCAAGCTGTCGGCCCAGTATATTAAGGGCCTGCAAGCAAAGGGCATCGCGGCTGCCATCAAGCGTAGGATCCTCCTCGTCGCTAGGCCTCTCACTGGCTAACCATGAATAGATTTCGTCGGCAATGAGCAGGAGACTCATCGACTCACGATAGACTCTCTTGTCCAGGAGCGACCGCTGCGGGAACTTTATCTCAAGCCGTTCGAGATTGCTATTCGCGAAGCGAATCCCTGGGCCGTCATGTCATCCTATAACCTCATCAACGGTGTGCACGCTGATCAGAACTTCCATACCATGGAAGACATCTTGCGAGGCGAGTGGAAATACGATGGGTATGTTGTCTAGACCACATTAGCCAGGCAAATGCTGACTCAACGTGTAGCACCGTTATCTCGGACTGGGGTGGTACGAATTCCTCGATCGAAGCCGTTCAAGCTGGCTGCGATATTGAGTTCCCTTACTCGACGAAGTGGCGACTCGACAAATTGGTTGCCTCAGTCAACGAAGGTCGCCTCGACATCAAAGCCGTGGACCGGGCAGCAGAGAACGTGCTTACCCTCGTAGAGCGCCTCAAGGGCAGCGATCTTTCAGCAGAGCTCCCCGAGAGAGAGGATGACCGAGAGTCTACGAGGCAACTGATCCGAACTGCCGGACATGAGGGTCTCACGCTTCTCAAGAACGAAGGCGGTCTTCTTCCGATATGCCCCAAGAACACCAAAGTGGCTGTCATCGGACCCAACGCAAATCGTGCCATCGCTGGAGGAGGTGGCAGCGCCAGCTTAAATCCTTATTATACCACCATCCCCCTCGAGAGCATCCGGCGCGTTGCCGAGAAGGAGATTTCTTTCGCACAAGGCTGCCATATTCACAAGTGGCTCCCGGTGGCATCCAAGTTCTGCACTGAAAAGTCAGGCAAAGCAGGCGTCAACATTGACTGGTTTGCTGGGGACAAGTTCCAGGGCGAGCCCGTCGTAGTGCAGCGACGAACAAATACCGACCTTTTCCTGTGGGATTCGGCCCCGTTGAAGCAGGTCGGACCTCACTGGTCAGCCGTTGCCACAACCTACCTAACACCGACGACAACAGGCAAGCACACGATAAGTTTTATGAGCGTTGGTCCTGGTAAGCTATATGTCGACGGCAAGCTGACTCTCGATTTGTGGGACTGGACCGAGGAGGGCGAGGCTATGTTTGACGGATCAGTCGATTATCTTGTTGATGTCGACATGGAAGCTGGCAAGGCAATTGAGCTGAAGGTTGAGATGACAAACGAATTGCGTCCGCTTGCGAAGCAGAAGCAGTTTGGTATTACCCACAAATACGGCGGCTGCCGCATTGGGTTCAAGCAGGAAGACAAGGTCGACTACGTTCAGGAGGCCGTGGAAGCTGCCAAGGCTGCAGATGTGGCGGTCGTCATTGTCGGCGTCGACGCCGAGTGGGAGTCGGAAGGCTATGATCGTCAGACTATGGATCTCCCTGTCGATGGCAGCCAAGATCGTCTCATCGAGGCTGTGGTCAAGGCCAACCCTCATACCGTGGTGGTCAACCAATCGGGCAGCCCAGTTCACATGCCTTGGGTTGACCATGTGCCCGCGATCCTTCAAGGGTGGTATCAAGGCCAAGAGGCCGGTAACGCATTGGCAGATGTTTTGTTCGGGCTCCAGAGCCCCAGTGGCAAGCTTCCGGTATGTCATCCACCCCCCTCCGTTTTTCCTTTTCGAGTGATATCAATTGACAAGATGAAGGCTACCTTCCCCCAGCGGATCGAGCACACGCCTGCGTGGAATAACTGGCCCGGTGAGAACCTGAAAGTGTTGTACGGCGAGGGCTTGTACATAGGCTACAAGCACTACGAACGTACCCGTATTGCTCCGTTGTTCCCCTTTGGCCATGGTCTCTCATACACCACCTTCGAGTACGGCCGGCCCGAGGTTTCACCCAAGGTCCTTGCCCCAGGAGGCAACATCAACATCACCATGGCCGTCTCCAATACCGGTTCGCGAGCCGGTGCCGAAATTGTTCAGGTCTACGTCCATGATGTCAAAAGCCGTCTGCCACGACCGGAAAAGGAGCTGGTTGCCTTTGAGAAGGTGTACCTCGAAGCGGATGAGACGCGGCACATTACCATCTCGCTGGACAAGTACGCTGTCGGATACTATGACGAAACCATCCCAGGGTGGATTGCGGAGGAGGGTGCCTTTAAAATACTGATCGGCGCTTCAAGCGCGGACATCAGGTAAGCTTCGAAACTCAAGCCACGCCGACCTCTTGCTAACTGGTACAGACGTTCGGCCACGTTCCAGGTGAAGGAGTCTTTTACGTGGGTGTTCTAGATCCTGTGTTCTGGAGCGGCGTGTACGGATTCTTCTCCGGTTTTGCGACCCTGACCATGCCCTTGGAAAGTAGGTGAATCCACGGGGAGCTTTGTTGGACTTGTTCAAATAGATACCTGACGCAACGGAAACGTATTGCGTTTACCAAGGAGCTCATCTATCGTTGTCCACGATAGACTGGAGTTCCATGTGTAGTGACACCCAAATTGAATGTTGATTGATAAATCCAAGATTAGGTCTTCGCTCTTCTAGGCAGATCCGATGAAATGCTGCACTTCGGTCTATTCGTAGATTGGATATATTGCAGATACTACAATCCTGCAATTAAAGCCTCCACAAGAGTGCGGTTTGGCACAGACACGCCTCTTACCCCGTCTTTCGATGGAATCACGGTGGACTGTGGTGTCTTGTGCTCATTCTGCCTCTGGTCAGTAACCTCCACAGAAACACAGACGGGTTTTCCCGACATACCTTTTGGGATAGATGTACATGTGCCGATATGCTATCGACCATCCGTGGTCAACACACCGGCGTTTCTTTGATGCTGGGTCTGCCCAGCGCCTCGCTCAATCAAAGCGCCTCATTTTCCTGGTCCACCCCTGTGCATTCTTCAGTCGTCCCGTGCCTTGGCGTCGGGACTCTTGCTCCTGCTACGGCCTCGGCGTCCCCCTGCGTCGCGGCCCCCGGCTCTGCCACCTCGTGCACCTTTGCCTCCCGGTGGCGGCCTCACAAATGCAAAGTCCACCGCGATAGTCTGGTCGAGCAGCTTCGTATCGTGGGCACCGTCAATCGCCGCCCTGGCCTCCTCCAACGTGTCGTACTCGATCAAAGCGTAGCCCTGCGCATCCCACAATTAACAAAACGTCTTGCTCCGCGACCACTCCATTGCTGCGCGCACCTTGACATAGCCGCTGCGGCGGTCCAGGTTGAGATGTATGTTCTTGATCTCGCCAAACTCGCCAAACAGGTCCGTGATGGCCTCCTCGTCGGCCTCCTCGTGCACGTTGGTGACGACGATGATCCAGCCCTCGATGGAGCGCACGGCGGTAGCCTTGGCGCGGGTCTGCATCTCGGATTCGTTGCGGGCGGGGGGAGGCGAGGATGCGTCGGCGTTGTTGGTGCCGTCGACGTTGTCGACGTTGTCGAGCTCCATTTCTACGTCCGCCATGGTTGGGTTGCGGCGCGTGGTGTAGAGAGGGATTGGCTTGTTGTGGTGTGGTGGTTTGGTGTCAAACTTGGAGCTTTGGTTGGGATGGGAGAAAGCTGAGCTTGGTGGGATAGCGACGGTCACGTGATCGCGTTACGAGTTGGCGATTCTGTCTCGGGAAAAACACGATCATGAGCGCCTACATGTAGTAAGTAGGTACAATGTTTTACGATATTTAGGACGGTTTTTTGGCGCGAGGTTTGATCGATATTTCATTGCCATATTTGAAGATGATCACGCAGAGCGATCGCTCCCATTGCACCATATTACACCGCAGTTGAATACGAATTCAAATAGAGCAATACAGTCACGCCCGCCCGCATATTATTCGAACATCGTGTCACAGTCGAGCGGCCTGAGTGAGTGGTTTGCATGTCCTGGTAGAAAACCGCGAGAAGCCCGCAAGTGGTGAAACACACGGCGGTGGCAAATCGCCTCCCCCTAACCAAGCACCTAGTATGCGGCAGATGATATCGCGGACGAATGTTATGTATTGACAAACGACACCGGACGCCGGGTAGAGTCGTCGCTGCTTCTTTGCATCTCCCTAAGTCGAGGACGCTCCGCCTACCGATCGACCCAACATATCCATGATCTCTCCTCTGCCCAGCCGGGCATCCATCGGAGAAGACGTTACAAGTCGTCAACCACCATGATTCCTTTCCATTTTTCAATCCTCGGTCATCGTTTAAGTGCCGGGGTTGGGGTTCATCTAGAGCTGGCGTCAACATCATCCTTCCTTCAGAATGTCGTTGATCGAATCGGCTCACCTTTCTCTTTCCGCCTGTCAGGGCAACGTTGACAAAACGACGGGTGTACTTGAGGCGCTTGAGAGCGCGGCCCTTGGGGGTCTTGGGCTTCTCCTGGGGCTCAACCTGCAGAGTTTTCGTGGTTAGTCATCGCAAAGGCTCGATCGTGGGTGTTCGGTAAGAGACGTGGAGAATCGTACTTTGGGGGTCTGAGACTTGACCTTGCCTGCATAAATTTATCAGCGAACAGAACATGCGGGTGAGGATTTGATGGGGCAACGTACCGGCACGGGCGAGAGATCCGTGAACTTTACCCATGGTGATGGATTTGCGGTTTTGGTGGTGTGGTTGTAGATGATGAGTCGACAGGCCGATCTAGCGCTGGAGGGAGAATTTGGGAAATTTCGGGCAAATGGCCTTGTGGGCAGCGAGTGCTATCACGTGAGCGGGGATAACTGATAGCCCTCAAGGGACGGCGGAAAAACCGCTTCGCCGACGGTGGACGGAGAAAGATAAGTCCGACAATCTGGAGACCCCACCATCGACACCCCACCGGAGCTAACCTCCGGTCTACCCAATGTACGGTATCAGGTAGGTGGGGAGGTGCACCTCCAATGAGTCCAATTGACATCATCACTTTGTCAGTTGAACACGATCACCTCCCGGTTATTCTCGCTCCACAACAAAGATAACCTTAATTGCGTGATCGTGAACAGCTTCAGAGTTGGGAGATTTTGTTTAATCCGATTTAACAAGCCAGGAATGGACCTTGAAGATGTGTGAGCCGTTTTCGTAGTTTGTGGCAACATGGACAAACTGACAGCCTGGTGGGATTGATCGGCAGGCACCAGTCTTGGTTGAGACTTTTGACTGCGCCTGAACAGCAGCCGAAGACGGCGCGAGAAGTCTCCCCTCGTTGCTCCGTCCTTTCCGTATTCAACTGCGCCTATGCAAGAACTACTTATTTGAGAGGGAACTTTCTCATGGCGGGGGGCCGTTCCGACGGTCCCGTTCAAATCATTGCATGGACGTTGCCCGAAGCACATGCCAATTCTCCACTGACGTCATTGGTTAGTAGCCGAACTTGCATTCATCGCTCGATCAAAACCCAGCTCATGGTAAAAGGCAGCCTGAAACTTGATGTCGCATACATAAACGCCCACAGAGCACGCGGAATTTTGTGCCTACCAAATAGCCATAATCCTTATTGTCTCATCGCTTCTCATCAGATGTGCGAGGTACCAACCACGCGGCGAAAATGTCTACGATTAATACACAGCCTACCCGGACCGACATGGCCAGCATGCCCTCAGGTCCGCCCAAGGCCGATTCCTCGGTTCCGGCGAAGAAGGCAGCAGTTCTACCGAAGAAGACGTTTCGCGAACGAATTTTGCACAGACTCCCGCACTACACCGGGACATACAGCGTCGGGTACATGGACATTGAGGTCCCGGCACGAGACCCGCGGCCTGTATCGAACCTGCAACGAGACGGAAAGCCTGTCTTGCGGCTGGATACGGTGTTGATGGGCATTTACTACCCCTGCGATATACGGAAGGACCTGCAATCCCCCGAAAACTCCAAGACGTTGCGACGGGTCAATTGGATGCCTCGGCCTCGCGTGGCGACTGCCAAAGGATACGCAAAGTTCCTCAGTGTGCCGTCGCTACCCGTGACGGCGTATTTGGCTTGCACGACGCTTTTCACCATGCTTCCAGCGTTCCGAAATACCAGATTGGCGGGGCATTGGCCCGAAGAGGTGATGATGGACAAGGGCCCTACGGGGGAGCAAGCACGGAATGAGGAATCCGACCGCAACCAGCGCCCGTCCTTCCCTGTCATCATCTTCACTCACGGGCTAGGAGGTTCTCGATTGTGCTACAGTGCCATATGTGGAGAGTTGGCGAGCTTTGGATTTATTGTTGTGGCTTTGGAGCATCGGGACGGCAGTGGTGCCCGGACACACGTCAACCTCCCCAGCGACATTGACGCCAGCGCAATTGAGTCGTCAACAGCCGTCATTCATGATCACGGCAACGACAAGAGGGGAAAAAAGGACAGGAAAATCCAAAAGCGACCCGCCAGGGGCGTGAATCCCTACTATGTCGTCGATTACATCCTACCCAAGGACAACGCGCAAGACACGTCCCCGAATAACCCCCGCGGTGTCGACCAGAAGCTGAGATCGGCACAGATTGAGCTACGACAGCTGGAGATCATGGAGGCATATCATATCCTGGAGCTAATCAACAGCGGGCGTGGAGAGGAGGTCGCGGCCATGAACCTACGCAAGAAGGGCAACGTTGGGTCGAGCTCCATGGGTCTCAAGGGGATCGACTGGAGCGATTGGACAGACAGGATGTTCATGCACAACGTGACCATGATGGGACACTCATTCGGCGGAGCCACCACGGTCCATCTGTGTCGCGACCACAACTTGCCGTGGGTTGGACAGGGCGTAGTCCTGGATGCTTGGGGCCAGGGAATACCGCCCCCGGGCTCAGAACCGACGGAGCGTGTCGCGAAGCCTCTACTGGCGATATCGTCCGAGGCATTCATGCACTGGAAGGAGAACTTTGACCGGGTGGTGGGCTTCTGCAACGAAGCGCGCGACAACGGAGCCTTTTGCTGGATGATGACAATCGTAGGGTCCACACACCTCTCCATGTCGGACTTTGCCGTCCTCTACCCGCACTGGCTGTCTCTCCTCGCCAAAACCATGGTCAACCCGAAGCGTGCCTTCTACCTCACCGTATCCGCGTCCCTCGAGTTCCTTAAAATCGTCCTCCCGCCCGATCAGACCAAGTACAACAAGTGGGTGGACGAGCAGCTGCTCAAGTCGTCGGAAGCGCCCTCGGACCCGGACGAAGCATTGCGAGCGGACCACGCGCCAGACGACAAGTACGTGGCTATGAGGCTCAAGATCCCCAACGAGTGGTCGGTGCGGTGGAGGGCATGGCTCCGGAGGCAGTGGCACCGAGTGACATGTAGGGCGTCCGAGGACGAGAGTTTGGGGCAGGGGCTGACAGACTTCGGGGAGAAGCAGGAGATCTGGACCCATATATGCCCGATGAGAGACGAGATGAGGCAGCATTTGTCACAATGGTGATGCAACTGGGCCGGACGAGGTACATTGTTTGAGGATTTCTTTTGCCATGCTACTGCATAGGGTTGCGATGAGCGAGCGAGAGGCTGGGAAGCTGGCCGACGAGTCCTTGAGATACCCCTGTATTGTTTTTGGTTCTTTGTTGCATGAGTTATCCGTAGTCGTTGCCGATATCGAGGAACTTTGAACATTACGTTGGATAATTATCTTACTACGTCGAATTGAGAGTATTAATAATTTAATGAGGACGAGAATTGATCCGCGCAAGTATTTTGTGGACATGAACAATAAGTGAACATGCCATCATTATAGGGTAATCATGGGCACTGGTGTCTTCACATAATTGGAAGACGAAGGTGTAGGGTAGGTCAAGCTTTCAAATCCGCTGGGGCTGAGCAGACTAACCAACCGCACCACTACCATAAGATGGTGGTAATCCGGTTGGATTAGATGATCACGGTGTCGTGATAGGAGTAATTGTCATCTTTCCTTGATGATGCAGTTAGTCGCAGGCATTAAAATGGCGTATGATGGCTAGGTGATGAGTGGGTGGCTTAAACGCTGGGGATGAGGTGAGATGAAACTTGATGACTCTTGATGCAAGACAAGCCAACCGCGTCATTACATCTACAACGGTTCTTTACTTGACGTTGCTGAGGCGTCAAACGTGCATAACTGTGCACATGGACGGTCGCGCGCATGGCGGGGGAAACGGCTAGAGAGGCACGGTGTGGTCATTTTTACGCGGCGCAAGAAACTGGAACTTTGCGGGCTGCCGAGGGGCTGGGTGGGTGATGGGTGACATCATGGAGGGCGACGGTTGTGATTTGGCCTCTGTGTTGGATGGGCAGGCGGAGGGTGATGCCGCGGTGGCTGCAACCCGGCCACACCAGTCTTGAGCGGTTGGTGCGTATCCGACCTGCGTCGTGTGATTGGTATTTTCCCAACAGGCTGCTTAACATGTTATTTTATAGCCCAGCTGGAGACGCACATACAGTACAGGGAAAGTCTTGAAGTCGGATGGAAAACCGGGGAGCAGGCGTGCTAAATTTAGGTGCAGGCTCGGCAACGGCCGGCCGGAGCAGCGTGGCGTGGATCGAATGAGGGCAAGGCGCGCTAAGCTGGGGGTAGGGCACCCAGCGGGCTAGAACTGGGCTGACAGGGATATGGGTGCAGCCACAGCTCGTATTCTCGTTGCTTCTGCGCCAGACCACCTACAGGCGCGAGCTGGAGCATGCAGGCAGGCAGCCAGTCCTTTCGCAGATCTGCACCCCTCGGGAAAGTATTGGCTCCAAAACTATACGGTATTTTGGCTCGGGATTCGGACGAGGAGGGGGGGACGTTGGTGTTGTTGGTGTTGGTTGTTGTTGGACCATTTCCCGAGACATCGCGGGGTTTGGCTGGGCGTTTGTTTGGCGGTGGAGCGACCGCCCGGCGATGACGCTGGCAAAGAGGTGCTAGTCGATGGGACTTTGCGTAGCGGGCGAGCTTGGCCGCGAAACAGTGGTGAATGTCGTGAAGGGTGAGGGTGAGGTGGATGGCTCGGATGGTGTCTCGTCTTGGCTGCTTCGCAAAAATGGTTGATGCATGCTCCTCCTCGTATTGGCACCAGCCAGGCGCGGAAAGGTGCGTGTGGGAACGGCAGCCCCACCCCCCACCATATGTCACTTTGGCATACAATGTGCCGCTGCAAGGTACATGGCACACATGGTAATTACCTACATGCTCAGCAGCAGCAGCACCTCTGCAGCTGGCCAGCGCAGCGCTGCTTCACTCAAAACTGAACGGGTGTCTCCCCTGTCAGCCCACAACAGCGTCAGGTTCAATTATCCTCTCGTATTGGGACTCTTCCTTTTCCCTTCTCACATCCTCTCTTATTTTCTTCTCTCACTTGGAGTCCATGACTTGACGATGAGTTGCGGTTTCGCTCGCTACCGCCTTTGATGAACAATTAATGCTGTGATCGGTGGATGCCCAGGCTGAGGCCATCACCTCTCCATCGCTCGGCGCAACGGCTGCGTGCAGAAGCCACGGGGAAACTTGCCTGATCTTTTTTTCGTCCTACCTGAAAGTCTTCTGCCGCGTATCCTGAAGCATAATCTTCTCTTTTTCTTTTGTTCTTTCTTTCTTCTAGTCTGCGTTGAATCACGTCCGCTGTAGCGAGGCTACTACGCAACGCATCACTTGCTCCCCACCCCCTCGTCATGTCAAACACCAAAACTACTCGACCAGGCAGGTCCAACAGCCTGCAGCGCATGCTGGAGTTGGAGAAGCAGGCCATGGTAAGCTCTGAATTTGGCTCTGTCAAGGCCGTGTACGCTAACCCAACTGCGCGTTTAGAACCTTCGCCTGCACGCTCCTCAATCGCAGGCACCACCCTCCCCCACGACTCCACGAGACACAGAGGCCCCAATGGCGGCGCATTCCGCCAGACAGACTTCCCCGGCAGACCTGTCTCAGCCGACTGCCAGTAAAGCTAGACACGGCCAGAGCGCCTCCACCTCGTCACCCTTACCGCCCCTGGCCGTCAACTTTAGCCATCCGCGACTCAGCATGGATGAGACCCAAAGTGCCACTACCCCCGGCAAACCCAACGACACCCCCTTCGTCACCTTCATCTCGGACAGGCCAAGTCCCAAAGTAGTCGCTTTCCAGTTCCCTCCCGAAGTCCAGGATATCAGGTCTGTTTGTCAGTCACCAACATGGGAGGCGTACGGCCGCGCCAAGCGGGAGAAGAAGGAGGAGCAGAGGGGGAGGAAGGAGGAAAGACGCGAGAAGAGCAGGGAGCGCAAGGAGGAAAAGAGGGCCCAGGAGCAGGCCGCCAGAGATGCCGCCCCCGAGAAGAAGAGAAGGCTGAGCAAACCACCGCCTGTGGTCCTCCAGGCTCCAACCCACGTTTACGGCGCGGCGCCCCTGTCGCCCGCAGCGCAGAAATCGAGGCCCAGGTCAGCCAGCGCTCTGGGTCTGGGCGTTGATTATGACCTCGAGCCTCCTGTGCGCGCGCCTAGGTCGCGTAACGGATCCTTTACATCTTTGATCAGGTCGTTTGAGGTTCGTCGATCGTTAGTCGACCAGAAGAGAGATGGCAGCTTCATCGGCGGCATCAAGCTAGAGCAGGAGCGGCACGAAGCCCAGGAACGGGCTCTCGAGAACGATATCCACCCAGCGCTGCGCAGATCGAGGGCGAGCTCTAGGGCTGCGTCCCCAATGAGATCGCCGGCTTCGGCTAGCACCGACACCGAGGAGACCAAGCGCAAAGCCTATCCTCCGATTACGAGACAGCCTGTGCAGAACAAGCGACGCTCTTCGTCTTTCAGCCAACTGACCCGACCAGAGCTGGGAGCCATGGACAAATTGCGAGCATTCATGGGAGGTAAATCTCACGCCAAAGAGGAGGCTGCAGATAGCACGACTATACCAAACGGTCAAGCCGCATTGAGCAGCAGAATTTCGAGTCCTCGCCAGGACAGCAACACAAAGCCTGCAACGCTTCAAAATAATCACCACCCCCATCCGTTGGCGTCAAATACAGCGACCAGAGCAGTACACAGCCGCCAAGTGTCGTCTACAAACAACGACGATGCTCTCCCTATCGTCGAACCGTTGAGGCTACGAAACAAGGCAGCTCCTGCAGTACCGGCTGCGAACAGATCCGGACTTAAGCAAGGGCAAGCTGAGCAGACACTCGAAGGCAGACATAAAACGAAGCAGTATAACGAAAGCGCCTCGAATACCCTCGACAGGCAACCCGACCCTTCTCAACGCGATGGTGCACGACTTGGGGCACCACCGCCGCCACGCAAGAGCTCGAAAAGAAGTGCCCCAGCACGCCGCCCACCTCCTTCCTTGGCGACATCTAATCTGCATGCCACGGATTCGCATTCAGACGACCCGTCGAGTCCCGAAGACTATTTTGACGCGTTCAACAGGCCCTACACGCCTCCCAAATTGGATCTTAGCATACTTGACCGGAAACCCTTGACGTCGTCCAGCCCTAAGCCAGACGTCACTCCCAGTCATCTGCGTCCTCAGCTGAGCTCTTCCGATGACTCTTATTCTGATGCGTCGCGGTACTCGACGGACATGAGCACCCCGAATACTTCGCACCCGCAGTCGGAGAAGGGGCTGCCGCCAGTACCTCCCTCCATTGAGACGTTGCCCTTGCCGCGTCATCTAGCAAACGCGAAGCCCGGAACACCACTTCATCCCGAGAGCCCTTCGACCTCTGCGACGAGCGTGAACCAGAGGTCTCTTCGAGATTTGCAGCTTGAAGCCGACCTCGACTTGGAACGTATTCAAGCAGCGGCCAAGAAGGTTCTCGCAGCCTTCCCCGAAGGATCAGCGCCTCGTTCGAGCAGCGATGGCAAACGCCACTCCCAAGCGAGCATGGCCTCGGGCATCTTGCCTAAACTCAAGCAGCAGGCGTGGAAGTCCAAGGAGAGGATGAGGATTGCAGCACCCACACCACCGGAGTCGGAGACGGATGATCCTAGTCGAAACCCGCTACCCCGAGGCGCCACCTTGACCAAACAGGCACCAAAGTCATCTCCCCAACTCCGCGGCGCACGCAACCGACCTCCCCTTGTCATTTCGGCGCCCTTACCCAAACAGCCAACCACTCTCTCACCAAACCCCAGCCCTGCCCCCGCCGTGCACGACCTCAAGCCCAAGCCCCTGCACACGGGCGCAAACAAGCCCGGCGACCAGGTCGCCAAGATGTTCGTCGAGTGCTGCAGCTGCAGGTACTACCACGACATGCCGAGCCGGCTGTACGAGGCCATGGTGAACCCGGACGCGGTGCTCAACGCGCAGGACAGCCGATATGCGGGCTCGCTGTCGATGACGGTGAAATGCCCGTGGTGCAAGCATGAGATGAACACGAAGTGCTGTGCGGGATTGGCGGCGATGGTGTATATTAAGGAGAGGCTTCACTGATTACGACGGATTTGGATGGGGAGTCTTTGGTGGATTGGTCAGGGAAGCTGGCAATTGCGAGTAACTAGGATCTTTCCTTGATAGTACTGTACGATGTCCTATGAAGTAATGTAATTACAACAAAAGCGAAACCCTTGTGCATCACAGGTGCAGAACAACTCTTCCCGAGGTAGATGTCCGTGAAGCCTTGCCCTGAAAACCGAACAACTCGAGGTAACACCGTGGCGAACCCATCTCACTCCTGTTCCAGAACCATCCTACCATCCTTCCTCTCGGGGAAGGACTGCGTTGTTGTCTTACATCGTCCAGCTGTTGATTATAGCTGTGGCTTTATCCTCACAATCCCGCATCGTCTGAAGAGCAAGCTTCATGTCTTCAAGCTGTTCCTCGCAGAACTCCTCGCCCCCTTCGAAAGCGTTGTACTTCATGACGCATTCAAGCTGGGTCAGCGCGGCCTGAACCTTGGGGATCCACTTCATGATGGACTGCGGAAGGGCGTCCTGCTCGACAGTTCGGAGGCTGTCCTCGAGCTCCCTGTTCTTCTGCTGGAGCCGGCGTATCTCGGCCTCGAGGTGGCCGATGTCTTGTGAGCCCGAGGGCTTTGCGGCGCCTTCTTCTCCTTTGGTACCGTTGAGAGGGGGGCTGAACTGGGAGCGCATCTGCTTGGGCTGGCTTGCGTTGGTCATTGTCTCAATCTTTATGACGATACGTTTGCGAGGCAAAAAGTGTGTTGCCTTTGATGCAAGGTTGAATGGATAGGAAGGCTATGACGGTCCAATTTGTGATGCTTTGCGTTGCGGCGCAAACAATGAAGTGACGAAAGGCGACCGAGCTAGTGTTGCGTGGAGAGGCTATGGGAAGAAGTGGTGCGATGGAAGATGAACAGAGTGCTGTACTGGCTGGAACATAGGGAAAAGAGTGAGCGAGAGAAAAAGGAGAAGAAGAAGAGACGAGAGCAGAGAGCGGTGGTTTAGTTAAATAGCCTTCAGGCACGGTGTATCGGGCAACCGCAAGAGGAATGCAAGGCTCTGTGCGGAACAATGAGAGCACCTGGCACGAAAGAAGGAGTTTCAGCAAAGGCATTAGTTGGCAGTCTGCAAAGGAGGCATTATCATCATAATATAGATAATATCCCGCGTATTGAAAGTAAACAATAAACCCCCTCCAACAGATGAGTGCTGCATTGACGCTGCATCATGAAAGACGGGTCTGTTAACACCATCTCCAGCGCCTCCTTTTCCCAGTCAAAGAAACAAAAGAAGGAGATCTCGCCTTCATAGCTTGTCTGACAGTAGTCCTTGTAGTCCTGAACGACGTGTTGATACGACGTCCCAAACTCTGACCCCCAACCACTTATATCGCCTGTGAAGGTGTTTCCAGCCATCGTCGTGATCCATCGGGTCACTTCGTGGTGCAAGGCATGTCTCCCCATCTGGTTGAGTCACATCTCATCTCACCAGATAATCATCCCATCAGCCAGCAATGATGAGGAAACTGACATTGCTCTCTGGGTCTTGGACGCGTCTGAAGCGCCGAGCTGGGCGTCATTCGCCGAGACCCTGTCCTCTCTTTATCCAACGGGACGCTGCGACCACGAGACAAGTTGCTCATGCTAGCCAATAAATATGTGAGTGGCCGACGAGGGATGAAACCACCGATGAGTGGCGCCAATAACTGATGTACTCTTTTCCAGGGACTTGATCGGCTGGTCCAAGACCATTTTCGAGGATGCCGTCCGCGTTTTCGATGCAGCAAAACTAAGTGAAGAGTAGTACGGAATGGCCCTACTCCAACAGGGCACTTCAAGACATGCTGAGCATCTAGCAGCACATTAACCCCCATTTCCGGCCTCCGAGGCGAAAACATTGCATCTTTGCACGAGGAACATCCCTGGGCCAATAACGTGTCCATTGATGACTGCACATTTTAGTGTCTTCGCTGTATAACGCCGTCCCATTAGATATAAGAATACATGTAAACTTGATTCAATAATGGACTTCTTTTCCTCACCCCCTCCAGCTGTAAAATGAACTCATGGAAAGGCAACCAGTAACCTCTGGTACTCATAAGCTAGCGACAGCCTCTAATCCGAATAACAGATATATGAAAAGGCACAGCAGAGATGGAGAGCGTATGAGAAGGAGACGTCGAGAAAGTCGTCATAAAAAAGGAGGAACCTACTCCTATTCGAGGGCTGCCCAAGTCATCAGTCATACGTCAGCAATGGTAATGCTTTGACTCGTCAACACAATCAGAAACGATGCTCTATCTCATAATAAGTCATGACTACAGAGGTTTTCCATGGAAGAATGACGTGAAGGGGACAGTGAATTCTCTATTTTATCCACTAGCCGCTATGCGCCATGCAATACGTAGAACAAAACATTTTACTTAGTTCATGACGAACGGCAGGTGAAAGGCCTATGAGCACTACCCGATGATGTCAAGTCAATCTGTGTCTTTGTTAGCGTGATGTGCTCTATCGGCGAAGCGTGTGACAAACTGACAATATCCTTAATCGTCGCATAAGTGCCAGCACCTAGCGTGACAATGCCGATGATGAATGCAAGAATGCTCCCTAAGCTGATGAGGATGTTCTCCCGAGCGAACCACTTCCCCTTGCACAACAGAGCGAACCACATGATGCCAGGAATCCAGAAGGAGAAGCCGGACACGAACAAGGCGGAAGCGAGCGAGAGCAGGTCGGAAAAGATGGGAATGGCCTCGGCGATGACCCAAGCAATGATGGTGAAGAGAATGACGAGGCCAATCCAGGTAGCCCAGCCCATGGGGGTGTTGACGTATCGGATGATGGAGTTTTTGAACATGCGGCCATGCAGATATCGCAAGGCAACGGTGGTGTTGATGGAACCAGAAATGAAGATGACGGGCAGAGCCACGCCAAACGCAATTTTGGACACGGTTGGACCGGCGGAGAGCAGGGCAGGCGAATCAATACTTGCGCCCACAAACGCATAGCACAGAGCACCGGTCAGGGTGTAGACAGAGATCTGGATGGTCCCGGATGCCCAGATGGACTTCATGTAGTCGCCGGGCGTGTGCATCTCGTCCATGAAGGAGAACTGGCCTATGGCAAAGCTGAAGGCGAAGATGATGTTGCTGACGGCCACAAAGGCCTCGGCGAACGACACGTTGTCCTTGGGCCATGCGGACCAGTCAACATTGGAGAGACCGCCGGGAGAGTCGCTCGCCTGGACGCCGGTGGCGATGACGGTGATGGCGATGGCGACAAGGATGGAAGCGAAGTCGATGTAGCCCAGGATGGCAATCTCGGTAAAGGAGGGCGGGATGGCGAGGATGAGCAGGATGACGGCGGACACGGCCGAGAAGACGATGGAGCACACGCGCCCGTCGTTGAGGTCGATGAGGGCAATGCTGCCCGTCAAGGCGTGCGAGCCCACCACCATGACCAACTCCAGCAACAGCGCGGCACCAAAGACCTCATAGCCGAAGCGTCCCAGGAGCAAACGTCCGGCATCCGCGTAATGCGAGACGTGCGGGTACTTGAGCTTGACCTGTCCGATTATGTAGCTCGTAAAGATGGACACCATGCCCAAGGTGATGGTGAGGAAGACGCCGGGGAACATGCCGAGGGTGTGGTACGCCGAGGGCAGGCTCAGGGCGCCGAGGGCGATGGCCTCGACGATGGTGATGATGGCGAGACGCTTCCAGCCCAGGCGGTGGAAGTGGGCGGAGCCGCTGGCGGCGAGCTCCTTCATGCGCGTGCTGTCGAGCTCGTCGGTGGTGCCGCCGAAGATGGTCTGGAAGCCGTGGCCGTCCGAGTCGCGCTCGGGGGACGACTCGACGTCGAGGCCGTGCTTGGGCGTGGGCTTGGGCGCCGTGGTGATTGCGTCTGCCATGGTGTCGAGATGGGATCCTTGACGGTTGTGGGGGAAGAGGAGGAGGAGGGGGAGAACGGATGAAGTGCAGTTTGTATATAGTCTATGGGGGAAAGCACAACAGGGCGGCGGAAAAGCCCTCAGCCTAGGATGAGTCGTTCAATGGCTGCGCAACGGCCGAGGGCTTGATAAGGAAAACTCTGTGCGTAGGCAGAGTTTCCGCCACAGACTGATACGGCGGCTTCACGGGGGTTGGGAAGGCTGTACCTGCGCCCTCCGGTCACGGAAGCGCGGACAGCGACTGGCATGGCCATGCGTCAACGGCGGTGCGGAAACGACCGAGTCGTTCCCAAGACGCACAGAGCGACAGAGACATAGTAGGCCCGAAGCAGAAGGGAAGCAATCGTGGGAAGCAGACTCTGTTAGTGCCAGGCCTGGAAGTTCGGCACGCAGCGACGGGAGGGTCGTCGTCTTTTGGTGTGGTAATGGAAACCCGCGTCCGGCATAGCCCAGGTGGAGCCTCGTGCGTGCCGGGTGAGCCGGTAGTTGCAACCGTGCAGCATGACGAAGGTTGCTGTCTGCTTCCGGAACTTCTTGGAAGCAGCCCAGTCCCAAGGGAGGGAGGAGACCCGGTTGGCCCGGGACGGGAGAGACAGGCGCCACCCCGCCCTGTAGCGCCGCCCGGCCGGGGCCATGGAGGCTTCGGACATTGTCCGGGCCTGAGGGGTGAAAAAAAATAAAAAAATAAAAAAATCTGCTTGGTGCAAGAGAAGATCTGGGGCTTCCAGAAGGGTTTCTTCTGCCCGGTCTGGCCTGGTCCCGGTCCTGATGGTAGTTGGGTCTCTCCCTGACATCTTTGATGCGGTCGCGAGTGGCCGACGTCGGCGGCGTGCGCCACTCGTCACCCAAGGTTTTCTTTGGGGTTGGTTGGGGGTTATCGTGGAGAGAAGTCGGGGAAAGGATCAGCTGAATACATAGCACCTTGGTGCCGCGGAGGCTGGAGACGTCGGACATCAAGTGGCATGGCAGATCCAGCCATGCGAGAGTCGACAGGGCCATGCAATGTCTCAGCTACGCCCGACTGACCACTTTGCCGCAACCACTACTTCATCCGGCGTCACCACCGTCGACTCGCTCTCCGACGAACACTCATCGTCCTTCCCGGCCACCTTGCTCTCGTTACCCTCCTTGCCCCCTCGACGAGGAACGATGCATGGGCAGGATCATGGTGGGCATGCTGCCGGCGGTGTTGCTGGCTAGGTTGACGTAGACGACGCATCCACGTGCCTTACGAGCATGGCGTACGAAACAAACCACGGGGCTAACAGGATCGGCATACGCCATTACCAGCCCAATACCAGTCCATGGAACGCCGGGAGCTCCTGTGAGAAGGGTGAGCCGAAGCTGGGAGACGCTCTGATGCGGATTGACGTACCGGATAGTCATCCTACGCCAAACCCCGGGCCACTCGGCCAACCAAATGCCCTCAAAGCCACCACGAACAGGGCGGGACAGGTGATGATGCAATTGATGATGATGAGCTTGTTGAGAAACCGCGCCGTAGCCGGCATGCACTGCCGTGGCAGCCTGGACGTACTGGCGACTCTCACCACCCAAAGGACACGCAGCGAGGGGTGGCATCTGCAGCTCAAAGTCGGAATCCTGCAGCGGCCAGTGCATATGCTCTTGTGACATTCTTCCCATCACCACAGCAGTATGCTCACTAACGAACCCCCTTTTCATGTGCTTGCCGACTCATACACCCGCGCAACGGGGAACTATGTTGGAAAGAACCCTGAAGCCGGACCCTCGAAGAGACGTGACGCTGAGACGAGCACCTTTTCGATGGCACACAACCACAGCGTGGCATGGAAAGACTGACAACGGCTGTGGGGTAGGGTTCCTCTCGGGGGACCTGCACGACGGTTGCCCTACCAGGAATTCATTCCGAAAGGGCGGGCTGGAGACGGAGCGTGCCAAGGATGGGGGCCCCTGGCCTTATCCCGAAGCCGGACGCAGGGCACGGCGCCGGAACTGGCGGAGCTGTTGACATCCAACGGCTCATGTTTCTATCGGATAGGAAAGATTACGTCAAGGAGAACAGATGAAGAATCTGTTGCAGTCCAAGAAGTAGGCTAGGATGGAGGCAGTTGTTGCCGGCCCTGGCGATGTCGCAGCAGCCTCTACGGACTGAAGACGGGAATGAGACAAAGGCACTGAAAAGGGGAATTGCAAATGAATCGTAAATACTTTTTGGAGGAAAAGTGCCAGACTGGAATCAACCTCCGCATTTGATCAGTCCATGGGTCGAAAACGGACAACGGAGACGAGCCTCCACCATGCGCCCTTCATCTCTCCAAAGAATTACCGGATTCAGAAGCTTGAATATTACCCCACCGTTTGGACTTGCATTAAGTTGCATGCCCAAGGGCGACGAGGTTATTGCAGAACGTGGCGAGGAACGGGGTTGCGTACACGGACATATAGGGTGGTAATGACCATCGACGGTTCCCAACGAAGTCATCATTGACCTCTTGCATTACAGTCACCGAACATGCTGTAAAAGCAACTTCACTCTTCATTTGATCCATGATGGCGGCCCCCAAAACCACCAAGCAATGGATATTCACGTCCGTGCCCGTCGGCCACCCAACGACCTCGGGCCCTGACGCAACATTTACCTTGCAGACGAGCGACCTACCGCCACTCGAGGACGGCCAGATCCTGGTCAAGGTGCAGTACGTTTCCAACGACGCCGGCTTCCGCACCCTCATCGGCTGCAGCGTCGACGAGGACCGCATGTATCTGCCGCCTGTGCACCTCGGCGCCCCGATGCGCTCCGGCATTATAGGCGAGGTCTTGGAGACGCGGTCCGACAAGTACAAAACCGGCGACCAGGTCATGGAGTTCCACCGCGGCGCGTGGAGCGAGTACGCCGTGCTCGACGCCGAGGGTGTGCTGCCCGCCGCGCCGCTGCCCGCCGGCCTGCCCGTGACGCACTACCTCGGGGCCTTTGGGGGCTCCGGTCTGGCCGGGTACGTCGGGCTGCTCGACGTCGCCGCGGCTAAGCCGGAGCACACCGTTGTCGTGTCGGCGGCGGCCGGCGCCACGGGCTCCATGGCGATCCAGACGGCGGTCAGGATCCTCGGCGCCAAGCGCGTCGTCGGCATCGCCGGCGGGCCCGACAAGTGCGCCTGGGTGCGCCAACACCTGGGCGCTCACGCCTGCGTCGACTACAAGAGCCCGACCTTCGCGCAGGACCTGCGCGCCGCGACCCCCGACGAGGTCGACGTCTACTTCGACAATGTCGGCGGGCCGGTGCTCGACGCCATGCTGGCGCGCATGAAGCGTTTCGGCGTGGTAGCCGTGTGCGGCGCCATGGCGATCTATAACTCGCCGGAGCCCATGGCCCTGCGCAACTGGTTCGAGGTCGTGTCGCAGCGCTTGACCATAACGGGCTTCTTCCTGTTCGACTACATGGACAAGGTGCCCGCCGCGATGGAGACGCTGATCAAGGCGGCGGTCGAGGGCAGGATCAAGGTGGATGTGGAGGACATCGTGGACGCGACGATTGAGGAGGTGCCGGATGCGTGGTTGCGTGTGTATCATGGCCGGAATAAGGGAAAGTCGATCACAAGACTGCTTCACCGAGCATGCTAAGTGTCGAGTCCTCATATTCTAGAGACCAGCCGTTGACCTATCTATAAACCCTCGGTGGCCTTGAAAAGAGTATGAATCGGCTGTAGCTCTTCAAGAACCTCTCCGCGCGACCGCTTAGCCCCGCGGAATAGCATGCCCTTTGCTCCAAAACCTCGCGACAACATCGTCGGGAAGTGTCTTTCTCGTGGAAGTCGTTGCAAATACCTGCAACGCACTGCCCTCGCCATGACGCAGATACACGGCAATGCCAGACTTTGACTCCGTGTCTCGAACAACGTCCCGAAGCTGCTCCAGGAGACTAGACATCTTTCTCAAGGCGCACTGGTTTCGTTCCTGAGACTCCCACTGAGCGAAACCCTCTCCGGCGTTCTCGACGTCCATCTTGTAGAACGTGCCGCCGTCGTGGTGCCCCTTGACGAGCCAGGGGGTCCGCCCGAACCACATCTGAGGTATGACGGTGCTCGTGGACTTGAGCTTTCTCCACGATTTAATCTCGGCCGATTGGGACTGTTCGGTGAGCTTGCCGTGTGGTATAACGCGAAGGGCCTGGTGTCCTCCGCTCGCCGTGCTCGTTGCTGGGGGCTGCATCTGAAGAGCATCAAACGAATCGACCAGGGACTCCATCCCCGAAGCTGGACCCGTTGCCGTGCCATCGATATACGCATCGACCTCGAAGCGGACCGCACAACGCAGACCGCCCAGCTCATATTGCAACACGCGATCATGGGCCACGCTGCCCTCCATCCCCTGCCAAGGCGCCGTGATCGCGGCTTCAAAGTTGTGCCCATACCCCCCCTGGGATGAACCGTGGAGAATTTTGTGAATGGTTTCCTCGCCCATTTCAACAATCAGAGTCTTTGCTACGGTGTACAGATTGATTCGAAAACTCTCTTGGCGTCGTCCCGCGCATAAATCTAATAGCTTGCGCAAGCTATTGCGGTTGATGAGAACGTCGACGTCGTCAAATAGGTACGTCGGTTTCATGATTTCAATGGCGCGGAAGACTGACTCGTAGTGGTATTTCGGGGCTCGTCTGGCGTTTTTATCCGTGGACTGGTTGCCGGAGTCTTGCGAGAGCGTCAGAGGGAATTGTCTTTCTATCAACCGTGATGCGCCACCTGTTAGGAAAATTTGATGTTAGGATTTGCTGCCATGTGACAGGATGGGTGAACATGCCTGGCACGTAGATTGTAGGTTGCTTCTGATGAGTCCAATTGTAGCTGCAGAGAACCTCGTACCCATCAGAGCTCGACACGGCGACATCCGTTTGTTCAATAGAGGCACCATCGATGGTGCAGAGCTTCTGTGCCGCCATCTTGAAGAGCAGCGTGTCATTCCGTGACTTCCTCTTTGATTGTGAACCGACTGCGTTGTTATTCGAAACAACAGGGCGCGGACCGCAATCCGTTGCAGTGTTGGTCCGCGATTTGTCTCCCCAATGCTGATCTCTCGCGTAACTGTTCTTGAAGGTTCGACCACAGCCGCAACTGAGCCCATTCGGGACCTGGCCTCGAGTGTGAGACGACATGGCGCGCACCTGGAGAGATTTCACAGCAGAGGCAAAGCGTGCCTATGTGGAATAGCTCGGGCGCGATTTTCAGGTGAGTGGCTGCTTGGAAGGGGAAGTCTTTGAGTGAGGGGTAGGAATATGATGTGTGCAACATGGTTGCTGTGCATGCAACGTAACGGCCAACACAATAACAAAACCAATCAAGTTCAGCTGTTCCACGGAACAATGCTGAAAATGTACCGATTCCACCGATTACAGTGTAGACCGGTCGATCAGCACCACCACTACTAGCAATGCTTTGCGTCCTTCATTTACCAGGGGAAAAAACCTAGGCTGTGGGTGCTGGTATATTTGCTCCATCATCGGATTGTAAAACAGCAGGTAGATCAACAACACCTGTATCGGATTGCCCTATTCCTTTTATACATGCTGGGCAGGGTTCTACGCTGGCTGTTTCTAGATGGTAACAAGATCATAGAAAAATGGCACACTGCTGCTGCCTTCACAAAAAAAATGGATGTCTCAGGAATTGCACGGTAATAAAGAGAAATGGAACTTTGTCAGAATGTCACACCATCTGCGAAGAGGATATCTTGCAAGATTTGCTGGGCTTTATGACCCAAGAGTGCAATACGAAGTCCCTGTCAGGCAGCCGCGAAAAGATAATTTCAGTCCATTCAATCAACCACAATCCTCAGATGTTGCCTGACATCCATCGGCCCAGAAGACTCAGAAGCTGGCGACTTTGGAGGACCTAGCCTAAGCAACAAACTCCCGCTTTACTTGAGTCCATCCTGAACCAGTATTCCTCCTGTTGTTATTGTTGTTTCTATTGTTATCGCCGTTGTTGTTTCTGCTATTCCCGTTGTTGTCATTGTTGTCATTGTCGTCATTGTCGTCATTGTTGTCGTTGTTGTCGTTATTGTCGTTGTCGTTGTCGTTCCCGTTGTTTCCACTGAATACGCGTCAACAGCTGTCTTTCCTTCTAGTCCTCCTCAACTTACGAGTCTGCTCCAGCCGCAGTCGTAGTCGCGGCTGCCGCCGTGGTAGATGCGGTACCAGTTCCCGTTGTTGTTCCAGCCACAGCAGTGGCTGTGGCAGATGTTGGCGTAGACGCAGTACTGCCTGCCGTTGCCGCCACCGAGGTTCCCGTGGTCGAGCCAGATGCAGCTGACTCGAGCGAAGGGTTAGCCGCTAGAAGCGCATCCGCCACTTGGACACCCTGCGCGTCAACATCGGGGGCCGCCTGGATGGCAGCCACCGAAGGGGGGAAGTCTTGTCTGTTTTGCGCAATCTGATTCTCAATGCCTTCTAGCGTTTGAGCCGTGGCAATCGTCTCGGGCGTGTTGGCGTTAGGTTCAATGTCTGTTTGCTGCACGGCAAAGCAGCCGCCAAAGTTGGCCTCGTTCCTACATCGAACGGTGCAGACATCACCGGTGGAAGCTTTTCCTTCGTCAGCTCCAAGTATCATTGCTTGGCTTGGAAGTTCTTGCGACTCACCTCCCACGCAAACCATGTCATCTGGCAGCGCAACTTGAATAGTCGTGTTGCCCGTGCCGGAAGCGCCATCGTCTTGAGTAACCTGGAGAGGAACTTGTCCAGCGATGCCGCTGCCGTTGCTTGTTTGATCAAGGTCGCAAGTAAACGGCCCAGCGCCCTCGGCACTCCGTTGATCGATGGTCACGGCAACTGTGCTACCGTTTGCAACCTTTGTGACCTCGCCCGCAGTGAGAGCAAGTTCTGTTTGTTCTCCAATGTCAATGTTGCCGGCCAGCAGGGTTCTGCCGCATTCATTGACGATGTTGGCGTTGACCTCGGCAAGCGAGATGATGTTTGCATCCGCTGGGTTGTTGGGATCGACTGATTGGCAAATTAGTTACTTGAACACGGCCTTGCGTGCTGATTATTTTGTCATGGATTGCACCATGGGGCATATTTACCTTGGAGGCCTTTGCTCGTCCCAGAGTCGCCCTGGGCACTTAACACCACACCCTGAGCGCGCGCCATCGCAACCAGGGCCAACGTCAATACGATTCCAGCGAGAGACGGCATGGCGACTGTCTTCTTTTCCCGTGACAAGATGAAGAGAATCGGTCAAGATGTTGTAAGAAAGAGAAGTTTTCGAATCAGGCCTGCTGATCACTGTATTAAAATTGTACGATCGAAGCAGACAGGATGCAGAGAAAAGACACAAGATCAAGACGAAACCAAATGAAAAGTGTCTGATGGGGAAAAAAATAAAAAGAAGAAGGAATGCTGAATTGAACAAGCTTCGTTGAAACGCCTAGAACGATCAGAGGATCCGCATCACGCATGTACATGACTCGAAAAGTGGCGTGCAGATGGTGCTCGCATGTTGGACGACAGTCGTCCGGCACAAGCCTCGTCGCATCTCCTTATTATAGCGCTGCCGCACGTCGTCTCAACGGTGGAGAGAGTATCGTCTGAAATTGTTTCAGGCATCGTCGCTCAACGGTGGAGCGAGAATTAGCCCAGCCTCAAACGGGTGGGGGTACTTTGAAACAGACACTTGCTTCGGGCAGCACAGCCCGCCGGCGGAGGGGCCGAGGCATACATTCGTGAAGAAACAGAGGAGCCGGCCACTGCATCAACACGGGAGTGACGCGGCCTGCGGAGCATCAAAATAGTTCACGTCGCAATTCGAATTCCCGTCTTCCATCTCCTTCTTGCATATCTCTTTCTAAACGTCCCACCGTGTTCTTCGACGGGCCGCTCGGTTTCATAACAAGGCGAAAGGTGGGTTAGAATGAGTCTGTGCGTATTCACGCCGATCACTATACGAAGTGAGATCTTCTGCTGTATTCCCTCGATGTTCGTAGCACCACCAGGCTTGCCTTCCTTGACTACGGCGGCAAACCTCCGCCAGAACCTAGGCCTGCCATGCCTCTTCGACCACTCTATATCTTCCGCATGCTTTCTATGCTCGAAATTACGAACTGGGCGCTCGAATCCTTTTTCCCCCGTTGCGACTGTGTATCAAACTAGATACCAGGATACCTCTGTTTCTCTCGCTTCACAACCCAAAGCATATTCTCATTGTTACATCACGCTCAACTACATATCCTCATGTATACATTACGCTGAGAATATTCCTCCTCTCTTCGAGAATCATGCGATCGTCTGGTGAAATGGTGTCTGCAAAACCAATGGCCGGCCAGGCATTCTGATAATCCTGGCAAAGACGGTGCACTTTTTCTTCGCCGAACCAAAGCTTCGCCATCTGTAAAGGACTTGGCTACCACACTCCATATTCAGAAACTTCCTCGAAGGTATTTTGTAGAGAAAACAGCGCCGAGTTCGCAATCCCCTCAGCACGCTCCGTGTCAGTCGGAAACTTCTCCATGACATTGAGACTAATCTGGGCCAGATCCAAGTACAAGGCAGTGGAAAAGGCTTACTCTCTGATTATTCTAGCTGCACGGGATTGGGCCACTGCATGAATATCTGGATCTAGTTGTGCTCCCCATCGTTAGGCTGATCGGGCCTTCTCTCGTCCCTCCTCGATGCGCGCAAGCTCCCGGTCTATCCTCTTGAAACTCCAGCTCTGCCAGAAGGAGGGGTCTAGGAACTCGTGTCAGCTACATGAAGGAACAGAAGTAATACGTATTGACTGACAGAGAAATGGTCTCAGATCTAAAATCGGTCAGCAAGTTGTCTTTAGAATCCACGTTGGTTTGTGGCTATGACTTACCGAAGCGATTGTCATCAGGCGAGTAGTCGTTGCTGGGCAGTATTAACATCAACTAGGACGAATAGGAACAAGGTCGAAGTCATACCAGTGTACTATTTTCGCAAAAGAAGAAGAAAAAGTCAGCATAGATCACAAAACTCATCATCAAAAGTTGGGGAAAGGCTTTGGTGTTGGTTCGGCTCCCTGAGGAGCTCGAGCTTGTAGACTCTCAACTCATGTACACTTACAAGCCGGGGTGAGGGTGGTGGCCTTGTGGCGTGTGATCGCGCTGTTCCTCGGTTAGCCAGCGATGGTCTTGCGTAGCCGAGCTTCATGGGGGACTTACTAATGAACAAAGAAGAATTTCACTTTTTCCGCGATTTGCGCTGGTTCGAGGCAGGGATTCTGATCGTCTGGACCCTTTTCCCGATCCTTTCCCCAGACGTGAACGAGATGCTGCCACATTGACAAAGGTCCCATCTTCCTCTCCTTACGAAGGCGCCCTATTTGAATTAGAAAGATACCACAAGCTGAAAGGATTAAGGGGCTCATACCAAAAGCAGTCAGTTCAGCATAGGTAAGACCCATGTCTGCCTCATCAGACTGCGTATAGTCCTCTGTCACAGGCTCCAACTCCGCGGTGGGAGTAGCATTGAGGAACTCTTCGAGACATGGTATGTCGAAATGATCCCGAGCCCACGCGATAAAGCCCTTGAGAGCTGCCTTGTCGATGGAGCCAATCGGATTAATATCTGCCGAGGAGCAATCGTACTTGGTCATGTAGCCTCTAAGCGCTGATAGACAATTAGTTGCGTCCTCGTTGCCAGGGTTATGACCGTTGTGCTTACCCTCGCCAACATTGGCGCTACCCAAGACCAGCAGGCTACCCCCGCCAGCTAACTCACGGGTCGTCGGAAGGATTTGGGCAAATTCGTAAGCGGTCTACGATGAGAGGTATTAGCCACGACAGTAACAAATTAGGTTTACCGGGAGCCATACCACCATGCGTGTGCGGGCTTGAATGTTCTGTAACATGAGATTCTCGGCGTGTGTGCCACCTTCCACTTTGAACTTGGCATCCAACCCAAGTGAGCTTTGTACGAGGTTCTTCTGCGCGTGGTATACGGAGTCGATGTCAAGATTGATGTGGTAGCTTCCTATAGCCTCGGATAAATCCTTTGCACGCTGGCGTGTCTCACTGGAGCTCTGCTTTGACATTCCCATGTACACTGTGTGCAAGACACGACGGCACAACTCCTGAGGGGTTTGAGGGAGAGCAGAGTCGCCGTATAAACGTTTCACGGTGGCAATCACGGATTGATTTTCGTCCTTGATGGCAAGTATGACAAGTCGGCACATTGAAAAGACGGAGACGCCTGATACAAGCTGTTAGTGAATCATGCGGCGTGCCAGAAACTGCAGAGCTGCCGTTTTGACTTCACTCACTTGTCGCGCAGGAGTCCAGTCCTCCTGAAAGAGGGGCGAGGCTGCAAAGGCGGTCAATCAAAGAGAACATTGGGTGGCAAGCATCATAAGATCAGGACAACTCACTATCCCGCAGATTTGCTCCTTGCCAAGTAATCCCAAAGGTAGCAACCAGTGCACTGTGCATGAATCAGTAGTCAAGTCCAGTGTTTGGCCGTCAGGGTACTATACAAGCGCAATTTCCTCTTCGGCTGAGTAGTATATCGGTTCCCGAGGGAGAGTCGGTCGGCGACGAATGTCCCAATGCTCCTCGTCGGGGCTAAGCTCGAAGGGGGTCTGTATCCTGTGGTACTTCCGAGTATTCTGTGCAGCTTGCATCGCCCGGGATATGCTCGAGCGATAGGCCCGAACCTCTTCAAGGTCAACAGTCGCAGTGACGAGATCGACTTCATTGAGCGAAAACTGAGGGCTTTGCGCGAGCACCTGGCCATTACAGAGAATCATAGCACACCCGTCAAAATACAGCCTTTCGCCATCGCCGCCTGTAACAAATTGATTTGAGAATGAAGACCAGAAGGTGTACTGTAAGGGGGTAACAAACCTGAGACATTGGAATAGATATATACACCTCCGCACTTGCGCGTCGCTTCACCGATGAGCTTTAGCCTAATGTCCAATTTCTGCAAGCTGAAATGGCTCGCGGAAGAATTGGTGATGATTTCGACGCCGTCCAAGGTCATTGGAATATCTAGGTAAATGTGTTAGCATGGATCACGGCGGCATGCTAGCAGCGTTGTACGCACGAGGCGCATCCGGCGACCACATTTCCTCGCAAGTTTCAGCCCCAAAGCAGCTATCGGGTGTGCTTATGACGCAATCTCCAAAGGGCACATGGGTGCTTCCTTGTAGTTTCTGCAGTATTTTTGGCAAGTGAAACTCTTCCCAATGTGTTGTCCGGAGCCAGGGAGTGAAGTATCGCATTTCTCGGTAATCTAGATTATTAGTTACGTCTGACATGGTTACTATTGCACGGGAATAGACGATATCTTACTGCCGTCATTCGCCAAGTCTGCTCTAAAGTTAGTGATGCAGCGTATAGATACAGTCTACGTGGCTTGGCGGAGCCAGAGGGGAGGCTGAAGGCTGTTGTACATACACATCTTTGGTCGGATGAAGAGTATTTTGCCATCAAGGCAGACTACTCTGCAGTTGTAGTTCACATTGCGGTGGGTGACGGGAAGACCGATATCTAGGAGTATGCCATGGCAAATCTCATCCTCAAGAATTCGGGCCAGCATCTCCATACAATGGAGGTAAAGATCAGGCTCGAGAAAATGGTCATTGCAAGAATAACCCGATATCTCTAGCTCCTACCGAGCGGGAGACGTTAGCACCGTTGCAGAAAGTCGGCTGGGGAGGAGGAGAGGGCATGGTTTGTGGAAGATGGAAGCATGATGCGAAAGAGCATACCGGTCCAACGCGAAGTCTTGCACCAGCAGCTTTAGCCTGGCGAATTGACTCGATAATCCTGTTCGTGTTCCCCTAACAGGCGTCGGTCAGACTTCATTCTGGTTCAAAAACAAAACAATACCTCAAAGTCAAGAGCCCATTGCCTAAGCGCGCAGGCAGCGACGGTCACGAGTCGGCCCATGACTGCGAAGTCTGGTTCTGTTCTACTTGCTGGCGTGTGAGCTTTCAGCTAAAGGGCAGGCGAGAGGGGATCTGTAACTTACCGTCTCGTTCGGGTTTCTCAACTCTGCTGTGTACGTAGTGTCTGGGGAAACAGGTGCGAGTGCGGAGGAGAAGTTGGGAAATCGGGTTGATAAAGGTCCACTAAAATTGGCTGAGGTGCCAGATAATGTCATGCCTACGTAGATCGTGGGCTGCCATCGGCACACGGGGACCCGTGTGCCAAAGATCAGATTATGTAAGACTGCCTAACTAGGAAAATGCCGCACAGCAGCTACAGCGGCCATGCAGCGGCCACAGCAGCTATAGTGGTTACAGTTGCCAGAGTATATTTTTACCTAATCAGGCAGTCTTAAATAGTTCCGATCTTTGGCACACAGGTACCCATGTCTCGATGGCCTCTTTGTAGATCGTGTGTGGCTTACGTCCCTACCTCATCACTATTTAGCGTCGAGGGCTACGATCTCGGAGAGGGAGAAAGAAAGTTAAGGGGGAAAAGGTAAATAAAAAAGAAAATAAAAGTAAACTTCACCTGCGTATTGTAAGCCTTTGGCGTAGGCAATAAAGACTGCAGAGCATGAGAGACGATAGTAAAAAAACTTGCTTCACGGCACTCAGTCCAGCTTATGGTCACCTAACCATCCGCCTGAGGTGGCTGAGGTAGGTCAGGCTAAAACTGCGAGCTGCGAGTGCTGAGTTCTAAGAAATGAGATGAAGATGAATGACTCCATGCCGTCTTTTATGACTGATATATTTGCTGTTCATCAAAATCGGGACCATGGCTATTAGCACAAATTGGCATTGTACGCGAGGCACGTTCCCAAAACATATGACAGATTTTCCCGAGTAGTTGGGCATGTCTATGCATGGTGGACTAAAGGGGGGCATAAATACGTTTCGACCTTCACAAGTTTCAGCAGCATGCAGACCTTGCATTAATGGGAATAGGGTTTAGAGCACTCCCTGTGATAGTATTGATTCCAATCGCACTCGTCGAGTGAACGCTGACAATCCGCAAGTGAAGAGTAGTGGAACGCTAGCAAATCACACGCCTGACCTTTCTCCCTCCTGACGTCGAGTATGACTCCGTTGGACCTGAAAAATCGTAATTTCACGCCTTTGCTTGCTAAGAATCTTATAAAAGGATTGATATTGTGTTCACGGAATATCCTGGCTTTGAAGACTTCTGGAGAAGAGAACGTTGCTGTTAAAGTACTCATGCAAGAACTTGAACGATTTACCAAGATCTTACAGTGTTGTAACTTCTTATCGGTGTTTTGAATGAAAGAAAGAGTCTCCACGTGAGGCCAATGGTGTAGCAGCGCACTATGACTGGCCCCGCGTGATTGGGCTCAGCTTCACGTCACAATCAGCGTTGTCTAGTAAGTACATAACTGCTCCACCTAGCTACATTTACCGATGTAACAATGAATGGATTCATCCGGGAAAGGGAGCGGGGTTGGGGATTTCCTCTTCTCATCTCCCTTCATATTGAGCCCAGCTCTGCCGCCACCAAACTCGATCAAGCCTTTGTGCTCCAACCACAAGAATCTCGATTAACCGAAAACGATGTCTTCAAATATCATTCACATCGAGTACACTCATACGATCAATAATAGGTTCGAAATAACACTCGCATGCAAAAGCTTGCAGGCGACCGGTTGGTTGGTGAAACCTCAACTGAAGCGATTCTGATCAAATTTCGCAACCTTCCAACATGCAATGGAAACTTTCCCTCGGAGTCGCCTTATTCTTCCAAATATGGTATATCTGCGAGAGAGAGGCTCAAATACAAGCGCAAATTCATCACATTCAATACCATGCAGGATGACGGTGCCTATGAGCAGCCCGAAGTCGCAAAGCCACTCTCATTTATAAATGCAGAAGAGAGATTGAGGAAGGCATACTAGTATGTGGGAGAGAGAGAGAGAAAATTTAAGTATCAGAACCGATTTCGTGACGTGGTTGAAGAGCCATATCTCAAAGGAGATCCTGCTGTTCGGGAAAGACACTCGACCCCTGAAGACTCCTGATCACACAACTTCCCACCTCACAGGCGTCGTCTCAGCTTTCACCGTGGACAAGGCTTTTTTCACGTTGAGAAACCACCCTATGGTCTGGGATGGATCATCTACCACTTATGCGGAGATCCGACTATATACGTTGTGATTCATCAAGAAAGTACAGGACCCTTTGAGCGGCTACAGAGTACTCATATCCATGGTACGCGCTACATACCTACCCTTGGATCATTTCATGATTACGGCATAAGATACTCTCTTTTGCAGCAGAACGTCGGAGAGATAGTCGTTATTCTGCCTGGAGTCTACCACTTTGGCTTTCGAACAGGACCAGGCAACATGGAGCATGTTGCATTTGCCCCTATTTTGGAAGGAATAAATCAAGGAATGGGAATTATTTTCTTTACCAGTCTCTAGCCTACCGCTATGTTACTAGGATAATTCACCTGGAACGGTATTTTGAGAAAGCTAACGAGCCAGACACGGCTTCTGACACCTCCGTTGTCAGCTACGAAGAGCCATGGGATTGTGGTGGAGTCTACAACAATGGAAATGGAGAAAACCATGGTGCACTTCCTGAAACTTCTCTAGATGACGTAGAGATGACTGATGGAACCGATGGTCTCACTCATCTTCGTGATGATGCTGAAGCATTCAATGTTAGAGTGATGGAAATTCTAGAGCAAGTTACGGATAAAGGTAGCGATGACGGTCAGGCCTTCGCACGGGCTACAAAGGAGGAAGTGGCCAAGAGCATGGCGTGAGTGGCTTGCTATTTCGGAATGGCACAAATGGCAACAACCGGCGTCGGGGCTCATACCGGAAGCCTTCGGGATTTTGCGGGAAGAATCCTTGCATCAGGAAATTGTTTTCATATATAGACTTACAACCTGGGATTCACATGGGAGTAGATATCGTATTCACCTGATTAAATGAGTAGCGGCCGATGCCAAGTCAACGGAATGTATCGAATACGGCCGACAACTACGGGCTCAGCCACGAGACCAGCGCCACTCGCTTCTTCAAGAGGCATCTTGCTGGCAGGACAAAGATAAAGTGATAAAAGAGGAATGAAACTGCTGAATACTTCTCTGATTGTTTGCACATGTGTAAGCATGTACCACGAGGGGTTATGGTAACTTCACCAAAATAAGACATCCGAGGTAGCAAATATGCCCAGACGTCTGCCTTTCGGAGAGCGAATTTGTATATTACAAAGGACACTTCACTCGTCACAAATATCATCGTGTTGTTCTTGTTTTTGCAAGGTCAAAGTCCGAATTGCAGAATGCATTCTGCCAGAATTCAGCCCCTTCAACACCGGGTAGCTTATTCCGTTCAATGTATCGCATGATGATTTTGCATTAAGGTAGGTCAAGAGTACACATCGCGATCAGGCTCAGATGGTCAATGGTGCAATACAACGCCGAAGGTACATTTGTAAGCAGGGTCGTCCCACACGATTGAATCCGTCAGCACGCCATTTGTTTGACCGAATAAAGTCCCAGATGTCGTCATTCCTTGCTAATAAGTCTGTCCTAATCCCTTTGATCTCTCAGTTTCAACAGATTGTTCACTGCTCGTTACTCTGGTCAACAGCCCATCATGGTCCGCCTCCCAGCTCCATTCGCTGACATCCCTCGCACCCGACTTCTATACGAACGTCCCTCGGATATCGAGCGCCTTGACCGTCTCTCAGAACCCCTTGACGCGACGACGATATGGATGAAACGAGATGACCTGAATTCGAGTCTGGCCTTTGGAGGCAACAAGGTCCGCAAGCTGGAGTATGTCGTCGCCGATGCACTGGCACAAGGCTCCGATACGTTAGTGACTGTTGGGGGCGTGCAATCGAATCACATGCGCCAGACTGCCGCTACGGCAGCCCGGCTGGGACTCAAGGTGCGGCTCGGATATACTTGTCGTGCAAACGAAGTAGGAAGCAGCTGCTGAGCCTCCTCTAGGTTGCGCTTTGCCCTGCCGATGCAGCCACATCGGGCAAAGACGAGTACACTTACGCAGGAAATGTCCAGCTCAATAACATCCTCGGCGCAGAAACCTTTCCCGTCGGCACATCGGAAGAGGATGCCCTCGAAGATCTGAAAAGCCGCGGTAGAAAACCATACGCAATTCCTGCTGGAGCAAGCACCCACCCCCTTGGCGGTCTTGGCTATGCGCGATGGGCTTTCGAGTTGCTGGAACAAGAAGCGGAACTTGGGATCTCGTTCGACGTTGTGGTAGCGGCGGTAGGGTCTTGCTCTACTCTGGGTGGCATGGTTGCAGGCTTCAAGCTCGCGCAGAAACTCGGCCAACATGGCGCCAGAAAGCACCTCCTGGGGTTTTCAGTTCTAAGGGCTTCCCAAGAGGACACCAAAAATCTGGTTCTCCAAATTGCCAGAACGACTGCCGAAAAAATCGGCTTAGCGCCAGACGAGATTACCCAAGACGACTTCGAGATCGACACCAGCTTCTTGGGACCTCGATACGGAGCGTTGGATGAACCCACGTCCGAGGGAATTAAGCTTCTAGCTCAAGCCGAAGGTATCCTACTTGATCCCGTATACACAGGCAAAGCTTTTACTGGGCTGTTGGCGGCGACCAGGAAAGGAGCATTTTCCGAGCAAAATGTCTTGTTTTGTCATACGGGAGGCCAGGCTGCCATGAGTGCATACCCACAGCTAAAATAATGATAATTGTTCATTTTTCAGTTCTCATTCTTATGAACTGTGAAGGCCAACGAAGCTTCGAAACCCCTTTGATTGGTATATAAGTTCATTCTTTTACGATTAAACCGGGGTGAACAGAATTTCACGGTTTGTTATGTTCATACATGTCTTTGATATATGGCAATTCTGCATTAGTACAAAAAGAATGAAAGAACTTTTTCACATGCCACAAACGCTCTCAATGAAAGACGTTTGCCAGATAATCTCCGATTATTACCTTTTCTCGTCTTGTTTCGCATGGCTTGGACAGCAAACCTGCCAACAATGATGCAGTCTTTATAGCAAGACTCATACAATGAATACTAGACCTCACTTTGCGAAACGACGATATATAAACATGACGAGATGTTTACGTTCAATGTTTTGTTGCCATTGCAAGCCACATAATACACTCTTCCACCTTACCGACCGACAGTCGTACCTCATCTCAACGTCTTTATCGAGCGGAATTTCAAGAAAATGGCGACCCCTTACGAGGAAATCATCAACGACGCCTACTGGGCCGTTGCGATGGACATTGGCCACCCCGAATACGCAGACGAAACTAAGCAAAAACTTGCAAATGCCGTCTCTCTGATCGCAAACAAGGTGTTGGTTCCAGGCGTGACACTTCAGCCGGTGCACAATGTGATCCTGCAGACTCACAAGTCACTCTACCCCTGTCACATATTTGGCTGGGAGGAGCTTCTCTGGCCCTCCGAGAAGGCACAGCCGCTGCCAATTGTGCAGCCTGACGAGAGCAACTTCGTCAACCCCGCTGATCTCCACAAGAGCTACGACGGGATTCTAGACGATGGTTGGCTCAAGCATATTCCTCCTCCCAAAGCCAAAGTCGGCACGAAGTTTTCTCCGGCATACAAGGACTCGATCGCAGCCGAGCAACGTGCCGACGCGGCCGTGTTAGGTACTATAATCGTGGACACCCAGGCTGTCCCCGCAGCTACTAACCACTCGCAGAGCAACAAGGAATATATTGGCGAGCAGCGAAGCAAGAAGGAGTCTCCTAAACACCCAGAGGACGACGGGCAAAACAGCAATAAGTCATCAAAGGCCGCCAAAGCCAAGACTGACAAAGAACTGTCTCGGCCGCAATCGCAGGATGTGTTGTGCCCACAATGTCACCAGCCAATGGCACAGTGGCGAGCTTTCTGGCATCAAGTCTGTTGGAAGTGTGACCCCATCAGATAAGCCCAGCCACCGCTCTTCGCTCCAACTGCCGGCGACCTGGGTTGGCGGAATACACGGCTATTGTGAACCGTAAGAGAAAGCATCGCACACCAGGATAAATATGTAGCTGCGTGGAGTTCATGTTAACACACCGGGTAGACATTGGTTTTGAACAAATGAGGGAAGTCCATCCCAGCATAGAGAGGCGCAGCTCACACAAGTGGTGCAGATACTGCTGTATGCGTTATCGACGTCAATCCTTTCCTCGCCTAGAAGACTGGATTAGACTTGGAAGTCATAGGTATCAGGGGGTCCTCTGAGTTGCATGGTTCTGAAGATTTACCTTGCATGACGAACTAGGTCTTGGCGACGAGAAACCTGAACCGTGGCAAAAGGCCTTTGATCCTGAAGCAGAGTTTGTGCAGTTGCATTTCATAACATACGTATGTCCCAAATCGGAGCGTCAATAGTGTGAACCTTGAGTCTCATTCTTTAACAGGATGTTGTGAAACGCACACGAAGTGTGCTACAGTGACTACAAAAGGAGAGTTTATATATGCACATTAATACGAGTCCAATGTTGATTACCGAGATTTCTATAATCTCCCCAAACAAGGACACCAGGTCAAGGAAGCTACTTTTCAATTACGAAGGCCCTGGTAGCAATCCGCGCTGCTGTAGCCGATAAAGCAAGCAATCACTTCAACTGCATTTCAACACAATCCATCAACTGGACTGCGACCAAGGCTTATTTCAACTCGCAAGCTCAACTCACAGACCAGGTTGAACAGCAATTCCCGATGAGAACCTGTCAACTAGCGAGTTGTCTATCTTGCAACATATTTCATAGATGTCTTGACACGGACCAAATCTTCCGAGATCAGCTCAGGTCGTCTCTATCATCACATCAGAGCCATGATCCCTCTTTACATGTCATTGTCTTCATTGAAGCGTAAGAAATATGTCCCATCAGAGCATATCCCTTCTAATCTTTATCCAACCGCACTGCCGCGTTCTTCTCGATGAAGTTGAGGTCTACTTGGTGGCCGAGCAGTTCTCGGATGTTGGAAATGCCGTACTTGATCATCGTCGGTCGCTCCAAACTCAAGCCGAAGCCGAAGACGCGGAGGTCCTTCGGTAGTCCCATGGGCTCCAGCATTTCCGGCCGGAACATGCCGCTGTTACCAATCTGTCGCGTGTTAGTTTGAGTGGCCTACAGGACAAAGTGCCAACTCACCTCTACAATCTTCTTCAGTCCTGCATGGTAGCTGAAGATTTCCATACTCGGTTCGGTATAAGGGTTGTAACTGTACACCACGAATTAGTCCACTCGATAGGTCATTGCTAAGATGACATCAACCTACGCTGGCTTGAATTTGAGGCTGTAGCAAGGGTGTCAGCAATTGATATGTGTCTGCCGTATGCATTAGATTGGATTGCTTACTCTGTAATGCCCATCTTGCCGAAGAAATTATCCATGAACTCCATCAAACCACCGAGAGTCAGGCCGTAATCTGCAATGACACCCTCTACTTGGTGGAACTCGCAGAGATGGGTAGCGTCGACTGTTTCGTTACGGAAGACTCGGTCGATGGAGAAGTACCGCGCAGGCGGAATACGACCATTGGCGTCTTTTTTAGCTGCCAGCTTGTACAGCATGGCGGTTGATGTGGCTGTTGTATGCGTGCGCAGGACAAGTCTACGTCAGAGTTAGTGCGGAAAGCTGGGTAGGGACGGATAGATGCTTACCTTAGGGACTCCTCCTCTGACCACGGATATCTGTAGCCGATGGATCCAAATTTGCCGTCTTGGTGAACCTGCTTTATGTTCTCGAAGTACTCTTCGTAGTTTTGCTTGTCTTCCGAGTTCACAGGGCGAGGCCTGTCGGCCAACTTTGGGTCTGACACGTAGAAAGTGTCTTGAAGATCTCGAGCAGGATGTTGCTAAACACGGTCAGTGCACGGCAAGAAACATGCAGTCGATGAAAAGCATACTTGAGGTACGAAGAGGGCATCGAAGTTCCAGAAGCCGGACTCAACGTATTGGGATGTAGGCATTTCCGTGAAGCCCGTTTCGAAGAAGATTTGACTGCACATGACCGGTCAGTACACCATCTCGAACATGCAATACCGTGGAGTCATGACTGACCGGAACTCGTGTCGCATCTTGTTCAGGGGATGCAGGGAACCCGATCTCTGTGGAACACCCAAGGACTTGAAGTTGTATGGCTCTATGACGCTGTTAGTAATGGCAATGGCGCGAAGTTGAGGAGCAGAAAGAGAAGTTTGCAACGCCATGAGAGCCTGAGAATACTCACTGAAAGTCGCCGACTTCCATGAACCAGATGTCAGTAGGTCCACGGTCAAGTCTGTTTCTTCCTTCACAATCTCCAGAGCGAACTTGTCCCCTTTTGCAATCTCGAAGGATATAATTTTCTGCATCTTCAGAAGCTTGCGCTTCCTCAACTCGAGCAGGATTTTCGGGTCGTGCGTCCGTTTCTCCTTGATTGTCTGGAGCTGTTCTCGCGTTACGTCCTCGACCGAGTCGACCTGGTGGGAGTAAGCTACCGAAACACGTCGAGTAGGCTCAACTGGTACGCACCAATGCGACAAGTTTGCTTCCATCCTTTTTGACCCATTTCTCCCTGAATGCTTTGCCCTGTCCCGCCTTGGTAACTGTCTTGTCGCCAATTTGGGCCTCGAGGTCCTGCAAGGAGAGACCGTCCATGGCCTTTTGCACGGCCTCGAAGACGCGGACCTCATGGCTGCCATGGGCGACAATTGTCTCGGCCTCGGGCTCCAATAGGGCCTCTTCGCGCTCGATCTGCTTGTACGTGACCATGGACCGGGAGGCGAGTCGATCGAGGGCAGCCTTCAAAGAGTCGAAGGTGGCCTGGGGAAAGGCCTCGGTGGACTGGATAGGGTCGGCATTGGACAGAGCTTGGAGGATCTGGGAGGTGAGCTCCTCCGAGGAGCTGGTGTCCGCGGGAGCCATGCTGGTCCCGTACGAGAGTTCGATTTGTTGCAGTGCTGCGACGGAGTGGCAGGTGGTGAGGATTGTGAGTCAGGGACGTCTCGATTTCTTTGGTGGGGTTTTGCTCCGCGAACAAATTGTCGGTTTGGAGGAAGCTGCAACCCCTCCGTTTTGGCTACGGCGCAGCCACAGAAAGCTGTGGCTGAAGTGGAGGGGTGTTGTGGCGCAGTGAGCAAGCCCTCTGTCTGCTGGTCGCTACCATCACAATCTCACCTGCTCAGTTGCCCTGCACAGTGTGCGACAAGTGCTCTCGATTGTTAATGCGTTAGGATGCAGCTTGATGCCTCTCTTACACAACTGATGAATGCCTCCGCCATTCATCTACGAGTCCAAGGTTTTGGTCAGGGCGTGCCATTGGCTAAGCAACGATTTATTCTGCATCCAGAGTCGCCAATCCGAGATCAATTCAAACTGCTAATACTGAAAGTTCGTGCTGGCAGAAATGACGCTTCAAGGACACGCATTACTGGAAACTCATCCGCCGTCTTGCTGCCAACGGAGGATGCCTTTATCAACGGCACAACTGCAGGCATGGTTGCAAGCGCAATATCCCAGCAACTGCAGGGTATGTTGAGCCGGACCTCTCTGTCCGGGTCCTGTGTCAGGCCACGACGTGACGTACCATAGGATTTCGCTTTCGGATGAGGCGATCGCCCCAACCTCCATGGTCATTCTGACGCCGCTGAGTTTCGTGCAACTCCAGCACCTTAGTCCATTTCTGTTTGATAGAACAAAAAGAGAAGCCAGTACGGCAAAATGGTCGCCATCTCTTGGGCATTGGCGACATTGACCTTCTAGTACTCTCTTCGCCCTCACCATGCAGCAACGCACACACCCACGCCTACATCGGCATTGCTGCAAGTCCCGCAAGCCATGAAGCTATGGCTAATAAACTTCCAACCCTCCCCAAACCTTAAAAAATGCAAGCTTAATTCTACTCATCGGGGAGAAACCCTGCCAAGAACGAGATGCGTGTCGATCGAAAACGGAAACGTCATGCCCCACAATCCGTTTGCCCCAGGAACAGGACCATGACGTACATCGTTGACCTAAGCAGGACGAGAACGTAAACTGCTCGAGCAGAAGTCGAGCCTTGCATAATTTCCCAAAATTGAGTTATGCCGCAGTCTTTGCTGCCTACATCGGACGGTCGTGGCGGCGCACACGGCGTCTGTGTTGAGTTGGCTGGACGGTATTGACCGTGACAGCACCTTGGGACAAAGAAACCGCTCCCATGGCAATACCCAGTTGGACATTCCAACGTCAGCTCGACGAGGGGTCAAGCTTTCCGTGGCTTGCTCTGTACCCAAGTTCGCCTAGGACCATCGCCAAGAAGATTGACCATGGCGAAGTATGGAGCTGGTCCACAATGACGACTGTTCAAATGCATAACAGTGAATGCTCGATGGGGGCGGGATCGATGTTGAAATATTCTAGTCTGACGTCGATGTTTGTAAATGTGTGTATATGTATGCGCTTCTCGGCACGGGAACTGAACGAAAGGCTTTTGGCATACCACATCTCAATTGCAAATACCCACGCTTCCTCACCTAACAAGACCCATTCACCAAAAACAACACTTCAAACCACCACAATGGCCAACATCGTAAACAAAGTCGTTGATACCGTGTCCAACACCGTTGGGCTCGGCAACTCCGCCACGCAATCCAACCAGCTCGAGAACCAGAGCAACCGCCAACCGGAGGGTTCCCTCGGCAGCAAGGTTTCGCACGAGAACACACAATCCTCTCTGGGAAGCACACACTCGGACCACAGCACGAGTGCGAGAAACATGGAGTCGGCCTACGGCAATTCTGTCATCGGTTCTGGGAGTACCCAGTCGGCGTTGAACAGTTCCAGCACCAGGAACACACAACCTTCGAACGAGAACTCGAGCAGCATCTCCGAGAATGTCCAGTCGACGTTCAGCAGCAACAACCCCTACTCTAACTCGTCTACACAGCCGCGGACCCAGCCCGGCGTCACTCAGGAGGTGCGATCGATGGTAGACCCCGCCATCTCGCCACAGCACGACCAGAGGGCTCCGAGGTATGTCTTACACAACGACACATCAGAGGGTTGTACAAGTAGAAACCCTCGCAAGCTAACCGACCTGTGCAGCAACACCAACGTCAACGAGAACATTGTCGGTGAGCGGGATCCTCGCGACGCGTCCCACGTGCCCCCATCGGTTATGGCCCAGCACCTAGGAGCTCCGGATATCGAGCACGACTACCCCCACGACAGCAAGACTAAGCGACACTCGGTCAGTGCGCAGGAGGAGCATCTGATGGGATGAAATTGACTCAAAACGATTGTATGATGGGAAAGAATTACTACATTACTTAGTGCTGGCATTCGACACTACACCTGAATCAACATAATGTGATATGACAGTCAAAATACAGCAATGCCCGTGATTAGGTGAACCGAGTTCATGAATTTTCTGTCATGCAGCTAGCCGAGCAATATTTTCCCCGAACCACCACCATGTTATCTTTGCCTGCCCAGGCTCTGCCACGCTTCCGCGAGCGACTCGATCGTACCCGGCCCCACGTCCAGCGCACCGGGTCTCACATGACACGGCCCTGATTGGAGCGGTTAAATGCGCGCAACGGCTGGATAAAGTTGAACCCATGCCGCCTAAACCCGACGCTCTTCGCTGGTGGGGGGAATTTTACTTCACAAGCGCATCCAGTGAGGCTCGGTGTCGGGACATCGCTGTCGTGAGCTGTTACGAAGGATAATGAAGAAGCGGGGGACGAAATCGGAGCTAGGGAGGGACGGTATATAGGCTGTGACACGCATCATCGTCAGTTATTTTTTTCTTTCCGGTCGACTGGCTCTTCTCTTTCTCTTTCTTCTTCATCTTCAACGAGGAGCAACTCCCGTCCCGAGACCTTATAAAGCGTAGCCCCGCGGTAGCTTCACCAAAGATCTGCAGCAGCACGTCATCGCCACACAGACACCTTTCTTCCCAAGATGGCGACCCAAACCATCAACAAGGACGAGTTGAGCGTACGAACAGCAAAAAGAAAATCCCTCTTCCTCCGACAGCCCTCTAACATTTCGCGTAGAACCTCTCCTTCATCCTCAACAAGCCCAACGACGTCACCTTCGCCGAGCGCCCCAAGCCCTCCATCCAGTCCCCCCACGATGTCCTCGTCGCCGTCAACTACACGGGCATCTGCGGCTCTGACGTGCACTACTGGGTGCACGGCGCCATCGGCCACTTCGTCGTCAAGGAGCCCATGGTCCTCGGCCACGAGTCGGCCGGCACCATCATTGAGGTCGGCTCCGATGTCGACAACCTGAAGCCCGGTGACCGCGTCGCCCTCGAGCCCGGCTACGGGTGCCGCCGCTGCGGCAACTGCCGCGCCGGCAAGTACAACCTCTGCCCCAAGATGATCTTCGCCGCCACGCCCCCGTACCACGGCACCCTGACGGGGCTCTGGGCCGCCCCCGCCGACTACTGCTACAAGCTGCCGGACAACGTGTCGCTGCAGGAGGGTGCCATGATCGAGCCGCTGGCCGTCGCGGTGCACATCGTCAAGCAGGCCGTCGTCAAGCCCGGCCAGTCGGTGGTCATCATGGGCGCAGGCCCCGTGGGCCTGCTCTGCGCCGCCGTGGCCAAGAGCTACGGCGCCTCCAAGATCCTGTCCGTGGACATCATTCAGTCCAAGCTGGACATGGCCAAGGAGTTCGCCGCAACCCACACATACGTCTCGCAGCGCATCGCGCCCGAGGACAACGCCAAGGCCATCAAGGACCTGCTTAGCCTGCCCGATGGCGCCGACGTCGTCATCGACGCCAGCGGCGCGGAACCCTCGATCCAGACGAGCCTGCACGTGGTGCGCATGGGCGGCACCTACGTGCAGGGCGGCATGGGCAAGAGCGACATCACCTTCCCCATCATGGCGCTGTGCCTCAAGGAGGTGACGGCCAAGGGATCGTTCCGCTATGGACCCGGCGATTACGAGCTGGCTGTAGACCTGGTGGCCACCGGCAAGGTGGACGTGAAGCGACTCATCTCAGACGTCGTGCCGTTCAAGCAGGCCGAGGAGGCCTTCAGCAAGGTCAAGCAGGGCGAGGTGATCAAGGTGCTCATCGCCGGTCCCAACGAGAAGCAGTAAACTGTCGAGTGACTGTGACGCTGCAACACACCAGGCAAAGGTTGGATGAAGGATATCCACACATGCGGCTCTGACTCTTAAGCTGAGAAATCAGGTAACAGCTGTGGATGGACCAATGGCGCTGAACCAGGGTTGTATTGATGACCTCGGCTGCGGCTCCTTGGAAATTACGATAAATGCCTTGCCGTGCCCAGCATCCGTTGAGTAGTGCCTTGTAATAAGAGATACCCTGCGCTCTACTTCAGCGCAGGGCTGAAAACACATGCCTTCCATCGTACCATGTGTGGGCACCGCTAATCAGCCTCAACGTGCCGGGGTTGCCAAGCTAACAGACCCAACCAAGACATGCACCTGTCAAAACGTGCAGCCAGATGAGTGGTCAGCCGTCGGGACCTACTGCTATGTGCATGGGGGCTGAGTGCTCGTGGACACCTAAGCCGGGATTCACTTTGTTGATCCTCAACCGCGGCTCAACGGTGCATGGTTGGGTTGAGAAAGCAGTTCTACGCTCGGCAGTTTTCGCACTCCCTTTTACTGCTGAGCGTCTTTTCAGACAAGAATTACTGTCCTACCTTTTAAAAAAAAAGATTTAAAAAAAAACGAAGGCAAAGGGCCAAATGTGTTCATGACTCCGTTGCCGCCTGGGCTCAGGCGCATCAATGCGTTGGTGGCTTGACATAGGGCGGTAGCGGGTGCGGCTGAAGAGGGGGCCTCACCGGCACCCTTCACTGGTTTTGCAGTAGCGTTACATTGCTTTTGACCAAGTTTGTAGCAAGTCTGCCTTGGACGGAGAAGAGTTATACTGTCCAACAGGGGGGGGGGGGGNGGGGGGGGGGGGTTGTTTGTGTCGTTGCGTGGCCTGGATGGCCAGATTTAGGTGCCGTATAAGATGGTGTGACGCCGCCGCCGCGGCGAGCGGGACGTATTGCTGCTTTGTTGTTTCTCTCACCGAAGCTCTTCTTCCCAAGCACGGTTGTTCGTCGTGTTGAGTACTCAGGTATTGAGCAAGATCCGACAAGACATAATATACAATGGCGTCGACCGTCGAGAAGGGTCCCAAGGACCATATCCTCCAAACACCGATATGGATCAAAGTCATCCGTGGCTTCCAGTTCCTGCTCGCCATTATCATCCTCGCCCTGACTGCCCGGATCGTCCAAGGTGCCTATTGGGACGAGCCGGGCCTGGCCCTTGCTACAGTATGATCCTCGCCCTGATGAATCGGCGGTTTCGTGTTGGCTGACCGCTTCCAAGTCCATCCTCACCTGGGTCATCGTCGCCTACGCCCTCTTGACCGAAATGGTTGCCATTCTCCATCAAGGCTATCACATCTTCGCCGTGCTGGCGCTCGATGGCTTCATGATGATTCTGTGGCTGGCCACGTTTGCTGCCGTCGCGGCCAACCGAGCGCAGTTCCGATATTCGGTTAGCGTCAGCCAGTGCTACGACGACGGCGGCTTGATCGACGCGGTGACCTGCTTCCGAAAGAGACAAGAAAACGTGATTCTCTTCGAGTCTGGACAGGATATGTACTCCGCCGTTGCTGGCTTGGGTGCTTTGGTCTGGTAAGTCTGGGTGCACCCCTTGACGCGAGCAACGTTGTAATAACCGGCGGCCTAGGCTGTTGTTCATCACCACGTTTGCATGGACTCTGGTGAATTACCTGCGCGGCCGCAAGGAAGGGCGCTTCCCGTTCACGACGGCGTCCACCACCACCCCATCGACGACCGAGAACGCCTACCAGATGGAACCGAAGGTGGAGCAACAACCAGCTGGCGGTCCCGTCCAGCCGCAATACCCTCAGTCGCAATACTCTGAGCAATACCAGGGCCCTCCCCAAGAACATTACCCTCAAGGGCAACACTTATCTCAATACTCCTATCAACATAGCGTGAGCCCCCAACAGCAGCAGGGACCTTACCCGCCGCCCCCGCAACCATATGCTCCTGCCGAAGGGCAGCAACAGTATACGCAATACCCCCCTCAGCCGTACCAGCAGACCTCCCACACTCACACAACGAGCGAGAGCCACGTGGTGAGCCCGATGCAGAGCCAGGATCTCTCCCACTTGTCCCACCAGAGCGAGCTGATGGGCCCCGAGCACGGTGCTGCCCACACCACAGGTGAGCTCGCCGGGTCCGAGGTCAGCCACAAGCCTGGGCACGTAGCCCCGGAATCCTCGGCTCCTCGTCATTAACCGCAGCCCTAAGCATGTCGAGATCGGTTTGTGGGAGAGCCGGCGTGGGGTTGTTCGGGGTGTGGTGAAGTTGGATTAGGCGCCTGAGTTCCGCATATACCATTTTGTTGTGTTTTGGACCATTCATCTTAGTGGAGCTTTTTTAATCAGTTTTGAGGCCAAATAAAAGGTGGCGTCGCGTCGTTTTATATGGATTTGCCGCGTGAAAGAAGTGAAGGGTGCTCGTCCATGTGTTCGTCGAGTAGACGCTCTAGATCTAGGTAACGTGTAAAGACTTCATCATCAGTGCCGTCCAGCTCCAGTCGCTGGGAGAAAGAAGGGACTACGACACTGTGAAAGGAAAGCCGTCGGTCATTCATGTCATGCTGAAAAGATGACCAAGAGTAAGGTAGATTTGGATGACGGGCACTGCCAGGTTGACTCGAGGCGCCCCACCAAGATGGCAGGCGGTGAGGGTTCTGCCGCCTCGGACTCTGGATCGCAGGTTGAGCTCTGAAATCTGATGTCGTTCAGCTTCCGCTGCCAAAACACCATCGAAGCCGCCACGAAGGACGAAAAGGCCGGCACTAGCTGCTGCGTGGACCTCGGCTCTTGCCATCGTCAAATATCAATCTATGGCCGCAATGGCCGCCAAGGCACCCGACGCAGCCTCAAACGGGCTCTCCATGCCCTCCCCGAACCCGCTGCCTCTGTCCGCATCACAAGAAGCCCAGGTCCGCGACGTCTACCACGCACGAGTCCGGCGTATATGTGCAGAAGAGATCAAAGGTGCACTACCTCATGCCCACGTGGAAGTTCCTTCTTTTACCTGTGCTACGGCTACTAACTCTTTTGCAGCCTTCGCCGCATGCGCCGTCGGTCGAACCTTCACCGTGGCCTTTGCCTGCAAAGACCAGCACCGGGCCATGAACAACTGCATGAAGGTGCACGCGACGCGCGAGGAGCACGACGCCGCGCGGCAGGAGTGGTTTTCCATGCGCCAGGAGCGCCAGCGCAAGAGGGAGCAGAAGGCGAGGATGGCCGCGGCGCAGGAGGAGTTTATGCGTGAGTGGTGGGATCTGCCCGAGGACGTGCGGTTATCGCGGAAGAAGAGCATGGAGGAGCAGCGGCGGGAGGAGAGGATAGGCGGCATGCCGGCGGCGAATCGACCACATATCGGTGAGAGCAAGGAGAGGTAGAGAAGGGGGATGGGCCAGTGTGGGTGTCTGCATTTGTGCGGCGTTTGGGAATGTTTACGAGGTCTGCTCGTCTGGATAGAGAGCGGGTTGTACAGCTACAGAAGGAACAAAGTGTACGAGTAGTATCTGGGGTAGAGGAGGTAGGTCATCACGCCCATTGTAAAGAATAAACCGCCACGCACAAGCACGAGCAGCGAGTCTGCATAGCACAGATGGTGCCGGATGGTACTGTATGACACTTGATGACACCGGATGAGTTGAGATTGAAGTTGTCGGACCCGGCGAAGTCGGTCACGGCGCAGCAACAGGATTTAGTGCTTTTGCATGCAGCTTGATCCTTCAGCGTGGTCAAAGGACCGCAACCCACACAGGTAGTGGTGAGCCAACATCTCTTTCACGGCATCCATCTGCCAACAGACCACCAACTCACAAAGAGAGAATCGTGCCGGCGCAATACCACATACTCTATCACTCCAGCCAGTTCAGCTGCTTCTCTGCACAACAGCCAAAATGGACCAACCACGTACCACCTCGGCACCACCACGACCTCTACTGCCGACGATCGGCATCTTGGACGACAGAACATCGGAGCCAGAAGCAGCGGAAAATGTCGTTTCAGCGCTTACTCGCTGAGCCTGGGACTAGCCGCTGCCGATCTTGACGAGACGCTTGCCCTAGGGAAAACGAGGGGGGGCGGAGGGAAACGCCTAACCCGAGTCTGGCCCTATCAAGGCCTTCACCGCACAAGACAGGTGCACGGTAAGCGCAGCAAGGGTCTTTTCGGAGACAGGGATGATGCAGTGTTTCGAGACATGGTCGAGATCCGCCGCCAGGCACGCACGCATGTCAGCGACGCGGGGGCTTCTGGATGCAGCATGTGGGAAAAGTCGTTGATGTTGTCTTGTCGTTTGTCTTGTTCACGCCATCTGTCTTTGTTGGACTGACGATGATTCTGTGAGTGAGCACCAACTTGGCGCTGGACATTATGGGCCTGTTCCCCGCAGGCCTCTCTCATTCCATCGTCCGGCTTACCAACAGCATACACTGATAAATGCAATAGTGTCTTTAGCTGTCCACCCTCACGTCCTGGAATAAGCGCCAGACGACACCCTCGAGTCCAGTCGCCAAATGCCTCCCAAGTTGCCCCAACCCCCAGCCCAGGCCACATCCACGTCTCCCACCANCCCTCCCTCACTCCCAATGGCCTCCATCCATCCTCATCCCACCCACAGGAGCAGCCAGCCCCCCTCTGTCCACTCACAGGGCGCCTGCACCCACACCAGCGCTCCCAGCCAGCGCTTAACGCTTCCCCCCTGCAGTGTGATATCCGCCCCCATTGGCTGCCGCCTGTTTCCCCTTTGGGTCGTCCGCCTGCTGAAAGCTTAACCTCCCCTCTACCTACGCGCGCAGGAAGGGGAGGGAGGGGAGGGGGGGCTTCCTCTGTCCTTTGATCACACCTTTTGGGGGCCCTGCCGAAGCGCCCTTGCAAATGCAAAGCAGCACGAGTGGTCCAATGGCTGTGGGGACCGGGTGCTGCTTGTATTGCCTTTTTCATGTATATCTGCCGTGATGGAACCGTTGGCTGGACCTGCTGTTGCTGCCAAAAGGGATTCTTGGCTTCTGCCACCTCTCGCTCCTCGACTCTCCCAGCTTTTTCGTCAGCAGGCCGGAATCCTGTGCACTGGTGGCTTCTTTGACGACGCGAGGCACGAGACGTACAGCAAAGCCGACCATGAAGCGGTAGACACAGACATCCTTTTTGAATCCTGTGCAATTTGTTATACCTTGATACCCCCTTTGTCCCCGAGCGCTGCACTGTACTGTTTCCCGCTGGCCGCCCTTTGTCAACGTACCGTCCCATCCTCCCCATCCATATCTGGCGTTCCTCGTGCTACAGCAACAAATGTCGTCCTCGCAGCAGCAGCAGCCGCCCTCCGGAGGGCTCTCGCTCTTCCCGAGCCCAAACGCCTCCAAGCCACCTCCCATGTCGCGCTTCACCCCGCAGGCTCGCCGGTCCGAGTCGCGCGAGCGCAGAGCTCCCACGCCGCAGGATCACCACCGACGTGCCCTTACACCGCAGACCGTGTCACCCGTCTCGCCCGACGAGACACCCCAGATGGCTTCACCGCCCAGGAACGGCAGGCAGACGCCCCAGAGCAGGACCCAATCACCGGTAGAGACCAGGCCGCGCTTCCAGGAACCTCCAGCTTGGCCTTTGACCGGCCAGCAACAGACGCAGCCGCAGCGCCAGCAGCAGAACAGACCGGCCGATGTGGTTGTCCAGCAGCCGCGTCAGTTGGCCGAGGTGCCAGTCCGGACGGAAACAGCTCTTTCTCAGGCGAATACTCTAGTTCGAGACGAGAGCACACGGTCAAGGAGTTCTATAGCTAAACTCCCGCTTGACGATGATCCTTCATCTTCGAGCCAACCCATGCGGTCCATCTTTCCCACGTATAACCCGGAGGTGCCCTTGGACCAGCAGAATTACGCCCCTACACAGCTGAGCCCAACCAGAGTGCCCCGGGCCGTTATCAGCCGGCAGGAGTATCACGGCGACATGGCCAGCCCGCGCAGTCAAAACCCACGCAGCCCCCTCCGCAGTCCGCTGAGCGCTGAGCCCAATAACCAGTGGCCCAGGCGGGCAGCAGAGCCCCCAGTGATTCCTCAGCCTTGCACAACAGAGCAGCTGAAGTCGCTGTGGAAAGTCACAAACGGTTGGAAGGCTTCCTCGTCCGAGGGCCGCGTCTTCTGCATGAGGATGACGCAGCTCAAGGACGCTCCCGTATACACACTCTCCTCTTCCGCCAATCACCCATTCTACAACATCCGCCTGGATCCAACGTCGGCTTCGGCCTATGTAACAGTCACCAAGCTCGATCCCAGCAAGCCCTGGAAGGCACCCAAAACAGACCCTAATGGCTCGACGAGTAGTCTCGTCGGGAGCAGCAGCAGCAGTAAAAGAGCCTCGGACAGCAAGCACTGGCAAGAGGCTCTCAACACGACCCTCGAGGAAGAATCACGAAAACACCCTCCCAACGACGGTCTGGTGGCACTGCTCATGCCCACGCCCGCGATGAAGATGGCCTTGGAAAAGAGCAACGACCCCCAAGCCCTGGCCGTGGCGGAGCGAGAATGCGCACGGCTCGTCTGGGACGAGGACAGCTCCAACCACTTCTTGGTGCACCCGGCGTTGGCCAAGCCATTCTGCGTCACGATTGAGCGGTCACCCGCTTGGTCGCGTATCGAGTACACGCTTGAGCACCACGAGTCCCCGCAGCATATCGCCAAGCTGACGCGTGACGGCACCGGCGGCGGCTGGCTGGAAGTCGACACGGGCATCGCGTCCAAGATCGAGAGCTTCTACATCATCGACGTGGCCGTGACGGCACTCATGCTCGTCGCCGCCGCCGATGAGAAGAACCTGCCTGCCGTTGCAGAAGCCTTCGAGCCGCCGCCGCCGCCCCCGGCCATGATCGTCGGCAAAGACCCTGGGCGCCTGAGCAAGTTCGCCCGGCGCGAGGACAAGAAGAAGCGTAAGATGCAGGAGTTCGAGATCGACGTGGAGAGCCAGGACGACAGCATCGGCAAGAAGAGCAAGGCCAAGGAGGCCGAGGACAAGCTGCCGTTTGTGCTGCGGGTGGTGGTGAAGCTGACAAAGGGTGTCTTCAAGTGCTTCATCTGGATTCTTACTCTGCTTTTCAAGATGCTGAAGGGGGTGTTTGGGTGTTTCTACAAGTGCTTGGGGTCAAAGTATTAATGAGACAACGAAACTCGGGAACGGATGGGAAACAATGGAAGCGTCATTCTCTCAAGGGACATATATCTCCATACCCTTTTTGCGTAATCACACTAGTGCACAAGTTCCATGTATTGTGGGCAGATCGTGAAGGGGGTATCTTTTCGCTGTGATTTGTGCGCTGTCTACCGCTTGCGTTGGCGGACCATGATCTTCTTGCCCCGTCTTGTGTAGCCTCCCGACGTCGCCGTCTTGCCCATCTTTGCACGCTGAACGTCCAACGCATTCTCTGCATCCGTCAGGGCCTTTAGCTTCTTGCGGGCGGCCTCTAGCTGCAGCCGTGATCTCTTCGCTGCCTTGAGTCGCTGCTCCTCCAGCTCTTCCTTGGCTTGCGTCTTTTCATCACTCAGTTTATCACTCTCGTCGTCTTGGACCAGCTGTTCCAGCGCCATTTCCCTGTCGTCCTCGTCCTCGAGGAAGACAATCTTCCTTGGGGCTTTCGGTTTTGTAGGTTTTGCAAATACTTCTTCGTCGCTGTCATCTTCGAAGTCCTCATCTCCGTCATCCTCGTCAAGATGGTCAAGACCTTTGGCGAGCACGACTCGTTCTTCGAGCTGGGCCACCTCTTTGGTAGCCAACTGCCTCATCGTCCGGATGTAGCCCACGTCCTGCGTTTTCAGCAGGCGCACTGTATCCATGCTTAGAGCCTTATTTCCACGGTCTCCCTGCGCTGTGCCGCTCCAGCTGCGCCCATCCTGAATCTTCGACCCTGGTCCCTTACGGGACATCATGCCATAGTAGAATTCATCTTCGTTGCGGTCGGCGGCCTTTTGTCGCAGCGATTTGATCGTCTCTTTCTTCTTGTTGTAGTCCTTTGCACGTTGCGAGTAGTCCTAGTAAAGTCAATCACCTGCAAAGCACAAGTGCGAGCGATGGATGAACAAACCTTGTGCTTCTCCAAGAGACCTAAGCGCCGTCGCTCCAGAGGCTGGGCGCGCTCTCGATGGGGGCGCCTCTGGACGGCATTGCGCATCGAAGACATGGTTTCGTGGCGACGGAGAAGCGCAGGATATGGCGAGGCTATGAGGTTCGTAGAGCTGGCTGCGATACGATAGAGAGGGGAACAGTGAGGGTGGAAAGATATGGAGGCGGACTATTTGGTGGGTGGCGGCAGAACTTTTTATGTTTTTGGCGGTGAACCAAAATTTCAGCGCGGCCATTTCTTACTATTTATTCTTACATACCCTGGAGACAGGTAATTCACAACACAGCGCCAAAAGGGATTGACGTCCCCCAGAAAGCCATAACAGTTTGGAACAAAACAAAGAAGATTTCAAGTTTTCCTTCTTGCTAGACGTTCTCCCGACTCCTCCATTGTACTGAGGCTCAGGTCACCCGATCTTTCTAAATAGAACGGACGGTTTCGATATCGATCTCATGCGGACCGCCATCGAAAATTGTGAACCCAAGTAGTGAAAGCAGTTTGTACGACCACTCGACCCAAGCGCAGACTTATGGTCGGTAAAATAAGCGCGTATGTTGGCATATGTAGGGTGATATCAGTTGGGTTTGTTCGACAAGCTGTTGGAGTAACGTGTAACATGATGCAGCATGATGTTCCTGCCTTGTTACCATTGCACCTAAAAATAAAACACATATTTTGGAAAAGAATCATATGCAAAATACTGTTAAATTCATCTCTCAGCACTTGGCAGGTTTACAGTATTTTGCGTATCTTCTCTCAAGTCATGTTGAACTTCTCACCATAGAGCAAGTGTGTCCATACCAACGACTGGATCCCCCTGAACATGAGTGCGGTCACCAAACAATGGTCGCCGCACTCGAACAAATCGTACAAATGCACAATGCGCGTGAATCAGTCATCGATATGATCAAATTGTGAATTCAAGAAGAAGTCAGCCACCAGCTGCGTCGATGTGTAAGCCACCATCCTTGACCTCGACTTGCAGGCCGTGGTACCTAGAATATTAGTAAGGCTTCGTGAGTATTTCAAGATGCATATTCTGCGCCTTGGAGTGTTCACGCCGAATATAGACGTAAGAAAATCAGCTCCTCGTTCATGTCCTTGCGTTGAGGTTGGTCCTTGTCCGACCATACTGACGGAGTCCGAGGACATGTCCATGGTGACGCCGTGTGCGTAATCATCGTCTAGAATAACAAAGCCCAAGCCACAAAGTCGAAATCCGTATTGAATTATATAATAGCTCTCACCGTTCCGGACAAGCTGTGTCATCCAGCGCAGCAGCTATGAATGGTTTGCGCAGGATTCAATGTCGAACAGTGTGTCAGCTGTGACAGCAGCTTCGGCTTCAAGGAGACATAGCTAAAGCCGGCGGAAGAAGTGGGCTCCCGGTGAAATTACGACGGACAACTCGAGGGTATGATTTTGGTGAACAAATATCTCTGCGCTGGATCTGAATGTGGTTGATTTCAAGAGAAGCATTGGATTAGGAACGTGGGTGACGGAAGCACGTATCTGCAGCGTCTGCCAGGGAGCTGCAAGGATCGTGGCGCAGCGGCCTGACCCCCGCACTTGGCCTGTTCATCCATCCAGCCTCTCCTGCAACCGCTACATCATTGCTGCTGACCAGGATCTGCACATGCACCTTTACTAAGGCTCCTGCATAAAGCCGCGTTGGCTGGCGACCAGGCAGCCGCGGCACGGCAGGCTGAACGGGCGGGAACGTTTTAAATAAGAAGGTACACACCGCGCATCCCCAGACCTTCGTCCTTCTTCACAGACCTCAACACTCCACCTTCCGGACGATTGGCAATTGGACTGGACAGGATACCAGAAAGCATGGGCAGCGACAGCGATCAATTGTCCAGCGCCATGGCGGCCGTTGACCTCTCCACCAAAGGCGAGACGGATGCCGCCAAGCGAGCCTTCTTCGACCACTCGACGGCCAAGCGTGTCAACACCGACGCCATCATCGTCGAGAAGCTGACCAACCAGTACCCGAGCCTCGAGCTCGTTGTCGCGCCGACCATGACTATTGACCTGTTTGGTTTCGCTAATGCTGGAAACGCCTCGCTCGAGCCTCTTGAGGACACCTCCACCAAGCTCCCCGGCTCATTCAAATGGGACTTCTACTTCCCTCCTCTGCAGCGCATCGATGGGGACCTGGGTCGCATCGTCGAGCAGCCAAAGTTCGCCAGCTACATCTGCAGATGGTCCGGCAACGACTTCATCATCTACTATGTCGAAGGCCGGGATGGCGCGGAGTCCTTCGGCGTCTCCAACTACTACATCCTCACTACGGACAAGGCCAAAGCCAGGCGGCTGATCCTCGAGGCTGGTAACTGGTCCACGGAACTGCACGACGAGGTCTGGGTCTTTGATCAAGGCTATTGGCAGAAGAGCGCCGCCTTGTTTCAGAGCTTCATCAAGGCATCGTGGGACGTGGTGATTCTCGAACCCAAGATGAAGGACGCCATCATCGAGGACCATCTCAGCTTCTTCCGCTCGCGCGACACCTACGAGCGCCTGCGGGTCCCCTGGAAGCGCGGCATCATTTACCACGGCCCGCCTGGCAACGGCAAGACCATCAGCATCAAGGCGACCATGAAGATGCTCTACCAGCTGGACCCAACGGTGCTTTCGCTTTACGTGCGCTCCTTGAAAAGTGTGAGTGTTGGCATAATTCTCAGAGGATCTCGAGCCGCGTACTAACTCATTCTTGTTTTGTTGCGTCTAGTGGGGGGGTGACGAATACTCAATCAAGGCGATATTCTCACATGCTCGACGGTTTGCGCCGTGCTATCTCATATTCGAGGATTTGGACTCCCTGATCGGCCCTGGGGCTCGGAGCTACTTCTTGAATGAGGTCGATGGTCTCACCAACAACGATGGCATCTTTATGATTGGCAGCACGAACCATCTGGATCAACTGGATCCTGGTATTTCGGTAAGTGACAAATATACGATCGAACCCGACAGGCCTCTTCAGCAACAGCCTTGGCAGCACCAAACATTACTGACGACTTCCAGAAACGACCTTCGCGATTCGACCGCAAGTACTACTTCCCAGACCCTAATTTGAAGGAGCGAATCCTGTACTGCCAGTTCTGGCAGAGGAAGCTCAGCGTCAACAAGGAGATTGAGTTCCCAGACGAGCTGTGCAAGGCCATTGCCGAGATCACGGACAAGTTCAGCTTTGCATATATCCAAGAAGCCTTTATTGCCACTCTTTTGGCCATTGCCCGCAAAAACGAGGATTCGGCAGATGATGCTGTGGACTCGGACTTGCATGACGAATGGGTGGATGTCCCTGCAAGGCCTGCTGCTAGAGATCTAGATAAGCTGCCTCTCTGGGTTGAGATCAAGAAGCAGGTTGCGGTTCTCAGAGAGAGTTTGGATGACGAATAAGGTAGGCTGGAAATCATCGTCAGTTTTATTGATTATGTACAACGATGGAGGTTGCAGGAATTGAGTTGGAGACGACTGCATGTGTGGTAACATGTAACCAAGGGTCAGAATACATGGAATTGCTGCCAACATCTTTTTATAGAACTCGTGCTTATACAAAGCGCATGAGAGCTACGCACTTATTCTTAAGAACTCTTGTCAATTTGAGGACATAACTATCATGACCGGGTGATTCGAGTGGCTATAGAAAACTGGCATGAGAGAATAATAGTGAATACCATCTACGTTTACATATGTAGTTTCACAATAATGCAAAGTCGCAATTGATTCAATCCACACAAAACACTAAAGTTATATTGAAAAGTCTCGCCATTTCCTGCTCACAAAAACAGATCAGATGCTATGTACTTATTTCATGAAACCAGCCTGACCATCACCATCAGCGTCCTTTTTGGGATTCAGCTTGTCCATGAGACTTGGCTTATGACCACTGTCGGTGGAAGAGTGTTGAGGGTTGGTAGAGTGCATGCTGTTGCCAGTGAAGCCTCCGGATCCAGCATTACCGCCTTGTCCGTGGCTGTAGGCGGCAGTTGTGCCGGTGCTACCGGTGGTGGCTGCGGCGCCAATACCCCCGGCAGTAAGGCCGGACTTTTTGCTCTTGCCGGTACGACCAGTACCCTCGTCGGAGGAAGAGCTGCTGCTGGAGTTGCTTCGACCAAGCTTGTTCTGGTGCTATATATCTTTATTAGCATGAAATTTTAAAAGTGCCGTGGGAAAGGATGCCCTACCTTGTGGTGAGCACCGGCGGCGCCCGCGCCAGCCGCACCAGCAGCTAGGCCAGCGCCAGCCGCAGTCCTAGTTTCGGAGCCATATCTCTCGCTACCTTCGTAGCCTTGACCCAAGTTCTCGCCGTGGATACGCCTTTGAGCGTCAGCACCCTCCGATTGGGGCTGAGGACATCCCTCAAACTCGCGGACCTGCTGCACGCCGCGGCCCTCAAGGGCAGTGCGGCCACCGGTGCCGGTGAACTCCTCAAGGGTCTTGGTGGGTAGGGTGGTAGTCTCATGGTGGACGGGAGCCGCGTGGTGCGTCTCGTGGATGGGAACGGTAGTGTGGACGACCGAGGGCGCGATTGTCTCCTTGTTAATGACGGGCTGGACGTGCTCGTGGACGTGGTGGTGGATGCGCTCGCCCGACATGGTGGCGCCGGCCGACGTCGAGTGCGTGGTGTTGTGGGTGGTGCTCGTGTCGCGGTACTTGGCGGCATCGCGCTCGAGGTGCTGCCGGGTGTCGGCGTCGCCGCCATGCTCGAAGGTCTTGTGCTCTACGGGCATCACGTTCTGGGTGTGCTGCTCAGGGCTGGCGGGGGCATGTTAGACCGAGGTACGGGCATGCTGGTGGTAACAAAGGCGCGGCGGGTAGACTTACAGAACCTCCTTGGCCTTGACGGGTTGGATGCGGGTCTGGTGATGCTCCTGGTGCACGTCCTTGTCGACGGCGGCGGTGACATCCTCGTGCTGGTGAGGGAGGACGTGCTCCTCGGTGGCGGCGCGGCGGACGTCCTGGTCGATGGTGGTCTTGTGCTTTCCATCACCGGAAAGGAATTCTCGGGCGGCTTGCTTAGCTCTCTCCATTGTGTCTGATATCTTTGAAAGTGTGCTGGTGGACGGTGTTGTTGTATATGGGAATGGTAGTGTGTATCACGTGTGAATGATTTCAGACTCTTCTTAGAGAAGGGAATTGTTCTTATGGTAGACCAGTCCAGTGTTTATATAAGTAGAGCTGAACCGCCTCATACTATTTCATCCCCTTCGTCATCAAGGGCCAGAAAGTCCTACACGTCATACCTGGACCAGCACACGCACCTTGACGTTGAGCTTGACCTATCCCTACTGGCCCCTTGAGTTGGCCATTGTCCCGTCGCAAGTCCAACGTCAGACGCCGCAGCGGGAAGCCGCGTTAGCAAATCGCACTGCACAGTTGCTGGAATGATGATGCCCGATGGGCCGAAAGTCTGATGCGTCGACCTGCGATGGAGCCTCCCTGCCACGCAGTCCGCTTCGAGCCAAGCGCAGCTGCACGGGTTTGCTGGAGGCTGAGGGACCCCATGAGGCAACCAAGGCTCTGGGTGAGACAACAGCACACTGGACCATTCCGTTGCCGCTCCCGGGGAGGGGGGAGGGGAGGGAAGGGAAGCAAGCATCTGCCCACCCTGCGCGTCATTGGATCGATGGGTGGGATTTTGCGGCTGTGCAATGCTTGTCGTCGATCCGCTAAGACGTGGAGATGTTGACGCACCCAAACAAACAAAAACAAATCCCCCCACCAGAAGCGGAACAGAGATGGAGAAAAGCATCCCATGGGCCCGGGCGATCCGCCGGCCTTAACCCCTCCCTCTCGTCGACTCTATGCATCATGCCAGGCCGATCCATGTGGAGAGGCAGCAACAAAGAGTGCGTCTGCATGGCCCAGAGGCCGAGGCCCCCACGTCATGCGCACATCAGGCCCAAGCATTCGGCTGTCCACGCCCGGTGCAGATAGACGAAGGCAGCCTCAAACCGACGCCGAGATGCGGTTGCAATTCGGCAGCTCTTCCAGATGCAGCCGCTCCATCGGATGAGTCTGTGCTCTGAAGATGTATAGTCAGGCGGAACACTTGATACGTCTTCCGAGAGCGACCTCCTGCAGAATTGTCTGATCAAACAACACACCGAGATCAGTAATTCAAACGCTATGCCACATGCAGCTTTGGACACTGTCTTTCGACCTGGCGGGAATGACATCATAAAAGACCATCTTAAGTCGCAGCATGCAGTATTTGTCAACGTGCTGGAGAGACACGCATGGCAAAATCAACCAAACGTCTCACCCATGGGGAAGCAATGCGTAATGGATGAAGCCATTGACAAATCACAAGCCGCGCAGCTGCCTGCCGTTGTGGCTGGTGAAGACAAAAACAAGGAACCTAGCTCAAAACTCTGAGCTGATCCTCCATCAATGACATACACAGACCCAAGTCCAATCAGCACAAAAAGCTCTCGCCGAAGGGGACGGACCAAAGCATACGCAACAAGCTTCCGTGTTAGAAGGAAAAAGGGTCCGCCCCATGCTACACCCCCGGCCATTGACCTCCAGCCGCTGGCCGTGGTCCTGGTCCCTCTAGCGCGATGATCCGCGATGCCAAGTGGCAGAGCTAAATCGAAGGTCTAGCTGAGGAATGGGGACAAGCGGCTGGGCCATCGAAGTCAGTGGCGTCGCCTAGCCTCGAGCCAATGATGCGGTTTGTGCCGTGGGTTTCTTTTGTGTTTCGGCGTCGTCATCCATCTAGTCAAGCGCCTGTGACGAAAGGCGATGGTGCGGCGAGGGTCTTAGGAGGGATCGTCGGCGGGCTTCAAGATGAGATGCCATGGCAACTCTGCTTTCGAAGAGGCCAATTTCGTGATCACTATACGTGACCGTTATATGCAATGCCCGAAAGATTGAGGAGCTTGAAAAAGGCCATCAGTCGCCACCTGCGTGGCCGTCCGTCTGATGAACATGTCGGCCACGACAACAGAGGCACCGTCCACGATGCTGAAGGGTCAAGCAAGTTGAAGAGGGATAATCCCCATGCCCCTACAGCTTATTCACCGACATCAAATCGTCGCAGCGAAATTCATGAAAAGGCAGAGAATGCAGCACGGATGCCTGAACATGGCAAGCATCAAGTGGCCGAGGCACAAGCATCCGCCCCCGATGAAGGTTACATACAGCACCCAGCCATACGGCCCCTGAGCACGGAAATGGAGCCACGTGCCCCTACGCAAAAGCCTCTACCTGCAGGTACGGCAAGGCACAGGCGCAACTCGTCCTCGTCCTTATACTGCAGCGCCGATGAGCCCCTGACGCCCCCGCGATCTGACGCTGGCGACTTGCGCGCCGGTGACGATGCGGCCCGCCACCGCAGGACCTCAAGCGACAGGAAGGAGGATCTGGATGGACGGCTTCAAGGACTGGACCTCGACACCACCCTCGACGGCGTGACCAAGGACGCGCCCACCGACGTGGACTACACGGTGCACAACCGCGAGCCGGTCATGCACGAAGAGGTCCAGCCGCACGTCCACACAGTCTACAACATAGAACGCACCGTCTCCGTCCACGAGCACGAGCACAAGTACTACATCCAGCCGGTGATTGACCCCGAGCCCACGGTGGCGCCCACGCAGCACTTCTTGGAAGACTCGGCGACGGGAGAGATTTACCGGCTGGATGGCCCGCCGGTGGTGAACGAGGACGGCCAGCTGCAGTGTATCAACCCGGCCACGGGGGAGAAGGCTCTCATTGGGCAGAGCCATGACTCACCATATGTGGCATGAGCGCGAAGAAGATGGATGGGCATATATCTGTATTATAACGGTTGCATTTTTTGCATAGTACGAGGCGGGCGAGTTTGAATCTATGAAAAGTACTGTTAGTGTACTGCTTGTTCGAAAGAAATATCTGCTACGAAACAAATTCTTCGCCGTGAAGTACTTCGTTCATGGTTGGGGAAACATAGTTGGATCATTGAGGATTTAATAGTCGTCGGAGCATGTGCCTCATATGAGTTCACAATGGAGGGGAATCTGATATGTTGGGTGTGGATCGCCAGGATGTCACTTTTATCGCCTATCGATGCGCAAGGTATCGATTCAATCTCATCGATACGAAATTTTCACTGGTGAGGACTGAGGTGCAATCCGTGCCTGGTTGTCGCAGCAGTCAAGTAATCAAAGCACCTCAGATGGTGAAATTGAATTGCTACAGCGCGCCAGTTGACCAGCATATTGAAACCGCGCAAAATAGGTGCGAACACCAAGTAAACCAAATTCCGCGGCGACTATCAACATGCAGCCTAGCGCCCACGCCTAGGTAGCACTTTGACCACAAAAGGGAAAGCAACAGACTGCATTTCCCTCTGCGCCCCCGGCGGATTTCGAGCTCCCTCGGCGTGTTTTGGCCAGTCAGACCCGGGAGGTATTACCGTGGCTTGTCAGCACACGCTGGGCGCCCTATGTCTTACCTCACCCTTCAGGCACTGGCCGTGGTGCGAGAACTGGCTTCCCGCTCACCCTTGTGGCGAGCTTGACAGGCGAGGACGGGATCGACTGTAGCGAGGGCGAGGGGGACAGTGGCATGACTGCATCTGCGCGCTCGGGTTGAAGGCTATCGCCGGGCCAAGGGTCCGGTTGTTACGGGCACTGGGTAAACTTGACCTTGAGACATCTGAGGGGCATCAAGATGATCTGTATATAATATGAGTCAGGCAAACCAATTCCTCATCTTCTACTGATTAAACGCAAACAGCAAAAATCGCGACCATGGCATCAGTAACCATCCAGCCTAGCGACATCCCGTCGCTCGAGGGCAAGATCGCCCTCATCACTGGTTAGACCCCCTCGTCCACTGAACTTCTCGAAACCGTCCCCTGTAAAGCCGTACTAACCCCGCAATTTACCTGGCCTGTAGGTGGATCGTCGGGCATTGGTCTAGGGGCGGTCAAGATCCTTGCCGAGCGAGGCGCCAAGGTCCATGTCCTCGACATCAACCCGCCGCTGGAGGAGGTCGAGGGCGTCACGTTCCACAAGGTCAACGTGGCCAGCTGGACGGAGCTGCGCGACGTGTTCGACAGCCTCGAGCACATCGACTACGTCTTCGCCAATGCCGGCGTGCTGGAGGAGACGGATTACTTTGCCGACAGCTTCGACGCCGAAGGCCGCCTAGCGGAGCCGACGTACCGCGTCGACAACATCAACACCCGCGGCGTGTACAATGTCGTCAAGCTGGCCTGGAGCAAGATGCGCAAGCAGAGCAGGGACTCGCCGTACAGCATTGTCCTCACCACCAGTCTCTCTGCCTACTGCCCGGAGCAGGGCTTCCCCATCTACTCAAGCGGCAAGGTCGCGGTAAGCATCTTTCCACTCCATATGCCGCCTTGAAACTGGACTGACCCGGTCCAGCTCGTCGGCCTGATCCGCGCGCTGCGCTCCATCATCGTCCGCGACAACATCACCATCAACGGCGTCGCCCCCGCCGCCACCGCCACCAACATCGGCAAGGTCGACATCAGCAAGATCCTGACGTCGCTGGGCGTCTCCGTCGCGGCCCCCGAGCACGTCGGCCGCGCCCTCGTCTACTCGGCCGTTGCCACCCAGAGCCGCCGCGTCCAGGTCTACGGCAAGGACAAGGACACGGACCTGTGGCAGAGCGAGCGCTGGAACGGCCGCGTCATCCTCGCCCTCGGAAACACCTACACCGAGCTCGAGGAGCCCATGGCCGATCTGAGGCAATTTTGGCTCGGTAGGGAGAATGTGATTGAGTCGCGCCGACAGCAGGCCATAGGGGACAAGCGGGTTTTTGATTAATTTTATACTGTTCGCGTAGATACTTCAATTAGCATGTAGAACTTTTCCCACTATAAACCGCGCACTGTTTTGTGACCGGAAGTTTAGCATCGCTTTTGTCTGAAACTTTACATCCTGGCCTTTTCCAATAAGCTCGTCTAAGACAGCTGCATTTCCGTGACTGGAACTGTAATCATTGAAAGCTATACAAGAGTATTGTTATGTTCTATTTCACAATTTGCAACAATAATATATTCTCCTAATGTCCGCTAGAGGGCAAAGATCTCTAGTAGGTTAAAGGCCTGCCTTACAAGCCACCAGTCTATCGAGAAAATCAGTTGCATGTCTTTCAGTGGTACGGTGTAGCAAGAATCTGAAGTCACCTGCGAGGCGACCATCAGTGGTTTAAAAGTTTAGAGTGAGCTTTTCATCGCTGTCAACGATTTCAGCAACATTTCCCGTCTCGCCCGTTAAATTAGGGCCTAAGATTCTTGGTTATATTGGGGTTTCATGTTCATGAGATGGAGATGGAGACTGTCAGTATATAGCTACTACCCATCTGCTTGTTACCGCGGACACACGCATCCCCTTCAGAGCAAGAAAACATCATCGCCCAGATACATTGTGACTGTATTATGTCTTCCACAGTGCGATAACAGCTTTTTACATTTCCCATGTTAACAAGGAGAAAGCACTATAGACAACACTTTGAAAGACATTAACATCCTATTTTAACCTGCTAGAAAAACAACGCCTTCCTTATATTATCTGTATAAGAAAACTGGCAAGGCGTTTATCACGGCAACAGAGATAAAGAAGATGATTCAAACTACCTGTCCAAGCTGGATTTCTGGACCGTGTCCGTAACCATATCGTTCACGGGAGAAGTGTTGAAATCGTGGACCCCTTATCCCGACAGGCTTTTGGTGGTAACAGCAGTCTGGTCGGCGCGTATAGAAACATCAAGACACCGTGAAAGGCGCGCCTGGAGTCATAATGCTGGTCGCAACGATGTATTGGGAGAACCGCGAGGAAGCGAATGGAAGTCGGTTGAACTTCACGCAAAGCTGGGGCACTGACAGAAAGCGCATCGAGGCGAAGCTGACGAGGTGGTGTAGGAAGTGGCACTTTGGTCCCCCGCACTGCCTTCTGCGTTGGCAGAGTGTGTTTGTCCATGTGAGGCAACTGGGTCCCTGATATGTGACATTTTGATGCAACCGCCCTGTGACATGCACTTTTTATTCGCCAATTCTTCTGGCTGCGCCCGCAACCTAATCTAAACATCTGCATTGTCGAGTATCGTGTTCCAATAGACGTTTTGGAGCGCACGCTGCGCCGCCCGCCTCTTGCAGCAGCCGTAGGGGATGCATTCAGTGAGGCTCGCGAGGCGCGATCCAACGCTGCGTACCACTGGAACTATGATCATCCGTACCAGGTTAACCATCTTAACATATATATACGGGCTAGAGCTGCAAGCATGTACTGGCTGACGCAAAGTCGGTGCACTTCGCTTCTACCTGGTTTTTGATAACCCTCTTTGAAGCCTCATGGAGTCCGCCGCTAGCATCATCACCATCTGGGACCTCGCGGTCAAAATCGTCCACTTTGCAATTTCGGTCAAGGATGCGCCCGGTGCATGGCAAAGATACTGTGATGGCCTCCGCACAATTGCCTCTGTAGGTCCGAGAAAACCATACATCGCAAGTCAATGGACTAAGGCTGGTGACCAGATTCAGACACTACTCAAAAGCAACATCGAGAAGGACCCTCATCTTGCAACCTTTACCATTGAAGATTGCGGGACACACCGTCCAATTCTTGAGTACATCGATGACAAACTACGCATTGTGAGAGAAGATGCGTTTGCCCTCTTGCAGCGCTTCAACGACTTAGCGCCAGGGAAGGCAGGACAAGCGCTAAATAAAGTGCGTGAAAGGCTGCGCAAAGTCATCTGGTGGACCCTTAAGACCACGGAGTTCGCGCTTAGTCAAGACCAAATAAAAGGCTTGATGGAAGGAGTCGACCGCGCCCAGTCCTATCTTCAGACCGTTCTGCCGTTGGTGATGATGCAGAGGCTGCAAAGTTCAGAACTGCGGTAGGAATGCTTTTCCGTGAGTCTTGCGACCAGAGCTTCGCTAATTTTCACAGGCAACTGCAATCGGCCGATGCTCTTGATTTCATTCGGGCAGAGCTGTTAAGATTCGGCAAAAGCCTTGACGAGATAAGAAACGACGGCGAAAGAATGCTGGGCGCTAAACTCGAGCTTCCTCTGGACCCGGGTTTGGCCCCTGTCATCACTCGCGTGGACCCCGGATTGCAAGAACTCCGTTCTGTTTCCAGTGCCAATGCCCTTGTGTTTCCCCGAATCAACACCAGAGCCGGTGGAAGTTCGCGTCCCGGGGTATCTCCTCGGCAAATACTGGACTCGACTCAAGACTCTAGCGAAGATGTGGAAACAGATCAGCAGGAAGCAACTGTTGAGTTTGGTTACATCTTTGATTTGGAGACTTGTAAGATGTTCCAGGTACCTATCGAATCTGAGGATTACAGACTTGCACTCAGCCCTTACAAGAATCTTGATAGCACCCATAGCCCTTATCTGAACCACCAAAATACTCTTCGGGCCGATGAGCTTGTAGATTGTTTTTCAGATGATGAATGGAAAGAGTTGGACCTTAAACCGATGGAGGAGATTATGTTCATGGGAACGTTTACTCGCGCGATAGGGTACGCGACTGACGCCGAAACGAATTCCATTCAATCGCAGGTCTCCTTAAAAATCCGCCCCAAGTCAAAAGTTTTTATTGCCGAGACTATCCGGCTGAGACCCTGCAGAGTACCAGGATCTTCAAAGCTGAGGTTCTGCGTCGAGCTCATCAATGTCGGCAGTGAGGAGCAAGTGTTTTGCGTCATGACGCCCTGTTCGGCCTCCGACCGCGTCGAGTGCGAACACATCGCGATGGAGATTGAAGACGGACCAGCTTTTTCTAAACCCCTTCCGCGTCAGATGGATCTCACCTCGCTTGAACACGTCCAGAACTCTTCTCAAGATGAGCTTGTGGATGGGTCTGGCTCTCAGAGCGGCACGATACAGCTGTTCCCCAGATGCCACGGCGGTCGCCGCACATGCGCTCACACAGTGGTTGAAAACGAGGGCCATGATCGGCCGCAATGCGCTCGTCAGCATACATTTTATGGTTTGCCCCTTGGGGTTCGCCTACCCGAACAACCTGATCCAGGTGACGATACGCGTGCATTCGAATTGCTACGTACTGTCTCACTTGACGGAGAATTGCCGGACACCACCAGAATCGACCTCCCCCTTCTGCTTCAGTTTGTGTGCATGATGGTCAAATACCAAGATGCGATTGGGAACAAGCCCATGCAACAGGCAAGAGTTTGGGTGTCATCTTTACAACCTTCTGCTTCATTTGATAAAGACGCTTTCGCCTGGCTCTGGATCATGTGGAAGCTAGAGCTTGGAGCGGACTTCAAGAAGCTATCATCAGTGATACAACGACAAGCAAGATCTACCGTTTCGCTATGCCAATACGGACGCAAAAATCGCTATAATGTCAAGTTTCCGGACGGCGCCCTAGGTATATCTACTACCTCATTAATTAGCACGTCGCTAATCTTGGTGCAGAATTGCTCGACGCCCGACGGTCGGCCGCTTTGTTGAGGGTTAGGAACATGATAGAGTCTGAAATGGAGTTATACCGCCGGAGATACCTGCAGGCTTCCACCTACAATGTGGTGTTTGACGAACAAACTATGACTTCCTCACTTGCGTTTGGCTACTTGCGTTTGGAATGTGACAAGTGGCTGACGCAAGCGGGCCCCAAGAGTGCGGACCTGGATTTCCCGGGCACAAGCTTCGATGACGTCCACAGAGCGATCCTTGCGATGGTAAACTTGGGAGGATGGAAGGTTAGCACTCTGTCACACGCTGACAGAATATACGAGCCCTTAGCTGCCTTGTCTATGTTTATTCCTCTCGTTGGCGCGAGCATACGTGTCGGGGTTCTTGAGGGGCACCTTCAAGGTGTTGGCGATGCTACCACGGACAAGCTGCGTGGCTTGGTTGCGCAGTTGGACAATGAAGACTGGGGAATTGACCTAGCTGCGGCCATAGGGGAGGAATAACATGGACGTCTGGCAAGAAGCGGAATAGCATCTCATTGAACAATCTTCAGTTACAGCTTGCCCTGCAGCAACGATGGTGCAATGCATACAATTTGCTGAAGCCTGATGTTTCAAAGTCACCATGGAGTAGATTCGTATTGGCCAAGTCTTCGGTGATGCTTTTGACTCAACCCTTCAGCACTGTACTCAGCTTGGTCATTCTGCTGGTCAACATGGGGGAATTCAACAATCATAAAACCTGATCCGAGTTCACAATCATTCCGATTAACAACTGTCCAAAGCATCATTTGTGACATATATCTCGTAGCCGCATGCCGTGAATAGATCCATTCCAGCTTGCGTCGAACAAGTCGCCCTGCCTTCTTTTTAGACAAGATCAATATCCACCCACTCTCTTGACTTGTGCATGACCAACCGTCGTCGTCACGCAGTTGGAATATTTTGCCAGTCCAGCTGACTCGTGGAGGTGCAATTTCATCCCTCCGTGGATAAATGCGGACAGGGGTGATGGGCGGCCAATGTCGAGCCGCAGCCAACTTGTTATCACTACTATGCATGGGTGCCTTGCTTCTGGGATCCTCCAGAAATCAGTTTCTATTCACCCTCAGTCATTGCCCATCGGCGCTCAACATGCGGCTCCTAAACACAACCACCCTACAGCTAGAATCGCATGACGTGGAAGCCCAGCCGAGATATGCTATACTCTCGCACACCTGGGAAAGGGACGAGGTGCTCTATCACGATATGACGGCTGCATCCGATGACGTCTGGCGGGGAAAGCAGGGCGCTGCCAAGGTCTTGGGCTTTTGCGACATCGCCAAGAAGCACGGCTTCGACCTGGTCTGGATTGTTACATGCTGCATCGACAAAAGCAGTAGCGCTGAACTGTCTGAAGCCATCAATTCCATGTTCCAATGGTATGAAGATGCCAAAGTCTGCTATGTTTATCTGCAGGACGTCGAGCTCTCCCTTGAAGAGGGGGGGTTTTGGGACCGTTTCGCGAGCTGCCGGTGGTTCACTCGCGGATGGACGCTGCAGGAGCTCTTGGCACCCAGGCACGCAAAGTTCTACAATAAGCACTGGACGTTTCTCAGCGAGAAGTTCTCGTTGGCCTCGGAGCTTTCCAAGATCGCCGGTGTCCCCGAGATCCTGCTCCGGCACGGGCACGCGTCACATCCCCCGTCGTGGACCGGACACACGCAGTTCCGCATGTCCAACAGCATGTGCCACGGCTGCGGGAGCTGGACGTGGGACTCGTTACAGGGAGATGGCCTCTCCCAGTTCAGCGTCGCTCAGCGCATGAGCTGGGCCGCCAAGCGCACGACGACCCGCAAGGAGGACCAGGCGTACTGCCTGTTCGGCGTCTTCAACGTAAACCTTCCCCTGCTGTACGGAGAGGGCGGGAAGTCCTTCACGCGCCTGCAGGAGGAGATACTGAGGAGGTGCAATGACCAGTCTGTCCTTGCATATAGAGAGCTGAATCGCTTCGGCCACGGCCTCTTCGCCATGGAGCCAAAAAGTTTCGGGGCCGGCGGCGGAATTGTCGCCGGCCGTCACAACCCAGAGGCGTCCTCCCAACCCACCATTGAATTGTTTCGCGGTGGAATCAGTCTAGATGTCATACTTTGTCCCGCTCCTGGGGAGGATGCCGCCGAACGCTACTATCTCGCAATTCTGCATTGCTCCATGGAAGACAGTTACCTCTCCCGACCAGCAATGCTCATCCAAGCGGTTAATTCAAGGAACAAAGAGTTCATTCGACGGCCGCAATGGGCTATGTATAGGATCGACCCCCCTGGACACGTTACCACATTCGGAGATGTCGGACATGGCTCTTCAGCGTCTTGTAAGTCGATGCGTGAGCCCGGAAGCAGGCCAGCGGTACTTATGGTGGTGTAGACGATATCGTCCTGTCCCATGTAGAGTTGGAGAGGATACGTCTAGTATATGCGGATAACCCCTACGGTCCGGATCCGTCCTCCAATTTCACAGTCCAACTCAAAAGCATCGTGGACTACGATAGGCAACCATGCGTAATTCAAGAGACAGATCCGCAAGCAACAAACCACAACGCCAAGAATTTCAACCAGCCTTATAACAGAAATTTCATTGTATTCCACAAGCCCGGATACCCAAGGTTCTGTGTGGTATTTGGCAATCCTCGCTGGTCATCCGCCAATATATATTCCCTTCATGAACTGGGCCACGGAGGTACGGATATAAATGACGATTGGGAGTTGTCTTCTTACGTGTTGAAAGCTAAGCGGGCCCTGATGGTGACCCATAGCTCGTTGATTCCTGGATATGAGCAAAAAAGCATTGTCATCAGAGGGGAAGAAGGCAAGGAAGATAGGAAGGTCAAGATCAAGACGATAACTCGATCGTTTCTAGGATTTAGTGTTGCAGACCTCTACATCTCCATTACTCCTGTCGAATATTGACGGCAGCGTGGCCCGCTTACCGCAGTCGGGCTGCCATAGGTCCCAGTTGCTCACGAGTTGTCGCCGTACTTGGGGATCAAGCGACGAGAACGAAGAATTGCGTAGAGTATCCGTACGTTATTTTTCTTTTTCTTATCCCAACATAACTATACGCAGCTCATCATTTACGCATTGCATTAGATATTTAACCAGCAGTATGCCAGCCACTTACCTGCTTGACTAGATGGATACCACGGCTCCAAGCCTTACAGAGTTTTGTGCAAATGAAAGCTGATAATGGCACTCGAGTTAGACGAACCCACCAATGGCGCGATTTTCTAGAGCAATATCTTGACATCTCAAAGACGCACTAAAGAAGGGACTGGTCACGTTTGCCTACACATCAGCTCATGCAGCTTTGGTACGCTCAACTTCAATGTTCAACGTTTTGTAGGTGCAGGACACGTCGAGTTACAACTGGTTGCAAAATAAACTGATCATGTCACAGAACGAAATTCAGAGCAATGCACCCGCGTACTGACAGCAGTAGTGGAGTAGTCAGAAAGAAAAGTCATGATTCGTAAACAGAAATCCCGCTCAAAGCCATGCTATCATGCTGGTGTCATCACAGCCTCAACTAGGCAGCCGTCCGTCCACATCATTGCCGCGGCACAATCACCTTCAGTTTATACGTCTTACCCGCCTCGATATCCTTGATATATGCCCCCGGCACGTCATTCCCATCCCTCCTTACCATCGTCTCCTTGACATTGCCCCTCGCAATGTCCACCTCAAACGTCGCTCCGCGGAACTCCCTCGTGACCTTGGCATAGTTCCACGACGACGGCAGCTGCGGCTGCACTCTCAGGCCCTCGGCATCGCCCTTGAGGCCGAACAGGCTCTCGATGAGCGTGCGGTACACCCACGCCACCGTGCCCGTGTTGAAGAGGTGGCTGGAACGTCCCGCCGTGCGCGGGTACTCCCGCCACGCACCGCGGTAGTAGTTGGGGATGTACACGGGCAGCTGGCCGCGCTGCAGGTAGTCATCCTCGCTAGGCCCGGGGATCATCTGCCGCAGCAGGCTGTGCGCGCGGTCACTCTCGCCGACTGAGTAGAGACTGTAGATGTAGAAGATGGCGGCGTGGTTGTACACGGAGGCGTTCTCTCCCGAGCCGGGGTACTTTTGCGTCACGCGGCCGACGTCCTCCCGCATGCCGCTGTACGGAGGACCGAACATTGTGACGCCGAACGGCGTGTGCAGGTCCTTCTCGACGTGCGCGAGCATCTTGGCCCGTTGCTCGGGGCTCGCGGCGCCGCTGAGGATGGACCAGGCTTGCGGGTTGAGCCATATGCGTCCCTCCTTGTCAGACTTGACACCAAACTTGACGTTGTCGTCAGTGATGCCACGGATGAACCAGTCGCCATCCCACATCTGCTTGTTGGCAACGGCATTGACCTCCTGCACGGCAGCGCGGTACTTGGCAGCCGTCTTGGTCTTGCCATGCTGCTCGGCGATGGTAGCCCAGAGCTTGACGGCATACGCAGTGGCCAGCGTCAACCATCCAGAGACACCTTTGCCCTTGTAGCCGACCATGTTCATGGGGTCGCACCAATCGCCCTGCTCGATGAAGCTAAGGCCGCGGTGGTCTCGCGCCGACAGCAGCCAGTCCATGGCTCTGCTGAGACGGTCAAAGACTGTCAGCGTCTTGCCGTGCACATCGGCGATCTCCTCATCGAGCAGAGCGTAGTCACCAGTCTCAGCCAGGTACACTTCCAGCGCGATCGGAACCCAAACGCAGTGATCAGTGTGAGGGATCTGATTAATATACTTCAGCTCGGCTCCTTCAACGAGTAGAATGCCGTCAGGCATGGAGCCGTTCTTCTCCTGTTGGGATAGTGCGGTGATGAGGGCTTTCCTCGTCACAGATGGCTTGATGAAGGCCATGCCCATGTTGTCCTGAAGATAGTTTCGTGTCTGGGGATCCGTCGTCAAACGATTCACATCACCATGGTAGTACATCTGCCGCGGCAGCCAATGGTTAACAAAGTTGTTCAGCTCCTTGTCGGGTGTCTCAACCTGTAGACAGCCTCGGCCGAGGTGGACATATGCTGCGTACTCGCGCAAAGCGCGTGCGAAGCCTTCTTTGCTGAGGTATTTCGACTTGATGGACTTGATCTCGTTATCGTCCAGGGCAGGGCCGAAGATGAAACGGTACTCCCGCTTCTCGTTGGCTGCTAGGTCCAAGCGGTACTGGACCGCAGCGACGGGCGTCTCGTAGCGAGCATCGCCGCCAGCCAGCTCCTCTTGCTGCAAGGCCGAGGGGTTGTGCAACCCTCCCTCGCCTTCGAAGGTCTGCTGGTTAACCTCCCAGGAGTCGGGCGTCTCCTCACACAGAAAGTACGTCTTGTCTTTCAGAGACTTGTTCTTGAAGTAGTCGGCTGCCTTTTGGTACGGTGTGATGCTAGAGCCGACGATGCCGCCGAGGTCTTCACGGTATTCACCCGACTGGTTCATCCACGACATGTAGCCAATGGTGAAGTAGGGGACGACACTGATCTTGCGTCTCCTGCCCGAAATGTTGGTCACGCGCAAGCTCCAAAGTTCCACAACGTCAGCAGTGGGCAGGCCGACCGTCAGCTCCACACGGATGCCAAGGTGCTCGACGGTCCATTGGATGTCGGCCTTGCCAATCGAGAAGACGAAGCTGTCTACTGGGGCGCGGACGGGCTCGTACGGCGCCGAGAAGAGGTCGCCTGTCTCCTCGTCTTTGATGTACACGAAACGACCGGGGTGGTGAGTGAAGTAATTCTGCTCCGGCTGCATGAATGTCTTCATCTCCAGGTTGGGAGCGTGTGAATACTTTGCTGGCTCCGGCTGCATGAACTGAGCTACGGCATAGCCCCGACATGTGATCTGCATCATCATTTTCTGATTCCAGAGGAAACCGCCGGCCTTGGGCATGGCCGTGGGGCTGGCGAGCTCATAGCGCTCACCGTCAGGAGATGGGCAAAGCAGCATGATGGAGAGATGTGAAGTATTGCAATAGGGTATGAAGAGATTGCACAGAGACAAAAAGAAGCAGCAGAAGAAGGAGCAAGAAGAAAAGGAAGAAGGGCTTTACAGGAAATCTAAGAGAGAAGTTCCGGGGCTTCCATCGCAATATAAAGCCAAGCGTCCGGGGGCCCTTCCCTCGTGTTGGCATGGGGGCCCCCCTAAACTAGCGGGCACTTGTAAGCCCTCGCAGGCATTAGGGAAGGAAGCCGTTAGACAGTAAGAAAAGAAGGGGGAAAAAACCAGTGGTCACTTGACAGCCCAAGACTTTGGGGAAGGCCGTCTTGGCCGTACCCGAGACACGGCGCCCCCCTTATTCACCGCTTGGCCGTCCCCACGCTGTGCCACCCCTTGTTTACGGTAGAGGATTCTCACCGAAAAAAGGGACTCTTGGTTCGTCAAGATGGGCGTTGCCCACTCAGAGCCCCAGAATGCGGTCAGCGTGCATGGCCTGGCTGACCGGGAACAGCAAAATTCGATGCGCGTGTGCGTGGAGACTATCGACCGCCGGTGGACCCGGGTCCGGGGAGGCTCCCCGGGGGCCAACGACGGCTGCTTTTCGTCAATAAAAACTCGTCACCTGCAAGGTAAGGGGGTAATGAGTCGGGTGGGCAGGTCCAACGCGTTAAGACAGTGGGTGAGTTGTGCCGTTGCGGTGGCTGTTCTTTGTGTCTTTGTTGCTTTGCTGGCTCGTACACTGACTCTGTGGCAGGGACAAGGATCACCTGATGGAAAAGCCATGCGCCGCCTGGAATATGGAATTTAGCCTGATTCGGAATGTCTCCTTTTTTTATTTTCTATCACAGCTTCTCGTTGGAATGCCATCCCGCGGAGCAATTGGCTCCAATTTGCAAATGCTTCTCGTCGTCTATTCACCATACGACCACACGTCACAGTGTAACCCTCCCGCCGGGCGCTCCGTCTCCTTCCGTAAGTCCCTTTGCTCGGCGCCCTTCACTCCCTCATAATCTACACGGCAAACCGGAACGGAGGAGACCAACAAAAGAGGGGGAACCCAACGCAGGCCGTGCCAGAACCCGGAAATGATTTGCACCACCTCGGCTGATTCCCCCACGCTCCGCCAACGAACACGACGTGATTCCCCCGCGTGGGGACGAGTTCAGGGGGCACGAGGCCGTTTTCCCGCCGCTAAATGGGCCTAAACGAGCGAGCCAAGGCCTCTGCAACGCCTGGTGAGCCTGCTAAGCCTCTTGGCAGACGGTCGCGGGCTTTGTACAACACTCCTCGGACCAACGAGTGCGTTGAGGTACTGTAAGACTTTGTGGCTTGCGGGCTAGTGGTCGTGCCGTGCGTGTTTGCTCTTGTGCTGTATCTTCTCTCCGTACTTAATCAGCACGAATGGGATCGGGATGAACGCCACGGATATAAAGGCAAGCGTTGAGCTGGCCCAAGCGACGCCGAGGTAGTTGTACATGGCGCGAGCAAACAACGGCTGAATCACAAAGCTGTCAGTCAATTGCCTCGGGAGCAGAAGGGAATTGGCAATTCACGAAGCCAGCGCCGAGTGCGCTTCTGAAGAAATCGTTGCCCGCCAGCACCGAAGCCGCGTACTCGGGGTACGCGTCGCTCAAGCATTTGGGCACGGAATTGAAGAGGAGGAGCGAGCCAATGGCAAACCAGGCCGTGCCGATGATGGGCACGATCCAATGAACATCCGGCCGCGACGCCCAGCCGAACCAGAAGAGACAGATGGGAATGGCGAAGGCGCCGACAAAAGCAGGTGGCAGCCTCCATTCGGGCTTGAGCTCTCCGTCCTCGTTGAACTTGGGCTCGATGTACTTTCGCCGATACCACACAAACGGCTGCAGCGTGAGGAGCAGGCCGACGAAGATGCCCAGGAATGCGAAACCCTGAATGCCCAACGAGAACCTGTAGATTCTGGTGAAGACGAGAGGGAATGACTCAAACCACACGTATGACAAGCCGTAGATGGGCGCGATGTAGAGATCCAGGGCGATAACGATGGGCTCGCCGAACGTCGGTTGGAACGGTCGAACCAGTGTCATAACCGCCATGTCCTTGAAGGACATGTCAATGCTCGCCAACTCTCCCTCGGACACCAGCTTGTCATTTTCCGTGAGCTTGCGCAAACGGCGGCTCCGTCGGTACAGAATATTTGCCGACGACGTCTCCGGCAGGAAGAAGACAAGCAGCACAAGCGTGAACCCCGACAACCACATGAGCTCCCAGATCGTCCACCTCCGGCCCTTTGCCTCGGCCGTAAAGCCGCCGATCAGCGGGCCCAGCATCGGCCCGGAGACGGCGCCGATGCCCCATACCGCCAGGCCGTACGTGCGCTTCGCCGGCCGGGACATGTCGCCGATTGAAGCTCCGCCCGTTGCCAAGGACGGCGAACCGATGAAGTCGGTGAGGAACCGGAAGGCTAGCAGCATGCCGAAGTTGGTTGCCAGTGCGGTGGGGACCCATGCATCTCAGGTAAAGGCCACTGAATACTTGTTTATCGATGGTGTAGCCCGTCCAAGTCATCTTTCTAGTCTCTAGCCTTCGCGTCTTGTAGGGTGTTGAGCATTCATGTTTATAAGCAACCTTGTGTCAAATATTCATTACGACACCAAATATGCACATCGTAAATTTTGATTCCAACTCAACTCTTTCTTTTCGTTATGATAGTTGAAGTCAAAGATGGTAGGTGGTGCCTTGACGCGATGGAAAATTACTTCTAACCATTGGAGGATGATTTTGGCGCCGATTGATAAATCGCCAAACTCCTCCAAGTCTGTACAAATGATATGTGGCATATATAAATTTTTTTTTAGCTGGGATGCTTGATGGTTTTCTTGGAACATCACAAAGAATGTGCTTCACAGGACGAAAGGCCCCGACGCTGCAAACTAGAATAGGGAGAATCCCATGCCCTATTTTGAAACCATTTTTCGGTCAGGTCAGCACAAACAGATACAGAAACAGGGCAGCCGGAGCCTTGTGTTAGCTCAGCCGCGCCTATAAGCCACAGTTGTGAAATTTTAACACAACCCTGCAGAATTTCCAGCAGTCAAACCCCGTACAAACGTCTCAGTGACTTGCCGTAAGGATAGATTTCTCGAGTGGATCTACTGCGAGAACGCTGCTAGGCTGACAGCCCGACACCGTCAGCCAATCATAGATGCACAACTAAAGCCGCGTTTCGTCATCTGTTCCGGCTTCTGCCTTCTTGGAGCTGTCAATGAGCGGAATATGACAGGATGATATGAGCGTTTCAACTCAATTCAAGGACTGTTTAATGCTCAATGAGGAAGTTGCAACATAAACCATCTCGGACTGGCGCTCAGAAAGCTCTTTGACTCGGTAAACATACCAGGACAAGGAGGTGCCTAAAATAGATCAACTGCGACCCCGTCAAATGCCCACCGCCCCGCTCCCTTGCCGGTCCTTAACGTAGGATTCAAGATGGATTTCTGGGAAGATCATCCTTGATCGCCCTCGGCAATGGATGCTTTGAGACAAGCGGTTGAGAATAAGGTAGGTGGGAAGAGTGGTTATAAAAAGGCAATCCCCGGCCGTGATGGACCAGAGAAGTTCTTCCTAAGTGCTCGGATCTCATGATAATTTGTCGGAACCATGTATCCTAGCAAGACTCTCGCCGTGACAGCCCTGGCCTTTGGCCTCTCCGCGGCGGCTGCCACGCCCAACCTCGTGAAGCGCTCGCCGCCAGCAGAAGAGATCAACGGCACGTACGTTGTCGACCGCCAAGCCCAATTCGCCAACCATGTGAGCTGGAATTTCCAGAGCGGCCAGCTGCCAAGCTGGCTTTGGCGAAGCAATTATGCCGTTGGCGACAACAGCCGCGTCTTTGTTCCCGAAAACGCCATTCTTCGAGACGGGTACCTGGATCTGCTTGTCAACGGTGGACAGACGGCGAGGCCGTATAGGAGCGCCGAGATTGTCACCATTGCCAACAACATCAGATACGCAAGCGTGCGGACCGTTGCCATACTGACAGAGCCCGCTGGTGTCTGCAACGGTAAGACGCAACGTGTTCCTACCAAAGTGAGGTTTCTAACAGTGGCTACAGGCATGTTCTTCTACCGGTCCGATTCCCAGGAAACCGACATCGAATGGCTATCCGACGCGTCGTCCGGATCCAACCGTGGCACTCGCTGGCTCTGGCTGACCAACCAGGACACCAACGGCGACGGCAGCACCCACAACACCGTCTATCCGCCAGCGAACCCAACCGTGCAGGAGCACGAGTACCGATTGGACTGGACGGAGGGACTCGTACGGTGGTTCGTGGACGGTGTGCAGGTCTGGCAGACAACTCAGGATGTGCCGACGGCGGCTGGCCCCTGGGTTTGGAACAACTGGTCCAACGGCGACCCTCAGTGGTCTGTTGGACCCCCGGCAGTGGATGCGGTTTTCAGGATCCGGTCTATTGAGATGTACTACAACACGGCATGAGTCTGTATGCAATGGTCTTGTATTTAGATCAACGTTGAGGGTTCTCTGTTTTGGATACCATTTGTGGCCGAATTGGCTCAAGCGTACAAGCAAGCGTGCAGCTTCAGGAAAAATACAGTACATACCTATGTTGCATCTGATTTGTATGTATCAGATGCGAAATACTGAGTTTCAGGTGATGAAATGTGATGTAGTTCAGGGCTTAGGTGAGAAGCGTTGTTTGATATTATCCCGGGAATATGAAGCGAAAACGATGACTTGGCAACACGATGCCAGAACCATAAAATCGTTTAGTTCATTTCTAGGAAGCATGAGTTGGTAATTCCTGGATTGCGATTGGAAGAGCCGTCATTCCAAACCGCGTTCTGAATAACGTCGATATGTTTTAAATCATTCTCGCGCTGCTGGGCGTTTGGGCCTCCTGCAAGCCGAGCCCAATGTCTCACTCGCAGCACAGCGAGGCAGGGGAGGGAGGCCACAGTGGGGAATCAAGAGAGTTTTAGCGGTCCGGGACGCCCTGTCCTTGCCGAAGCAGCCGGCGCTAAAGAAAAAAAACACGTCCCGCGTTTCCTGCGTGTCAGCGTGCCGTCGGTAATTTCTGGAGGGCTTAGCTCCCTGCAATCTCTCTTCCTTTCCTCCTCCCCAGCCCAGAACGACGAGTTTCCTGCAAGACGCGGCTCGGGGAGGGTCTTTGCTCGAGATGGCTATGGACCCGGCTGGTTGTGTCTCAGTCGTAGGCCTGCTGTTGGCGGTGAGCCTCGCGGCTGGCCTCGCCCGGGCGGTGCCGGAGCTGCAGTGCCCAGACTATGTGACCACGTATGGTACGTCGCGTCCACCAACAAGCACCCGCGTCGTGACTCCCGAAGCCCAGCCGTATTAATGCATGCGTGTGTGTTCTCATTAGCGCCTCTCGTGTGGTTGCATTCAGACGACCCCTACATGCCCAGCGACATCCTCACCCATGTGCAACACACCAAGCCGCAGCTGGACGGGAAGCCCATCCCGGATGTCCCTGCTTTGGACTTGGACAACCTAGACGTCCTCAACGACTTTGGGGACCAAGTCGCCCTTACGTCCATCCACGATCCCACCACCTTCCCGGCGTGGATCTTTGGCAAAACCCCAGATGAGGCAGGACAGGTTCACAATGCCACGCCTGCCGTCGTCGTCTTGGTAGAGAAGAACGAGCTGGATCTCGACGCCTTCTACTTCTACTTCTATTCTTACAACGAAGGGCCTAACATCACCCAAGTCCTTGAGCCTCTTAACCGAATTGTCGATGGTCCCGAAGCGCAGACGGGCATGCACTTTGGTGATCATGTGGGAGACTGGTGAGTTATTTCCCTTAATGATGTTCGTATCCCTTCTGACGAGTTTTGGCAAGGGAACACAACATGATTCGCTTTCAAAACGGCACACCTCAGGGAATATACTACAGCCAGCATCGAGACGGCAAGGGTTATTCGTGGTCGGACCCAGCAGTCTCTAAGAAAGACGAACGGGTACGTTGACATCGCACTTTGGAATACCCGGCAAGTCTGACTTTGTCCTTTCGCAGCCTTACGTCTACAGCGGCCGTGGCTCTCACGCGAATTATCCAGAACCAGGGTGAGTCCTTTCTACGTGCGACAGCTTCGAAATATGCATGCCTTGGCTAACATGGTTCAAGTGCGCAAATACACGACCAAGCTCTGATAGACTGGTGTGACCAAGGCCAAATTTGGGACCCCGTGGCCTCGGCGTACTTCTACCGCTTCAACGCTACCACTTCAGAGTTGACTCATATAGCCGGCCCTGGAGAGTCTTCCCCTCCATCAGCCAACCTTACATCATTTCTCTACTTCAATGGTCGCTGGGGCGATAGAGAATACCCAGTCTCCGACCCTCGTCAAAAGGTCATCCCCCGCTTCGGCCTCAGGCGCTTCGAAACCGGCCCCAGTGGTCCTCTCACTAAACATCTTTTGCGCAAGGGCCTTGAGCCCGATGAGAAGCGCATCCTCACCTGGGTGGAGTGGAGCGCGGGCGTGCTCATGTGGTGGTACCCTTGCTGCATAAGGGGATGGAGGAAATGGGTGTTTTTAACCTTGTTCATTGTGTTGCTGACGGGAATCGTTTTGGGAGTTGTGCATCTGGTGATGAGGTTGAGGAACAGAAGACGGAAGACAAAGCAGGGCGTGTCTATCGGCTTAGACGACTTGAATTTTGAAGAAGAGGGCTTGCTGGAGTCTTCGGATGACGAGAGGGAGGAGAGGGATCTATCGGATGGCGAAGTTGGATATATATAGGCTGCGGTGTTGCAAGAGACTGAAATCGAGCTTTTCCTTATGCCATATGTCCCGCAAATATCACATCGCACGAGGTCCATGGACTTGGTCTGGTTTAAGGCGCCAAGTCGAGACGAAAGACAAGGGAAGCTAGCCACCAGTGAGCAGAGAAGCAGGCCTTCAAGTCGGTCGAACAGCGACCTTGACAGTGGGCGTCTCAACGACAGCATCTGCATGGGCTTCTACGACAGACAATTTGCATTTTATTTGAGCTAGACCCGTGTGCAGACGATAAGGAAGTTACGCCGATGGGAATGTGGTCGTTGTAAATTGCTCATATTCATCTTGGCGTTGCATCGTTGCATATGATGATTTCGCACTGTGGAGATATTCACAGTGAGAGCATCTTGAACGGACATGGGCCAATCTCACACTTGGAGGCAGCTATTTGGCAATATTATGTCTATCTGTAGGACACCCCCTCTTGGGGCATCCCAACAGTTCCAGTCCGAGCAGTTGTGAAGGCGCAGTGCCCTTCACCTCTATGCATACTCACTACACCCCATTGCACAGGGAACATATACCCATCTGATTTATCCTCCTCCAGCACATGGCATGCCGCAGCAATCGCCTTGCTATTCGTAGCTACCAGCCTCATGGTCCCCTCATACTTGCGGAATCCTACAACGACAATGATGACGATCAACAGCAGTCCAGCGAAAATGGCTATCCTGGTCAGCGCTGGCAAGCTGGGGATGGTCGGTTGCTGACTTACTTATGAACAGTGCAATCGGGCTATACCCGCAGGTGGAAAAGGAATTCTCGGCATCGTCGGTGCCATCCGCCATGATGGCCGTAATGCGAGCCAGGAACAAGCTTTGGGATATCAGCCAGTGCATGAATCCCGAGCTCGCGTACAGCGGGATACCGTAGCGCAGCGGCAGAGATATAAAGTAGCTTGAGCGCTGGATGCCAATGGGCTCTGAGACTCGCAGGGGCTTTCGATACTTGGGGAGGTGCATGCGGCTGAACTCGCGTTGCACGAGGAACGTGCTCAGCATGGTGTTGTATAAGATGTAGAGTATCGACAGCACGAGCTGGGGCAGATTGGCGAGGAGTACGTTGGATATGAGCCCGGCCGGGTCGTCCCGTGGCAGGCCGAGGACCAAGAAGGTATACGGCGTCAAAGAGCCGAAGCCGAGGTGCCAGAGATCTACCACGCCGACGTGGAAGTCGCGGTGCCGGAGGCTAATAATAGCAAGGCCCAAGAGAATAGCCGCAATCATGATAACGACAAGGCACCTAGAGGGCACATATCAGCACGCCAACGCCTAGTCACCCTGTTGATGTCAGATCTTCACTTACGTGGATAGGAAGATAACCCATTGTCTCACGCTGGCAGCTGACTTCCACGTCTTCACCTCCTCTTTAAACACGCGAGCCGGCGGAAGCTGCTCCGTAGACTCTTGCTCCGTAGATTCTTGGACCGTAGACTCTTCGATTCGACGACCATACCAAGTCCGTTTCGTTCGAAAATCGGCCTTGGTCGCGAGACACATCCCTATAGTCTTGTCGTCTGGAGCTCGCATAAAGGAGCCTATCGCGTCACCGAGTGTGTACAGCGTCTGCTTCTTAGGGTCCGACTGTCTATCTTCGCGCCTTCTCCTTGTCCAGATGAACAGCATGATGGCGGCTTTGACGAAGTTCATCATGCAGATTGTGAACATGATAGGGGGCGAGTATTCGAATCGGCACTGGGTTTCGAGCTGTTCGGGCGGCTGCACGAGGCAGCTGGAGACTTCGTATCGTTTAGGACCGAGATACCATGTGGTAATGGGCGACTGGGGTGACTGTGCTTTGAACTCCCCCGTGCCATTCCCCAAAGCCCACATGTTCTTGCCCCAGTCGTCCGAGCGTGGAATGATGGAAACATACATCAGCAGGCTGTCGTTGGGGTCGGTTTGCAGGCTCTCATTCCTGACCAGTACCAGAGCGTTACCCTGTGGAATCCAGTAATCGTCGTAGAGGTCGAAGCAAGCAGAGATGTTGAGTCTTTGGTAGCGAGCAGCATTGTCCTGCATCCCCTGGATGATTTGGGTGTGGTTCCATTCGGGTGGGTTGACCCGGGCCTCATCCCAGCCGTTGTCTCCAGCTCGATTTGCCTCCGCCGTTGCTAGCGACCAGGAGCTGCCGGTGATGAACGAGTCCTTGACAACTGCTACGGTGTAGTTGTGAGATGACAAGGATTGAAACACGGCTGAGTTGTAGCTAAGGCTTCTATAAGTACTTTCGCCAAGCCTGGTTCAGTAGGTTGGTGCTTACATGAGGTGAATCGGCACCGAGCTGAATGCGAGGAGAACCCACGAGAACCTCCTCCATCCCCCTATGTACCGCAGATTACGCAGACTAGGAATCCCAATGGCCAGCCATGTTCCATTTCCATGCGCCCGGTCCACATCTCCGCGCGTTGGTGCGGCCTGCAGTTGCATGCAGTAGTTGGAAGCAGACAGCATTCCCGTCGCGAGGAGGTTGATGAGCAGATGCAGCCACTGGTCGAGGGATCTGACGGTTGAGCAGTCGCCTTGGTAGATGATGCTAACTCCCTCATTGCTTCCGTAACTGGACACAGCGAAGATGGTCAAGCTGAGATTAGTAAAGAGTATAAGGCCAATAAGGACAATCTGAATCATGAGCGCGCGACTTCTGCGGGATAGCCAGATGCGCAAGTTGCTGTTCTCGTCGTCCAAGATGCTGGGGAACCAGCCGCCGAGGTGAGTTCTCTCGGCGAAGCTACGCGCTCGGAAGCTGCCAACACGATCTTCCAGGGCGGATTTGTCGCTGGCCTGGGTCATTGTGACCTGAAGTTGCTGCTGCGGCTTGCCTCCACTATCTAATTCGGACAAGACTGCGCCGAGTGCAACGGGCTTTCTAGCAATCACATAGTCGGCCTGGGACGTGACGACCATTTCCTGCGGCTCCCCTGCCGGCAAAACCTCATCTCTTGAACCGAGTTAGTGCAAAGATACAGTGTGATAAGGGAGGGGAGATCGTCGTGTGTACCTCTCCGAGCTCGTCCCAGGCTCCATGGCAATGGTTCGACCTAGCGTTGAGGGGAAAAGACAGACATAATAGTACGCGCCAGGACGGCGATGAAAAAGGAGAGGGAAGCAGAAGAAGAAGAAGAAGAAGCAGAACAAGAGGAAAACGAAGGGCTCGATAAGGCTGTGGATAATAGAGAGGTGAACGAGTATGGATGGGGCTGGTGGCAAGCTGAAGACCCCTGTCCTGCCTCCATGAGGTCTCGCTTACGACGGAGAGGGGCCCAGGCTCGCTTAAATTGTCATAAGCCGACGGGTGATGTAAGTGCAACTCATGTTTGGCAGACAAACATGGAAAAGTTCGGTATTTGATAAGTCATGTATATAACATTCGTTGTGTATTTAGGAAGCATGGAAACATGTAGCTATGAAGATGATACCTGCAATTTATTCGCCTCTGACTAAGCTCTCGATACATGTCTCGATGCACAAAAGGACCTACGACAAGGGTGGTGCTGCGGTGTGGTGCGGTGGTTGCTGACACACGTCCACCGTGGTGCAGTTGCAAAACCAGGTTCAGATGATCCAATCAGGATGAATGATGTACCGTTGGTGACAAGCCCATAGATAGTGGTATGTTCTAGACGCCTGCCGTAACAGGATTCGCCACGATACGATGGTACAATGGGCCAGGTGCAGGCGGACGTGGCCACACAGGCGGGCCTGGCGTCTCCTTGCTTTCCCAAACTGTTGCCACGTGCATTAGCTGCCGTGTTCGCAGATTCGATTGATTGGCTGGATGGAACTGAATAGGACCTGGGCTCCTGAAATAGCCGCCTGGTAGATGTTGCGGCTGAGTGAGACAGGTCGAGCTAGGCCTTGTGTCTCAAACGAAGACTGTGGATTGGTCGCCTTGCGAGTTGCCAAGACGGTTGTCCTTGTTGCAGGACGAGCTAAGAAGCTTGATGATTTACGAATGACGCGTTAAGCGTCTTCTCATGTAGCATTGATTTGGCAAAATTCTCACCAGCAGAAGCACTGGGAATTGAAGGTTCTTCAAACCTGTCAGGGTCACAGTGCCATGGTTTGGCTAGGACAGCAGGTGGGCAGGGAACGCATCAGCGGGCAGGTTCTATTGCTACACTGGATCGGTCTACAGAAAGTAAGCGGATCCTTGTAATCTTCTGTTGGTCTGCAAAAGGATAAGTGGGTCCTTGCAACCTCCTGTCGGTCTGCAGAAGGATAAGTGGGTCTCGCGACCTCTCCGCGGTCCAAGCTGTGACACGTTATAGCATAATCGTCCGGTAGACATAGAGCCTCTATTCTACGACGTTTAGCGATAAGGTCATAAAATCACAACCATAGTGCTCCTGTTCCACTAGACAAGCGTAAACACTCGTAAACAGGCCCTATATCCTGCATTAACTACTGGCGGCCTATTATCAACCCTGTGGTTGCTATAGAAGGCCGATACATACAACATCGCGAGGGCGATCAGTACTTCTAATCAATAAAAACAATTGGATCCGGCTAGCATCGGAGAGCTGGCATGGATGACTAACGGTCCCAGAGACATGCTCCACAGCCTCTCGCTATGATTGGTTTACGCTCCTCAGCCTGGTCGGAAAAGATAGTGCTCATGTAAAAGGCCTATATATCAAATCTTCATCCAATTCCTACTTAAATCCGCTGCTGACTGTCTAACTTGCCGGATATGATCGAATAAGATCTGCCACATGATTAGGATCGAGTTCTTTGCGTTTGCATCTTAATGAAGCTTTCCGCCTTCATAGCTAAGGAGGTCCTTGGCGTTTCCAAAGGTAGTATCGCTGTCCATCAGGTCAAATTCATGACGTATCCAGTTAGAAGTGAATAGAAGTAACCTGTCTGAAGTGTCATACAAGGCTCTATGAGATGATTGACTTGGCGATTGTGGTCAGGCTGAAAAAAGGTTGAATGTCAGCCGAGCGCTGTCGCCTAACTTACCCCGCTCACAGTGGGGTGGACGCCGGATTTAACAGGCGATGGAGCCACGGCTGTCCGCCGACCCTGCTTGCCGGGCATAGCGGCTACAACCGAGTAGGTATGGGACTGAACTAAACTAAACTGTTTCTTTGTCCTCTACCGTTGCTACGAAAAGCAATACAATGGCCAAAAATCACCGCTTCACTATAGGATGGATCTCCCCTCTCCCTTTGGAAATGGAGGTTGCGAGATTAGTACTGGACGAAGAATATCCGCAAGAGGAAGTCCAATATCAGAATGCCTTCTACCTTGGTGGTCGAATCGGAAAACATGAGGTTGTCATTGGAGTTCAGAGGAAAATGGGCCTCAGCCAGGCTGCAATCCTCGCTGAGAAGATGCGCACTGGATTTCCTAACATCAAATACTTTCTCCTGGTCGGCATTGCTGGCGGCGTACCTCGCTACGGATCAGCTGGTGCATCTGCTGAGATTGTGCTTGGAGACGTAATCGTCAGCTCCCCACGAGGCAATTATGGCGGAGTTATACAATACGATAAAGGCTCATGGCAGGGTCAAGGGCGTCTGAACTTTCGCGGGCACACGAATGGCATTCCTGGCGATCTTCTGGCTGCTGTCAATAACTTTCGTGCGAAAGGATGGTCTAAGACAAACATCCCAGAAACCTTGAAGCAGATGCGTTTCAAGCTTGACGAGAAGCGACAGCACCAATACGACGACCCAGGACCTAATCGTGACAGACTGTTCGAAGATGACTACGAGCATCAAGGCACTGGATTCGACGACTGCGAAGAATGCTGCGACGCGGACCGCACCATTTCGCGTTCTGACCGAGGAGACAAAGCAACCCGATTACTTTATGAGCCGGCCGTCCATTTCGGCAACATTGCATCAAGCAATCAACTACAAATATCCGCTGTCGAGCGAAACAGAGTTCAAAAAGAGCATGACGTCATCTGCTTCGAGATGGAAGCAGCAGGAGTGTTGGAAGAGTATCCATGCATAGTCGTCCGGGGTATTTGCGACTATGCCGATTCTCACAAGAACAAGGGCTGGCAGAACTACGCAGCAGCTACAGCGGCAGCATGCGCAAAAGAGTTATTGTCCATGATCCCTGCGGCAGACGCTGCAAGCAAAAGGGAGTCTGGAGAATCGCAGGAGGAGTCAGTTGCTAAAGCTGCCTTAGGCAACCAATATAATTCCACGACGGTAAGCTTCGGCGAGAACAACTCGGGCTTCCAGGCGGGGACCATCAATGGGCCTGTCAGTGGTCTGACCTTTGGGGGGAAATGATTTAGGTGTTGGTATTATTATATCTGCCTAGCCATCTAATAGCTGGCCGATGAAAACAATTTTGTCAAGGTGTGAAGCCTAGCGCCTGTTTCGCATGCGACTGTATCTTTGTCGTAATATAGTACATCGTCTTATAATAGCCTTATCCTGTATCCTCTGCTACGTCACTACATTGGTGCTATGGGAGCTCTCGGTGGTGATCGCATAACTTCATCCTGTTCAAGTGCTTCGCACGTCCATATCATCTGTCCCAGCATGCTCATTTCTTGTTCCGTCGGCTGCCTCATTGGTGCCACCTTCGGGTCCGGCCTACTATTCTTCGTCTTCCGACCACGGCTTTTCTTGCCCGAGGGAGCTTCTTTTAGCTTTGAGCTATACACGGCTCTCTTGGCCTCTTGCACAGCCTTTTTTGCTTCTTTCGCAGTCTCTTTCGCAGTACACATCGCTCATGCATTTTCAAGGTCCTCGTAACTCATGACCCTTGCCGTCCCTAAGATCTCCGACTTGGTTGATCGACGAACTTTAGCTTTGTTGTTCATCTGGGCTAAGAATTGATTATTTTCTAGAAGAAGGGTACGCTCAGCAAAGGATAATTGGGCGGCATGAGTAAGCTTCTGTATGTGCTTTTGGAGACATGGTCTGTTCATCTCATCCAACTCATAAAGATCTTGCTCGATCTGCTTGTGGAGTGATGCAACGGCTTCTGCCGACACTGGTGTTACAGGGGTCTGCGGTACTTGATCTTGCAGACAGCAGCCTGCATTCACCTCGGATGCTTGAAGGGTGATTAAATCAGCAGGAGGCTTCGATATATCACATAGGACCTTGTCTGGGTTGAAGGGGAATAAACCGGCCTTGGCCCATCCCGCGCGTATGTTCCTGGAAGTAAGTGCTTGATCCCGCGCCGGACTGTATAAGTAGGTGAAATGTTCCTTGCCCATTGTTCCCACATATCCTCGCTCAAGCCGTTCGACTTGATCCCGGTAGGCTGCCTTTAGTGGGCCAAATACGGAGATGTCGCACGGTTGAAGTTTATGGGAGGTATGAGAAGGAATACGGCATAGGATGATTTTGTTCTCGAAACAAAACTCCAAGATCTCGAGGGTTTTGTGCGTGCTGAAACCGTCGCATATTAGTACTCGTGGCTTCTGATTAGCGCGTTCTCTGGTTTGTGGGTCGAATACAAGCTTTAACCACTGTAGGCTGAGGTAGGAGTCGGTGTACCCCTTGTCGGAATACGCATAATGCCACCCGGGAGTAGGGTGTGTGACCCAACTGGCTCGATGGGTTGCTGCAGGCCAGATTATCATTGGGTCTAAACACCTACCGTCGCCACTTACACACTCGATAGCTGTGACCGTGGTGCGCTTGACACGTGCGCCTCGGTAGCCATGTTGGTTGTCCTTACTAACGAGAACTTTGACCGAATTTAGCTTGGAAAGCATCACTCCAGTTTCGTCCATGTTGTATAAGTTCTCTGGCAGGATACTCGGATCCTCAAGGACTTTCCTAATCACCTCAAACCAGTGTATCACCTTATTATATATATCGTAACGTTTCCAGTCGAGCGCTGTGCTTTTACTCGCTTTGAGTTCTGAATGGCGCCTGTAGAAGTATTGAGGCCAGTTCATGCCAGGTGCCTTACGTGGTCTGTCTGACAGGATCTGTCGTCGACAGGCGAGGGTGAATGCTATTGGGCCAAGATACTTAATTCGAACAGGGCGTCCGAGAGCATCCTGCTGTATCAAGAACTTTACGAGGGCCTTTTCTTCCCATGGACGGAGATACTGTTGGCTTTGGGCTTTCTCTTTGATTGATCGTCGTCCACGGGCACGATGCTGTAGGGTAGTACGCGCAACATTACCATGGTCAGCTAAGGCGGGGAATGATCTACACGAACCAGGAGGAACGCCTCGTGCCAGTACCTGACTGGCTTTATCCATGATATTTTGTGATGATATTTATTAGAAATCACTTACTGGCCGACAGACAGCGAAAGGACAGGCAGCGAGAGGGAAGACAAAGAAAGAACAGATGAAGAAAGGAGAGATTGAAAGGAGGAGCCAGACTCTCAGCAGGACTAGGCAGCAGCGCTTACCTAGCAAAGTGGACCTTCAGAACCTAAGTGGCAGTGAAATCTAAAAATCATATTGCCCAATCCTAAACGCCTAATCAGAATATCTAGACAGTCGTGGTCATTTACGGTAAGGCGATTCTCTTATTGGCTCTTTCTATTGAATATTTCCTATGGTTCTTAAGACGTATAAACTGGCTTTTATAACCGCTAGCTACCGGAGCTCGGCCAAACCCAGATCCGATCCTATTTTTAGGACCCAGCTGAATGCTCTGAGGTATATGACCGGCTGACAGGCATGTTGGTTTCTGCTTACTTCTGCCTGTTTACAAAGTGAAGTCAACCTGAAGCCAACCTGATGGACACTAATACGACCTTTGGGAACGCCAATTATGGCTTCCAAGCTGGGGTAATTAACGGCTCTGTCCATGCTGAATTTCACGCCCCACAAGGTAAGGAAGGGATCATGGATTCCACAACTCTAACTCCTCGCTAATACGTGCTCCACCCGAAGAACAGGTAGAAACCCCGCCGTGTCCGGCCGTCGTCATCCCGTTCAGTCGCGACCTAGACTTCGTCAACCGCCAGGCCGCCGTCGATCAGGGGACCATTATCGACCAGATCATCCAGAAGTGCAGTCAGCCTGATTCTTGGACAGCACTCGTTGGACTTGGTGGCGTTGGGTAGGTTAATCCTCATACAAACCATCTAATTACTAACAGAGGCCAGCAAATCGCAACTCGCCATTGAATATGCTTATCGCCTCCAAGAGCAGTCCCCCGAAACATGGGTCTTCTGGATCAACGCGAGCAACGCCGCCCGCTTCGAGCAGAGCATCCGAGACGTTGCCGACTGCGCCAAGATCTATGGACGGCAGAACCCGAAAGCCAACATATTCCAGCTAGTGCACGGCTGGCTACACGATAAGACGAAGGGACCGTGGATGCTGATATTAGACAACTTGGATAATGCCAGTTTTCTGACTTCACGGAACGGTAGGAGTGGAGATGGGAACGATTCGCAGGCAGGCGAGGCGGATAACATCAAGTCACGACCGCTTCTATCGTACATCCCGCACTGCCAGCATGGATCGATCCTTGTCACATCGCGGAATAGGAGCGCGGCATTAGAGCTCATCGAAGATACAGATATCGTCGAGATCGAGCCGATGAATGTCAGGGATGCGGTAACACTGTTCGAGAAGAAGTTCCATCGGCCTATAAGTGACGATGCATTTGAGCTCATTACCACGCTTGTCGCTTCACTAGAGTATATGCCGCTGGCCATCGTTCAGGCAGCTGCTTATATCTCGCAGAGATGGCCACGATGTTCTTTAAAGCAGTACCTCGATGACTACCAAGCCAGCGATCGGAAAAGGGCGAGCCTCCTTAGTTATGAAGGCGGAAAGCTTCGCCGAGATGTGAATGCAAAGAACTCGATCCTGATTACATGGCGGATCTCGTTCGATCATATCCGGCAAGTCAGGTCGTCAGCAGCCGATTTGCTCTCATTGATGAGCTTTTGCGATCGGCAAGGTATTCCCGAATTTCTACTGCGCGATCAAAGTCCAACGAAGCAACTAGTTTCCCAAACGGTACAAACAGAAGATATAAGGGAGACTGAAGAGGAGGATATGGAAAACAAAGGGAGTGATGATGACTCCACGGAGATGCAATCTAACAAGAGTGAGAATGATGGATTTGATGGATTTGAGGACGATGTTTTGATGCTACGAAACTATTCGTTTATTACTGCCAACGAAGATGGGTGTACCTTTGAGATGCACAGACTGGTACAGTTAGCGATGCTGGAATGGCTTGAGCTTCACGGACAGAAGGAGCAGTGGAGACATCGATTTCTTATGAAGCTCTGCAATGAGATGCCGACAGGAAAATATGAGAACTGGGCTATATGTCGGACGCTTTTCCCACATGCGCAATTGGCTGCAGCGCAGAAACCAAAAGCACAGGACTCGCGACGAGAATGGGCTACTGTTCTATATCGGGCGGCGTGATATTGCTTAGAAATGGGTAATGGGACAGAGGCAGAGAGGCTATCGGTGTTAGCGATGAAGGCGAGAAAGAAGTTTTTGGAAGCAGATGATGAAGAGGTGTTGTGGTCTATGGCTATGGTAGCGTGGGCATACAGGAACCAGGGTCGATGGAAGGATGCAGAGGAGCTTGATGTGCAGGTGATGGAGATGAGCAAGATAAAGCTTGGGGCCGATCATCCTGATACGCTGATAAGCATGGTGAACCTTGCATCAACATATAGGAACCAGGGCCGATGGAAGGATGCAGAGGAGCTTGAGGTGCAGGTGATGAAGACGAGCAAGATGAAGCTTGGGGCCGATCATCCTGATACGCTGACAAGCATGGCGAACCTTGCGTCAATATTTTGGAACCAGGGCCGATGGAAGGATGCAGAGGAGCTTGAGGTGCAGGTGATGGAGATGAGCAAGATAAAGCTTGGGGCCGATCATCCCAATACGCTGATAAGCATGGCTAATCTTGCATTCACTTACTGGAGCCAAGTTCGGTATGTAGAAGCTGTAAACTTGATGAGCCGATGCGTCAAGGAACAGGCGGTTAAGCTTGGTGTAGCGCATCCAGTATATTGTAATAATGCTGCAGCATTAGCTCGGTGGGAATCCGAGCTCAGTGTTTCTGATGCTGGTGTATCGTCTTAGAGGAGCTAGCTAGAAACAGCAACAGGACTAGTGTGCTCCCTGAAAGGCAGGCCATCGATTTCATATCGGTAGGAATTGAATGATATTACATGAACAAAGTATTTTACATGTTGGATCAGGTTTAAGAACGTAAGCCAATCATAGTATGAGAAGCTGTGGAGCTCAGCTCCATGCCCCATCGATCATCCATGCCAGCACTCCGATGCTAGCCGGGTCCACTTGTGTTGTTGATTTGAAGGTACTAATCGACCTCGCGATGTTATATATATCGGCCTTCTATAGCAACCACAGGGCTGATAACAACCTGCTAGTAGTAAATTCAGGATTTGGAACTTATACATGAGTATTTATACTTGCCTAGAGTAAGGAGGCACCGCGTTGGTGATTTTATAGCATTGTCTCTAAACGTCACAAAATGGAGGCTCTATATCTACTGGACGATTACACTATAACGCCAGCATAACTTCTTGGTTAAAAAATGACAGGGAGACACAAGGGTGATCAAATAATAGAAATCTGGCAGTTTGAAGCAAATGCAACACTATGGGCGAAGTAAAGATCAAGTTAAAGACGAAGTACCTATATTTTGGCTCGTTACGTAGTGTGGCTCGCCACACAGTGATGGATGTTGGATGTTGCGGCTGAGTGAGACAGCTTGGACCGCGGAGAGGTCGCGAGACCCACTTTTCTTTCTGCAGACCAACAGGAGATTACAAGGATCCACTTCTCCTTTTGCAGACCGATCCTGCTNCGTAGCTCCTTGAGCTACGTCTTGTCAATAGAGCCTGCCCACTGGTTGTCAGTGCCTACCGTAGCAATAGAGTCTGTCCGCCGACGCGTTCCCCGTCCACCCACTGTCCAGCCGACCCGTGACACCCCCCAAGCAATTCTGCTTGACGATAGCCAAGGGCAGAGGAAAGCTTCGTCTTCATACGCTTCTTAATGATGCGAAGGCATGCTGTATCTGCACATTCTTAGTAGTCATTCAAAGCTTTTCATGTTTGTTTGTTATTCAACCTCCTTTTCGCCGTCGCGCCTTGAACATTTCATCCGGCACCGCTAGCCCCTCCAGACTGCCTCAATGGCAACATAGAAAGTCAGCGCATTCGCCTCCACCCTCGTAATCTCAAAACGCTCGTCCGCCTCACGGAAGATGCTCTTCCAGGCCTCCACCGGCCTCTCCTCGGCGTTGAACAGCGCCATCATCCTCAGATCCGTCGCCGTGCCCATCTGCTGGATCGACCGCGGCAGCTCCGCCGCGTTGCTCTGCTTGCCGACGTAGTCGATGAAAAGGACCTTGGACCCAGGCCGCAGGGCGGGGATGAGGCCGCGCAGGATCTTGACAGACTCGGCGTCGGGCCAGTCGTGCAGGATGAGCTTGATCATGTAGATGTCGGCCTGGACGGTTTGCGGCGTGAAGAAGTCGTGCGCTTGGAAGCGGACGCGGGACTTGAGCTCTTCGGGGACGTTCTTTGCGAACGCGGGGCCGGCTTCCGGGAGGTCTTGCACCGTGATGTCTAGGTTGGGGAAGGCTTTGGCGAGGGCGAAGGCGTCGTGGCCGCCAGAACCGCCGAGCTGGCTAAAGTTAGAAATGAGCCGTCCAATGGAGGTAAATAAGACTTACATCAACGACCGTCGTCTCGCCAGCTGCTTTCCAGTCATACGAGTCCTTGATGACGTGTTCTAGACGGAAAATGTCTTTGAGGTAGTTCATGAACTCGACAAACGTCCTCTGCCTCCAGCCCTTCCTGTCGCCCTCGCCATCATTCTCGATGAATTCCCACGAGTTGGCATACTTCCTCCCGTACGGTGCACCGCTGTGGAAAAGGGTAAATGCATTCTCCCGCATGTCAGTCGTCAGCGACGGCTTTCCCAGGCTGTACCTCCGCAGCGCCTCCGTCATGACCGACATAGGCGGGCCGGCGTCGTCCAGCACGGTAGACACTAGCGCTCGGAGGCCCGCCTGCTTGGCTAGAGCGGCGGAACGCGAGGTGTGCTTGACGTGGCAAGGTTGCTCGGCTCTGGTAAATAGCTGAAGGGTCACTCCATGTTCCAGCACGCGGCGTACAACCTCAAGAGGCAGGTTCGTGTGCTTGGAGATGTCTTCGTAAGAAGCAGAACCGTCGAGGGGCACTGCTGACCAGAAATCAAAATAGTTCAAGATATTGAGACATGCTGTGTCTGGCATGGTCTAGAACACGTTAGTCCAGGCTGTTAGGCTGCAAGGAGGGTGCAATCTACAGTATGGACGTAGTTGAAGACGCTCTCGCTCGGTCCTTGTGCTAAGATGGACATGTCGTTCAAGACATCGACGAGCTGCTGGCGTAACAGGAACATCTCCGGCGTCAAGCCCTCGTAGCTGGTCGGGCTGTCGGCGGCAAGCGTCGGTGCCTGGAGGCCATTGTCCTGGATGGACTTGGTCAGCGCCTGGGAGAGCTCTGTAGCCTTTGCGGCAAGGTCGAGAAGTGTGGCTTGAGGCTGCGCCATGATGGGTCTCTACAGACAGGCTTGCGAAGATCAAGGAGAGTAAAAAGGATGGTAGAGGAAAGCAGGAAAGCACGAGCCGTTCTAGCATGAGAGGGCATGGGCCCTTGGACCCCTTTATTCGCCCTCATATGGATCGCCAAAGGACTTGCCCTTTCAATCTGAGACGCACGATGCACATCAGAGTCAGAAGGCTACCAACTTGACCCCCCAATGTCACATTGAACCAGTTCAAAACTGGAAATAGTGGTGACGAGCGCGACCCTGACGAATGACACGACGATCCCGTCCCCGCCGATGACGAGATTAGATCATCTTATCAATCTGATAAAAACCCCTCAGTGCACATTTTTCACTCGTCCAATCCGCTTCGGTGGTGGGGGTCTTGCACCGACACATCTCATTCTAGCTGTTTGGGGCATCTGCGCTGCGTCATCTGTGGGCTTGCGAGAAGCCGGCTGGCTCAAATTTGCCTGCGAAGATGCTCCGATTGGATCGTGTTAGTCACAGTGTAGCTCCTTGTGGCATGGGCCGTTGCCGCGAGGGCTTGGCCCCCGGCAGTTGTCGTGCTTCGTCCTACGATTTGTGACGTCGGAGTTGCGTTTCCAATGATTCCGAATCACAACGGAGCTCTAGACCGCTGGCCATCTTGCACTGTCAGAACATGCATGGCGGCCTGAACGATGAACTCGGCTTGTCTGGGCTAACCATCCTACGCTATCTCGGGAGGGCTAGTATTTTTATACCGTACGAAGGCCCACCACACAAGCAGTCTTGAAACATGTCAAAATTCGAGCCATGCTATAGTAATGCGAATTGCCATAAGCTTGTGTGGGATCCAGACATTGACAAGGATTTGATCTATTGCCTCAATAAATCATATATTGGCCATTATTGTCCGCCTGCCTGAACCAGAATGACAAAAAAAAACCACGTGCCTATATTCGACGGTATGATTCTAACCCCCTTACTCCACATGGGTGCTTTGGTACTCTATATCTGATGAGGTATAAAATTCAAACCACGTGGCAATATGAAAGAATTGAGTCAAAGCAGAATTAGAAGCACGTTACCTTGATGGGGCTGCTTATCAGATCTACCGAGGTTGGTGAGCTGGGGTAGTAGGGGTTTCGCCCCGTTGGGTCATGTGCCTTTTTGCAACTGCTGGCTTTTCGGGGGTGACTCAGGGCTGATCGCGTCTTGAAGTAAGAAGACTATACAGAAGATGATTTCAACCAATACAAGAAGGTGTCACAAATGCAACTGCGTCAATGTCGGATGCCACGAGATGAACCAATTAATCGTCTTTGCTCATCGACGTCGAAGCCACAAACGAAAGCTGGCACTGAATTATCATTAGCTCTTGCTTTCATAGCAATGTGAACCATAGTCGAATAGGAAATTGTTGAGAACGCAAGTTGCATCGCTGACTGCTGGTATTGTCTGTTGTATTTTTTACAAGCAGCGGTGCAGAACATTAAGAAATCTTAGGCCCTCAGGGTAACACCGCAGGAAGGATACGCGTCTAACACTAGTAGTATATTAACACAAAACTATTAGAACTAGAACCTCTAATACTTCACGATCTATTCAGCTCGGCAATGCCCCTTGTTGAGATGTTTTGTTGTATGATGCTGGACTACCCTATACCCCATGCATGCCTGTTGGCGAAAGTGACTAAGCGGCTATATCCACCCAAGTTGCAGTTACGCGATCTGGAGCAATTCCGATTCTTGATAAACCCAGGCTGAATGTATATCTGCACGCCCATCGTATCTCTGCACATCTTTTCACGCTCGCTATGACAACCTAGATTGAATGAGCCATGGCGTTTTCATTTGCCTCTTCTCGACCTCAGAACCGATGGCATTTCGTTGGCTTGGCATCATCGTTTCCGAACATCACCGCCGCTGACTCGGAACATTTATCAGCGCAGTATCGGTGCGGAGAAGGGTTTAAACCTGGATGCAAGGTGTTTAGTGTCCCGGAACAGGACACGGATGGAAAGGAGGGAATCCATGAAGTGGATCTTGATGATACCCCGGATGCTGCCTTGCTCAAGGAGCAAATCATGATTTTCAAGTACAACGGCAAGCTTCACGCCTTGGACCATGTAAATCAGCATCTCGTAATTTTTTACTAGAGAATCTCGCTGATATAATGACTTAGAAATGCCCGCATTCATCGTTCCCGTTATCACGAGGAATACCGTTCGACATTGAGGATTTTGGGGTCGTCTTGAGCGCCGGCTTGATGTGCCCGAAGCATGATTGGTCATTCGACCTGTTCACTGGACGGGCAGATAGAGGAGGTTACATGCTGAAATTGTGGGAGCTGCAGCTCAGGCCAGTTTCTTCTTCGGAAAAGGGGGAAGAGAAAGAACAAGTGGAGCAAGATGAAGAAGTATGGGTTCGAAGAAAACAGCGAATCGGATAGATGTACCAAGTACAGATGGCATTAACCAAAACAATCCCTATTTTATTCTGCTAGTGATACGAACCGGTCCAAGATTCATTCGACGACAACGGAATATGTCTGACTATGCTACATTAATCGTCTCCGGCGCCAACCCTCCGTGCTTCGCCTTAAGATTGGATTCATATCTCACGACCACACCAGGAGCTACGGACAAATACATATCACTTCATTAGTAAACCAATTATAACTTATGCTAAGTTTGTGCTACCACCAAGACGCTCTTTCCCCCACGCACACCTCGTCGGCCCAGCATATGCGGCCTAGGCAGATCGATCGCGTGAATGAGCGGGTGCGGGGGTGTTCAACCCAGGTTTGAGCATGCCGACTGAGTAGTTACCGGTTTTTGATGTCGCATTTCCGCGCCGACATGTGGTTGCCTAGATCGGAAGCAAGATTGAAGATCATAGAGGACGCTACTGATCCGAGGCACGTGTGAGGAGGAGCGTAGTCTGATGAGGCTGATGTGCCCTAGACCCATCCATCTGCGGGTTCACAAGGCGTAAATTGCGGAGCAGATATACTCGAGATGATTGAAAAGAAAATACTTTGGCTCTCCATAAAAAGCGAGTGGTTCGAGGATCTGCGAGGAATTTCACTTCGGTACGCGAGCCATCCATGAGGTCATATTTTATAGATCTCCACAGACTGTTTAGGAGAAGACGGGGCTCAGGGACAGCAAACCCTTACGAGATGAGAAGGAGCAGATGCTCTGGTTCTTCCGACCTGCTGGTATTGATACCGTTTTGGGCTAGAGAGATTTTGTCGCCGTATTGAATTCCGCACTGGAGAAGTTTACGGACGTATTTCGGCGCAACACCATGGGCAAGTCGGAAGACAAGAGGACTATACAATCCCACGAGAAGAGACTCATCCGAAGAGCTGGTCAAGGCCCCAGAAGAGTGTGGATGCAGCATCGTCTTGGCGCATCTACGCAACTACACGTACTGCTTGGGTGCTGAGAGTGCCCGCGATGAGGCCGAGCCCCATAGCAAATGCAAGAAGTAGTGGCAGTAGGTCAGGTAGGGAGGCACTAATGATTGGGGAGAATTGCGGGGAATGCCCTTGATTCTATGCTTATCTTGTTTCTCTCTTGGCTTTGTTCATGTGTTCTAGTCACCAACAAGTAAAAGCTCTTGTCTTTGCGTACCTGTCATACCGGTTGCCAGGAGTCCTGCCCATGGGCATTGACTTGACCCTGTAAAGAGTAGTCTGATATGACACTAACATCGCAATTCGCCCGAGCAATGGTCTTTGGCCTCATCGTCAACAGCCAGGAGACTATGAGACTAGTGCATATTACGAATCATAGAGTCAGATTTCTGGCATTGAGCAACCCCACACTAGCGCATAGTAGCTCCGGGCCTGTGGTGGGCTCAAGTGGTAGAACGAGGCATAAGCCAGGGCAGGGTTGTGAAGCAAACAACCAATGGCCTCTGATAGCCCCCACGACCGTTGCTACTCTCCACATTGCTTAATCCCCTCCATCTCCACTATGGGGATGTATGGAGAAAGTTCGGATGGGGAACATGGACGACTTTGCCTGGCCCCAATTTCCCCATGACTACCCAAGCCATGCTCTTCTCAACGCAAGTCGGCCAAGACATGACTCGCCGCCGGATGAACGCTGCCCCACGTCCCCGTCTCCGATCCCAAGTCCCGATCGTGCGTGGCTCTTCTTCCCCCTCATCGTCTGGCGTCGCGTGGGAACGTGGGATGCGGAGAGCGGAGGGGCTGGGGGAGAAGGCCCGAATCGCTGGGCGGCGATGTGCCCCCCAAAATCTCCCCACGAAGCCTAAGACTCCTCCGTGACACTTGGTTAACCGAAGATATTGCGAAGCTGTTCGCCCGTTTACGAGGTGAGCCAAGGGATGACAGACCGCGGTGACGCCTAGCTTGTCCGGTGTACTTGATCACATGTGGTTTCCGCGCTTTGTTCTACCCATTTCCCATCCTTGGCAGCCCACTCGGACAGCCCGTAGTCTGAAAGCATCGAGAAATGAAGACGGTACAGACGTGGATTCCCGTAGAATGTTGCCGATAGTCAAGAGTGGATGTCCTCATCACGAAAACGCTTTCCGTGCAATATGGATCGTCGCCGGAAGCCATCGAGGCCGGGCGCTGAACTACAAAACCGGGTGCGTCCCCCCTTCTCTGATCGTGCTTTGGAGCCCTCACCAGCGGACTTTCACACGGTTTCTCGGTGCACACACAACTCTCGCCCACCATGTTGAACTCGCCTTCCTGGATCGTCGCCCTCGCCGTGGTGTGCGCCGCCACCGGCGCTGTCGCGCAGGATGAGCCCATCACCAACGACAGCTACTTCTGGGGCCAGTCGCCGCCCGTCTACCCCGTCCCCGTCCAAGACGAGGAGGGAACCTGGAGCGGTGCCATCGCCAAGGCCCGCGATCTGCTCGACCAGATGACCCTTGAAGAAAAGGTAAACCTCGACACCTCGAACCTCCGAACGAAGCTGTACTGACCCGATGCTTGTAGGTCAGTCTGACTGGCGGTGTCACCTCCACCACTGGCTGCAGTGGCCACATCAACCCCATTGAGCGACTCGGCTTCGGTGGTCTCTGCCTGGCTGATGCCGGCAACGGCATCCGCAACACCGACTATGTGTCCTCGTGGCCGTCCGGAATCCATGTTGGCGCTAGGTATGTTTGGAGAATGATTGGCACCCAAGACAAGCAGCGTCGGGACTGACATGCAAGCGTAGCTTCAACAGGGAGCTGACCGAGCGCCGCGGTCACTATCTCGGCGAGGAGGCTCACAAGAAGGGAGTCAACGTGCTGCTGGGTCCTGCGATTGGCCCCATGGGCCGTGTCGCTGTCGGCGGCCGCACATGGGAAGGTCAGTCATGCCTCGTGTGGTTCGCGGGAGCAACCAGGCTAACATCAGGCAGGCTTCTCTGTCGACCCTTACCTCATGGGTGAGCTCGTCTACGAGACCGTCCACGGTATCCAGGGCTCTGGAGTCATCGCCACCACGAAGCACTTGGTAGCTCAGGAGCAGGAGACACATCGTCTCGCTACCCGCGCCGGCCCCTTCCAGGAAGGCATCTCCTCCAACCTCGACGATCGGACAATGCAAGAGCAGTACCTCTGGTTCGTTCACAAGCAAGACCCGATTGGTGACCCATAGTTTCTGACTCGGCTTTCCTACAGGCCATTCTACAACGCTGTCCGTGCCGGCACAGCCGCCGTCATGTGCTCCTACAACCGCATAAACAACACCTACGGCTGCCAGAACAGCAAGGTCCTCAACGGCCTGCTCAAGGACCAGCTCGGCTTCCAGGGTTTCGTCGTGAGTGACTGGGGCGCACAGAAGAGCGGCGTCGGCTCTGCTCTCGCAGGTCTCGACATGGCGATGCCTAGGTTTGTACTGTCTGTGCCATTCAGCTCGTGAAGATGGCTAATCCGATCGCTAGCGGCTCTACCTACTGGTCAAGCCAGCTCGTACAGGCCGTCAACAACGGCTCTGTGCCCGAGTCCACCATCGACAACATGGCTTCTAGGTTAGCATCTTTCCCCGGTGTCAGTGACCAACCCTCGAGCTAACGCCATGGTAGAATTCTGGCTTCTTGGTTCCAGGTCCACCAGGACTCCGACTTCCCGGGCCCCGGCAGCGGCATGCCCCCCAACATCTCTGCTCCTCACGTTGCCGTCGATGCTCGCAACCGCTGCGCCAGGCCCACCCTATGGGATGGCGCCGTCGAGGGCCAAGTCCTCGTCAAGAACACTGACGGCGCCCTGCCTCTGGCCAGCTCCGAGATGAAGCTCATCTCCCTGTTCGGCTACTCCGCCCGTGCGCCCAACAAGAACAACTACGAGCTTGCCGCCGCCATGTTCAGCCCCTGGACCATCGGTGTCCAGTCTGCGAACATCACTGAGGTCAACGCTGGATGGTTGGGCAACCTGAACCTGACTTACTCTTCCATTGCCCCCAACGGTACCATGATCTCTGGTGGTGGCTCTGGTGCGACCTCGCAGTCTTGGTTCAGCTCGCCCTACGATGCGCTCGTCGAGCAGGCGTACCAGGATGGAACCGCTCTTTTCCACGACTTTGAGAGCGCCAAGCCTTTTGTCAACCCTACGTCTAACGCCTGCAGTAAGTAGTTGTCCGCCTCATAGTGATTCCCGAGAGATTAACGCCTATCGCAGTTGTCGTTGGAAACGTATGGGCCACTGAGGGCTACGACCGTCCCAACCTTCGGGACTCCTACACCGACGACTTGATCCTCCACGTTGCCTCCCAGTGCTCCAACACCATTGTCGTGTTCCACAACGCCGGTCTGCGCATCGTCGACTCCTTCGTCGACCACCCCAACGTCACCGCCATCGTCTTCGCCCACCTCCCCGGCCAGGACAGCGGCAAAGCCCTCATCTCTCTGCTCTACGGCAAGGAGAACTTCTCCGGCCGCCTCCCCTACACCGTCGCGAAGCAGGAGTCTGACTACGGCCCCACCCTGCACCCGGATTACTACGAGCCCGGCAAGACCGCCCGCTACATGCGCTACCCACAGTCCAACTTCACCGAAGGTGTCTTTGTCGACTACAAGCACTTCGACAAGGAGGACATTGAGCCCCGCTACGCATTCGGCTTCGGTCTCAGCTACGCCACTTTCGAGTACAGCAACCTTGAGATCGCCAAGGACGCCGACGCCGACTTCGAGGAGTACCCCTCGGGCCCCGTCGTCGAAGGTGGCCAGGCCGATCTCTGGGATGAGCTCGTCACCGTGACCGTCGACGTGACCAATACCGCCGATGTGGACGGCAAGGAGGTCGCCCAGCTGTACCTCGGTATCCCCGGCGAGGGCACCCCTGTGCGCCAGCTGCGTGGGTTCGAGAAGCCCCTCATCCAGCCTGGCGAGACCCAGACGGTCGAGTTCAAGCTGCGCCGCCGCGATCTCAGCGTCTGGGATACTGCTGCGCAGAAGTGGCACCTGCAGAGCGGCGAATACAAGGTGTACGTCGGCAGCAGCAGCCGCGACCTACCTCTGGAGGGTACCCTCCAGATCTAATGTATAAAATAATGAAAGGTCATGAAAACAGGAAATGGATAGCTTGGATATGTAGCATGATGTATTGAATGCAAGTACTAATCATTTCACCTTGTGCAACACGCCGCACTTTAGTATTCTGCGTTGTCTTCTCGTATGTGTTCTTCTCGAAAAGATCATGAAAAGGATGGTGGTGATTTAGGGTTAACAGCTATTGTATTTATTGACGTTGCTCCGCCACACCTTTGGCGAAAACATCGATTAAAACGGAGGGTATCATAGAAATTCCCAAGCTTCTTTCCATCTTGGGAATCCCGCGCTTTGTGGGATGCTATTGGCTGAGTGAAGCGGTAGCTTGCGTACTGTCAAAGTCGTCCTTGGCCAGTTGCCGTAATTCCAGGGTGGAGCTGTGCGTTGTAGTAAGTTGTGATTGAGTGCAGTGCAATCAAATGAAACCCTGCAACGCTATATGAAAAGGGAACGTTGTCATTAATATGCCTATGCACGTAGTCTAGGACACGGTAGCAGACTGTTGCCTTGTCATGCACTCTAATCGCCACCAGGGCTATCCAACACTTGGTTGGAGCCGTGAGCACCACAGGATAATCATACTACCCACTAAAATTCTGTATGATACTGCTGATGCCCGGTGACATCGTTGCTTCAACCATGCCCAAAGTCTTGATCCCCTTTCTCCCTTTGACAGCCTCGTGGGACGGCAGCGGTCATGGCAGCCTAGCACTGGCAACCGCAGCTTGGGGGTCAAATAAATCAAGCGGTATTTTAAAACTTCTCATTCCAGGATACCGGCAAACTTACCCCCATGCTGTAGAGGGCTGTGTGATTGCACTGCAGCTGGCTTGCGATGAGGGTGTGGTGGCTCCATTTGACTAAATGCCCAGGCACTGCGCTAGAGGGTTTGCGTTTCGTAGGTAAGTCATCTGTAGGTCCGATATGAGACGAACTCTCACTGTTGATGATATTTTGAGACATGATAATCGTGTCAATACTCATCTAGCGCCTGCTCAACGCTTCCGGCTGACACACCGGGTTCTCCTTGCGGTTGTTCAGCTAAGTTGAAAGAGGCATCCCGCACAGATCGGTTGCCCGATTGATAGACAGTTTTTGCCGATCATTGCCATCTCATTGGCGGGCAAATGAGTGCCTGAAATATGTGAGCTTACGCTGGTCGTGCCGCATCGGAATGACCGAGCCTTATCTCCAGGCAGCTCATCCTTGCCATGTATAGAAAGGCAAGGAATTCAAGTGTCTCGCTTTGAAATTTAAGACTTTAGATCATGATTCCTTTTCTAACGCAGATCATGAAATCTATTGAGTAGAGCACGCTTTCACGTGGAATATTGGTAGCCCTCCGTCACAAACTATATGCCCCATGGCCAAGCTATCCCAACTTCTTCTCCAAAATATGTGGCCAAGCAGGACATCGAAGGCTTCCCAGGCTACAGGTCTTGACGTCCTCATATCACAGCCCGTTCTCTGGGCCTTCGTGCTCATACTCATTGGAATAGCGGGCGCGGTTCTAGGATATGGCCTTGATATTGAGCACCAAGATTCTTATCGAAGCGATCCGGCGTTCTACAATCTCCTTTGGCAGACGGTCTTGCAGATCCTCGCCAGCTACTGCTCCCTGGTACCCGTGCTACGGGATCGACGCCAGCGCATCGCAAAGAACAAGGCAACGGTTGGGGTGAAGGCTCTAGAGGACGGTGTTTTCTACGGCTGCGTAGCCCTGAGCATAATTTCTGCCATCTTTGCGCCCATCACGTACGCGCAGGTTCCCGACCAGGGCGGTGTCACGAGCAGCACTATCTTCAATTTTGCGGCGACAGTCTTCGCAATAATACCGGCGACGCAGCTGGCGGGCAGGATCGATGAGCTGGCGTACGGGAGAGCTGCTAGAGCTTCTGCAGCGTAGGTTATATTAAACGAGGAGTCAAATGCCACGCTGTGAACCTCTCCAGTCACCTTTGCACGGTGTGATCACTTGGAATCTGCACATGGACACCTTATATATTCAAGGTAGGGGCGTCATAGTGCCAGATATAGATAATTGGGCTGACAAACATAGAATGCGAAAACGTCACAAAATTACTCCAATGCTCGTTGGACACATCCAGGTGAAACCTTCTCAATCACTTCTGCGATGCTCTCCCAGGTTCGCTGTTCATCCTCGGGGGTTATCCATGGGCCGACATATTGCCTTGATCGGATAATCAGTTTTGTGCACAAGGAAAATTGAATCAAACAGAGGAGAGACTTACTCGGCAATCTCACACGAGTCCATGTATTTGCCATGACTCTCCTTGCCTGCCACGGCACCTGCCAAAAGCGTGCGAGAACCCGTTTCTGAGGTCCGACCGTACTTTTTATGCAATTCGAGGATGCTCTCGCGCAGAGGCCCTTGTGCGCCTCGAATAAGCTCCGTCTTGCAGAGGCCGGGGTCAATCACGTTAAGGACGACTTTTCCACGCGACAAGGGAAGAAGCCTTGCCAAGTGTCGAACAGCCAGAACCTGCAAAAGCTTTGACAATGGATACCTGCGCATGATGAGCCAAATGTTAGCCAATCTTCCACCGTAAGGCGGTGTAGAAGAACAAGGTCAACGTACACTTTCATGCCGATGTTGTCCTCTGCGTTCATCTTGGCAAGGGGGTCATCCCTGTATGCTGGCCATACCGGCTCCATGTCGAAACTCGTGCCACTCGACACGACTGTCATATGGGGCAAGATGTTCAAGTTCTCAGCGTCCCTGCGCATCTTTGGCAACAGGAGCACAGCCAGCAAGAAGGTGCCAAGGACGTTCACCGTCAACGGCTGATGGAACCCTTCAGGCTTCCTGTCTCCCAATGCCGCCAGACCAGCGTTATGAATCACGGCATCGACCCGATCCAGCGTTGAGGTGGCCTTACCAGCAAACTGACGCACAGAGTCAAAGTTTGAGAGATCCAGCTCCCACAACTCTGCGACGTCTGAGGTCCCTGTTGCGGTTTCGATCTCGGACAGAGCAATCTTGCCTGCCTCGACATTGCGTGCAGTCATGATGACTTTGGCGGCGCCTGCAGCGACGAGGTGCTGCGCTGCAGCGCGACCGAGGCCGACATTAGCTCCGGTAACAATGTAGCTTCGACCATGGCACACTTCTTGAGAAATGTGCAGAGGGAGTTCGAGAGGCTGCGTGAACACACGTGCCGTCGATGGTGAGGTGCCAGAAGACATTGTGCTTATAGAGCAGTGGATAGTTCGTTGGAGAGTAGGTGGTTAGATGTATGACTTGAACTTGAATAATCTATTTCTTTAGATTTTTTAAGACCTATATAAGCTGGAAGCAACTGTTTTTAAAATCATTTTGGGCATCAGAAGCTGCATGGTCGTGGATGAGCATATCACCGAAACCCGTAGATTCACACCGTGTGGACTTAAGACAGCCGGCTTCCGGACTTTAGGTGCAGGCGCCAAATTCGCACCCGGCTATGCCTATTCAAGACAACGCGTGTCGGTTGCAGAAATGAATTGAGTTGATTCTGACGACCTCACGTCTCGTGAAATCCGGGTTTAAGCCTTTTGTTAAGTCATCGCCCCTCCCACATTTCTAAACAAGCTCTTCTGCTGCCTGGTTTCTTTCCCCCCCCCCCTTCATATCCCAACGATAAGTAAATTGACGTGTATAGACGTCTCAACATGACTTCACTGGGCTGAGCTGCCCCCCTAGCTCTGAATAGCTAGGAGAAAGATTTCGATTCAGCCCCGGTTCAAACCCGAACCGCACTGCACATAAAAAGCAAGCAAGGCGCACTTTCAAAGATGGGGAGGTAGAAAATTGAGTCAAAGCATTATCGGTTGATTCGGAAGCCACTTCTTACGATCCACTTCCACGATCTGAGCGGGTACCCACCCCAGGCGAGGCATATCGATATGTGCTAGGCTGCCCTCTCGGCACGCACAAACTATTTGAATTCGTGTGACCAGGCAGATTCTGGCAAGAGATTTCCAAAAAATTCTGGACCCTAACTATGGTGTTGGCTTTTCTGGCCGCCGTTGATTCTCCCATTACGTGGTGTTTTGTTCAAATAGGTCAACAACGTCTCTGTTGCATGGTCATGTACCACAGCGACCACGTCCATGACAAAAAAGGCAAAAAATCTCTAGCAAGAGACAGTTTCGATCCGTCGTCCTCCGGGTTATGAGCCCGGCTTGATTGGTAGTTAGTAAAGTGTTATATCATCGTGAGTCACAGCAACTTACCGCGCTTCCACTGCGCCACCTTGCTTTCTCGTTGTGTCAAGGCCAGCAAATGTAGTATATCGTGACACCGTTTTCAGTGGTGCAAAAGAAGACAAAAATAATTCGATCGAATCATAGCAAGAGACAGTTTCGATCCGTCGTCCTCCGGGTTATGAGCCCGGCTGGGTAGGGAGTTAGTCGAAATGCTTGTATAAAAGAAGAGTTTTGACAAACACGTACCGCGCTTCCACTGCGCCACCTTGCTTTTAGCGCCGAAACGAGCAGTCTTATTTTGGCTCAAACACTCTGAGCCTTTGGCATTCTAACTGCCCCAGAAGCTACTGGAAAAGACGTGTGACACAATCTAGAGAGGCGGTCCACCAAGAATTTCGACTTGAGAAATGATTATTATCGAGCGAAACCAATATCACGAAAAAGCATTATCATGCAGTTTATGTCTCCCTAACAAGAAAATTAACGCAGTCCCGTATTCAGAAGGCAAAGCACACTCGCAACTGCCATGAAAAACAGGGTTGTGAGTTTATTTTATGACCTACCATGATCTGGACTATCCCTTTCGCACTTGAGTCACACGGGAATCTCTGTAGCTTCATGATGAGTGCATGCGGTATCTACGCGGCGCCAGCAGAATTTTGCCGTGACACTCATACGCGCAGCAACTACTGAGTGGTCAATTTGCCATGCGGTTGAAATGGAAATCGAGGATGCAACAGCCACAACCCTAGACAACCCCCTATCTTATCGCAATCGGTGCCCTTTGAAGCGAAACAAGGCCAGTCTCCAAAGCCAATGCTGAAGCGGGGTCCAGCATCGTTGAACAAACCTCCTCGCACGACAGCCAAACTTTCAGACTCCATTCACACGAACTTACGCTTCGCTTGGTAGGGAGTCAGCAAGCTCGAACCGATACACTTGGTCACATCTTAACGCCTTGCATTCTATCACCTAGCTTGTGTCTACCGCCATCTAAGTAGCGAATTTGAGAGATCAACGGGACTTCTTCGATAACGGCCCTTGTGAATGAATTATCTGCCAGGGTGTGCCTTCGTGGAAGAAATATGGCAGATGTCCCTGCAGATGGTGCAGTGCCGTACAATCCGATGACCAATTCCTCGACAGAGACAGCGCATCGATCTTAGCTTTCCAAAGGGATCCACAGCGTCATTGGTGAAACTCGATAGCTGCTCCTACCAGAGTCTCATCGAGCCCGACCTGTTGTTTGGAAAGAAGAATGGGTTGCATCAACTGCATGCAAGATGAACGCACTTCTCTGCCCGTGATTCGTCCAAGCCGAGCATGCATTGGCGCAACCATCAAGGCCTTCATTCTCGACTCATAGCCTGGCTGGTCTGTTATTCAGTGTTTAGGCTCTGAATACGGAGCAAACGCGGATGCGCACTACTGTCATGTGGAGTTTTCGTGGTACAGGGACTTAGGCTCTGGGGATGACCGAGCCCATCCCAATTCAATCAGGTATCCCTGTCCGTACTTGAGGGAGCCGTGTTGCAGCACTGACCAGAAGATGCTATACGAACGCGTCTAACATGTACTATGTAGTTAGGTACTGGGACCGACCAGGGGCCCCTGACTCGCATGACAAGGTTCGGGGAGTACGGTGGAACAGCAAAAAATCACGAAGAATACGTCGATAATAATACATTGATATTACACCGCCCGTGCTTCGCGATGATATCGTAAATCATGCACCTATCGCAAAACAGATACATGTCCGTGTTGGGTTGTGTCGAATGGACCTATATGTGAAGGGGCTTAGGAGCCCATGACATCTGACGGGTGAACAACCTTTCCTTGCCCACTTAGAAACCGGGGTTTGGGCCTAGGCTGGCAGTCTTGGTCAAAGCTTAACCGTCGGGCAAGCCCGGTAAATAAGGCGAAAAGCGAGAGCACCAGCAAGGGTTTAGTCAATCTAAACCCCATCTTGGCATACATGCGTGGTTTCTCACAAGACCAATGTCGGCGTTTTTGCCATGTAATTTCACTTGTCGAGAATGGCTTCTCCCAGTCACTCTTGCTTGCTTGTACGGCTCAACTTTTCGAGCTCTTGAGAAGGCAACAGAACATGTTGGCGTTCTCCAGTCAGAGATCTATACTCGAGGGGTATTATTCATCCTGTGGCATTCTAATCATACATCTTGATGGCGAGGCTCCATTTTCACCGAGGTTTCCGTCGTGACGACAATGTGCTTCAAATCCGACATCTTTGGAGAAGGTCCTTCGCTTTCGATGTACACGGCAGGCATATCGTTGAGGGCAAGCTCCTCCGTGCTAATGCTTCGCGGACCGCTTGTCGCATCCTTGATTCGGGCACCTCGGGAAAGGTGCCGAGAACTAGAGCCTCCAGCGTACTGAGAGCCGTAGCGTTCGTAGGTATCGCGACCGGTACTGCGGATAGAGGACAGGCCGGGAACGATTTTCGAGATCAAGGGACGCAGCGTGGGCAGGGAGGCGCAGATGATAGCGCAGTTGAGCTCGATGGCGGACCACATGGCGGCACCGACGTTGTCCCATGGAGGGTCCTCGCTGAAGACGGCGTCGCGGAGGGTCCAGATGCGGTAAACAGATATGATACACACGCTGTTGCCACATCCCGTTAGTTCGTGTCCGTGTATAGTGAGATGCAACGATGCCGCCCAGATTTCTTGAATATCATAAAGAAAAGATGACGAGAGCTTGCCAGCTTGGCAGCCATTGTTCCAGGGGCTTATTTTATACATCCCCGTTATAATTGCTCGAGCACATAGAGTATGGCTTGCAGCGCCAAGATTGCAATCATCTCGGGCTTTCCTGGGAGTGCTGGCCGGCCTCCTTCGAACCACGCATGAAAACGCTAGAGAAAGGAGAGGAAGAACACTTACAAGAAGCCCAGGGAGAAGATGAACATGACCAAGACTTTCTGTTTGATCGGCAGTTGGAGTTTCAAAACCGAAGGCAGAGGAATGCAGAATATGAGTATGTCGGTGGCCAGGCTCATGGCCGAGGAAAAGTACCAGACTGGCAGGGTATCGAGGCACCAGTCGGCGGTGCTAGGCACAATAAACGAGATCGGCAGGCAGGATATTCCCAGCAGTACGGCTTGCAAGCAAGCCCAAAAGACGACACCGATTAGAGCCCAGAAGCAGATGGTTTGGACCTGTTGCGTTGCGAAGATTCGGCGATACTGGAACAAGAACGAGATCTTGACCACATTCATGCCGACATTGTAGTGGAGGACCGCGACGTAGAGGTACTAGAAGTGCTTCGTGAGCCTGCTGTATTTGCAATATCCAACGATAACCAGTATCGGGGCGCGGTTTCATATACCCGTAGCTGCAATATAGTGTCCTCTGCCGAGACGGCTTCGAAGTGTCTACCCATTCCATATTCCACTTCTAGAGAGCGTATCCAAGATCAGTATGTGCACAGAGTAGATGCCAAGCCGTCCGAGTTAGGAAAACCTACCCATACATGTCGCTGCCGTTACGACAATGGAAAACGCCTAACAGCTGTCAGTCTCCTCAATGCTCTTTCGTCGCCATTCCCAAGCGAAACCGTCCGACGCACCATTGCCAGTACGATGGTCCAGTCATCCGCTCCCGGCGTCTGAATAAGCCACACGCGCGTGTACAGTCGCAGCGCAAGAACAACTGCCGAAGCCACCACAAACCCGATGGCCACGCCGAGCAGCAGTGGACCCTGCGTCTCGGTTCGAATGACGGTTTCGCCGTCCATGTCTGCGTTGGTTGCCTGCGCCAACGTACGATGTTGTTTCTATGCAACCAAAGGTTGAAGGGTGGCAAGGCTTTGTCTGGCGGGAAGGAGACGTTTGATCATGCTCTTATGATTGTCGTGCACGGCTCCGACTGGGAGAAAAATCTTGGTTGGCTGACAAGGTAGGGGTTGCTGCGTACCAGAGCGTCTGCAGGGGCTGGAGCCGAGCGCCACTGGCCTCCTGGCCTCCTGGGTGGTGCAGAGCCTGCGAGGAGAGGGTGTGCGATCCTGACACGGGCTTTGTGTCATTGATCAGGCACTGAAGAAAAACCCGCCAGGATCGGCAAACCATGCAAGGGATTCGCCAAAAGATCGACCGTCATGGTCGCCTGTCGTTACATTGAAAGGTAGCATTTGGTTAAAGTAAGGTAAAGAATGTAGACTGATGCGAAGCGGATAGATGTTGCCAGTACATTGGAAGAATCGCTCAAACCATGACCATGGACATTGTTGAGCCATAATCTAAAGGGTCATCCTCGTCTTTCCACCCTCCAACCCCCCTCTTTGCATAGTATTCGCATCGGGTCATGAAGGTACAGAGTAGACTACTTGCCGGTCGGCCGGCCCTTTCTGGCTGACAGTTTCCTGCCACTGTTACTTAGCCACTAGCTACCTCGCCGGCTCGGTTCCCCCGAGCCCTAGTCCCGGATGTGATCCCGGCAGGGGTTTGCAGCCTTGGACGCGCGCCCAAGGAGGCCTGAGCGTCTTGACAGAAGCGAGATTCTTTCATAATGCGACGAAAGACGACTAACCCAAGCTATACAGCGCAGGATAGGGTGCTTCGACTGCTCCAGGTTAGCACGGCTGGAGGACCTCGCAGTCGAGGCCCCATAGAGTCACAAATATCTGTGCCGTTGTCCGATTATCCGAGACTGCTCGTGTCCCGCTATTTTATCTTCGGTCTGATGGCGCCATCAGGTTGGAGCGATCCTTCTTTACCCCAGGTTTCTTCACCCGGCTGGGCAGGGACGGTGACAGATCAGATTTGGCGTGGCCAGTCCTCACCAACAAAATGCGGGTGAAGAGTGCTGGAAGGTCGGCTGTGCCGCCTGCCCACGTTTTCCTCTTCATAGTGCCGCAATTGAGCTGCTTGACGGGCTCGCGTCTGGTGTCTCGCTTCCCACATTGTCCCGCCTAAAATGCAGCAGGTTACCTTCGGTAAATGCGGATTCAATATACCCAAGACAGAAGAGGGGAAAGGGGTAGGCTTCGGCGCTCTCATCTCGGTTGTCTAACCTAAATCGATTTCTCCTGCTTCCAGGCAAAATCGCCGCGGGCGAATAGAAAGCGTCGAGCGCCATCCAGTACCATGCCCACCATTTACTGGATGGCCTAATTGCAGGCGCCACGGCGACATGCCCTGACTTGTCACTTCTTCCGACGGCAATACCCTGGGGTGCTTTAGCCCAAGATGGTGGCCTGCAGGAAATCAAGCTGGTCCATCCCAGGAAGCTTGCCCCGTCACCCCTGCCGGAGCGGCACAAGGCCCCTGGTGATGTCGGGCCAGCTTGCGAACACGGGCGGAGTCGGGCCGCAGGCAAGCTAATGGCAAACCCGGTACATCTTGTTCCAACGGACGTCTTATCAGGCACGAATGGACGACGAGTGGATGGAGCCGAGGCTTCGGCTGTAACGTTGATCATGTATTCTGCTTCGAGAATCTCTCCGGCGGGCGAGCAGGATGCAAGGGACACGATTAGCGAACTCTGGCCACGAGTCCACCACGTTCAAGAGGCGATTGGAAGCTGCATAGAACGTTGCTGATTCTGTAAAGTGTTGCATAAGGCTATCTTGCGGCCGTACAAGCTAAAGGCTTTAGAGTCGATCATGAAGACGAAGATGACCACACTTCCTGACTCGTGTTCCTAAGCATGCGGATTCAGCTCAGCTCTCTCGCACCAAGCAGCACCTTGGTAGCCTGTCCAGACCAAGTGCCGGCTCTTGAGTTCATCTCGTCGTACATCGGCCAGCCCACTCGCGGACCAGGCAGGTATTGGCCAATTCCTCCAGCTGCCCCTGTCGACTTCTGCATGTTGGTTGCGCACCCTGAAGAACTATCTGGAGTCTCGATCAGGGTTGACCGGCGCTATTGGTTCGATGCCAATTTGTTCATTCCTTTTTCCAAGAACAAAGAACTCGTCCGCGCATACCGGCGTCTCCAACGCATGGGTCTTCCAGCATGGACTGCAGTACAAATCCCCTCGTGCCGCCCCGTGCAAAGTCGTTCAGCTGGGAACGTCAGCAGCTCCCCGCCTAGCTTCGCCATCCCGACACTGACCTGACTCAGTCTCACGTTGCCTACCATGACTCGCCTCTCTGTTTGGTCAACGCTCGCGCTGCTTGTTGGCGCCACGGCTGCCACGGCTGTCCCAGAGTCGTATGACTACGTACGTACAATCTCCAACGGAATATTTCCTGCCTGGCGGACTTGATTCCGGAATTCTTGTGCAGCGTCATTAACTCTTGTGCTGGCCTAGATCATCGTGGGAGGTGGCACTGCCGGAGCTGCGCTTGCAGCACGTCTGAGCACTGGTCTACCTCGATCCAGCATACTCCTTCTCGAAGCTGGCCCTGCAGCCCCCGAAGAGCTTCGCATTAACGTTCCCGGCCTGCGAGGATCGATCCTTGGTTCCTCGTACGATTGGAACTTCTCGTCCATTGCGCAACCCGGCCTCGACGGGCGCACCATCGATGTCAACCGCGGCAAGGTTCTCGGCGGGTCTTCCGCCATGAACTATCTGTGCTACGACCGCGCTTCGGCCGCCGAGTACGACGCGTGGGGCCAGCTGGGGAACCCCGGTTGGAACTGGGACGTCATGGCCGCTGCCATGGTCAAGTCGGAGAACTTTACCGGTAATGATGGTGATCTTCATGGCAGTACTGGTCCCATCAGGACAACTTATAACCGCATCGTGCCCGAGGTGATCAAGACCTGGCAGCCAACAGTGAGCCAGCTGGGCGTCCCTGTCCGCGATGGCAGTTCCCTCGGGGGAAATCCCGTCGGAGTCATGTTCCAGCCCACCAATATCGACGTGACGCACTGGAACCGCTCCTACAGCGCCAACACGTACCTTCGCACGGCCGGGAAGAACCTCGTCGTTAGAACCAACGTTCAGGTCGCAAAGATCCTCTTGAACACCCGGCAGCCCGTTGTTGCTACCGGCGTGCTGCTGTCGTCAGGCGCGACTATCACCGCTCGCAAGGAGGTGATTCTCTCCGCCGGGTCCATCCAGAGTCCCGGACTCCTGGAGCTTTCCGGCATCGGCCAGAAGTCGGTCCTGCAAAGGGCTGGTATCAGCCAAATAGTCGACTTGCCCGGCGTTGGCGAGAATTACCAGGACCACCTCCGTGTCTCCAATACGTACCGCCTCAAGCCCGGCTATGAATCCTTCGATCCCCTCATCTACGAGGCTGGTGGTGCCTTTGCCACTGAGGAGCTGAACCGATGGCTGCGCAACGAGGTGTCGTGGTATGATATGACGACCAGTGCCTACAGCTTCCTCAACTGGGCTCGGCTGGGTAGCAAGACCAACGAGCTCCTAACCCGTCTGGCAAAGGCAGCTTTCTCTAGCACTACCACTGTGGACAAGAAGAAGATCGAGTACTTGTCCAACCCTGCGGTCCCCCAGCTGGAGCTCATCCTCGAGGCCAACTACGTCGGCGCCGCAGGGTACACCGGCGGCCGCTTCATCACCATCTTCTCATCTGTCATGCACCCCATGAGCCGCGGCAGCGTACACATTAACCCCAGCAGCCCCCTCGGCAAGCCTATCATTGACCTTGAGTACTTCACCAACGAGTACGACGTCCAAGCCGTCATTGAAGGCGCCAAGTTTGCTCGCAGGGTGGCCAACACGTCGCCTATGCGGTCGATCTGGGAGGCGGAGACTGAGCCTGGTCCAGAAGTGCAGACAGATGCTCAGTTCCGCGACTTTGCCGTGCGGACCGTCAACAGCTTCTACCACCCTGTCGGTACTGCCGCTATGTTGCCCCGAAAGGACGGGGGTGTTGTTAGCCCCGAGTTGGTCGTTTATGGCACAAAGAATTTGCGGGTGGTAGATGCTAGTATCATCCCGATCCAGATGGCGGGCCACATCCAGACAGCAGTCTATGGTATCGCCGAGGTTGCTGCACAGAAGATCATTGCTGCTGCTAGCTAGATGCACAGTTTACGAAGCGATGCGCGTTATTCTCAATGTAGATTCAATTCATAGACCAACATGAACACGTAGCACATAACATTTGCCCGCCACTACTTTATGCCCGGCGATAAGGCTGACTGGTCAAAACATCGGTCTTGAGCCTCGCGTGTACCTCTAGTTGTTGTTTTTTTTTTGCAAAAACATCTTGTCCAAAGGTGGTCCTAATGAGGCGGATGCGACCGCAATGGTGGGCGGTTCTGCTATTCAAGCTATTGCTTGAGCTAGTACCTAAGTCATCTGTTGAGCTGCTGTTACAACTACTGAACTTATTTTGATTCATTACGTGTGTGGCAGGATTTCAACGTGCTTGGAATATCCAACGAAATCATCGTGCCGGTGTTTGTATTGCCATCTTTATAAGCGATCTCTTCATCTTGCAACACGACAGGCGTTTCTCTGGTTACTTATGGATGGGCAAGCAAGGTAGGCGAGGCTCCAACTGTCTAGATTTACTCAATATGGCACCCGATATCACAAGCTAGCAAGTAGTCGTTGCATTCAGATTCACTGGATATCGTGTTTGAACTCGTTGTCGCTGGGGGTCAGGTTTGCGGTTGCCCTATTGCCCATACCCTATACCCTATGCACTTATCCTAAATCACCCCGATACAACGATTGAGCCGCTCCATGTCAGAATCTTCATTTTCATGCTCAGACCAGAGGCACTTTTGGCACAGCCGAAGCCGTTGTTGATTCATCATGGAGGAGCGCGGCCCTCGTCCTGCAGGGATACTGATTCAGGAGAATTTCATCACAGTTGAACATGAGGCTGACCTACTGGAGATATTCCGACATCAACTGGATTGGCCGGTTCGCCCAGGCCGTGTTTCACTACACTACGGGTACACCTTTAGCTATAAGACATTTGGCATCGACCAAGACACGCCCTTTGTCCCCTTTCCAGAATGGCTGATTCCTCTGCTGCCTGTTACTGAAGGTCGCCCACCAGACCAAGTATGCCTTCAGCATTACTCCCCTGGCACAGGCATTCCCCCGCACGTCGACACACATAGCGCGTTCGACCAGCTCTACGCACTGTCACTAGGAGCCCCCGTTTTTATGCAGTTCCGCGACGGAAAGACCGGCGACAAGGTCGATGTTGACCTTCAACCTAGGAGCATGATGCAGATGCGAGGTGATGCTAGGCTGCACTGGACGCACGGTATCAAGTCGCGCAAGACTGACACTCTTGCTGACGGTACGGTGAGACTACGAGAAGACCGCTGGAGTCTCACCTACAGATGGTTACGCGAGGGTGCCGTTTGCGAGTGCGGGGACGAGAAGCTCTGCGATACTGCTCAGAGACGCAACGGCGTGGAGACAGTGTATCGCTGGAAACAGTATGAGGCAGACGAGAAGAAAGAAACACCCCAGACTATCAACGCATGACCGCGACCATAAGAAGCTTCGATACCACAAGTGGAGAACGAGAAAAATGAGCCCTACGATCCGACAAGCAAGCTGATTTTACTTGGTGATATTCATTGGCGAGGATGCGAACAATCCTCGTGATCTGCGTATCTAAGCCTACTGTCCGAAGGCTTGTCCTATTTACTGAAAGAACAGATATCCCCAGCCATTTCTGCAGGAGATGTTGAAAATACCGCACTTAGCTCGTCCGGTATAGCATGTAGAGCTCGCCCTCCCGATAGTTGTCGCTCGCAATGAACATGCGCGTGAAGTCGGCATCCCAAACCAGCCCACTCGGACGGAAACATTGAAAGCCACTACATCCGCTCTGGGTATCCCACAGAATATCGTCATACCCATCTCTGCTGTTGGCCGGGGCCACGGGCTCATACCCACCTGCAGCGTTGGTGGTGAAGGGAATGGTCACGACCTTGAAGCCGTAGGGAATGACGCGGTTCCACGAGCCATGGAGCGTGACAAAGAGGTTGTCGCCATTGCGGTCAAACTTGGCGTCGATGGGCGCCGCATGCGCCTGCAGAGCCAGGCGAGGAGGAGTGGAGCGTTGTCCGCAAGTGGCATCGTTGAAGGTGCTGTTGGGCGCCGGGATGAATTGGGAGCCGGTGGCGGGACGCCCGTCGGGGAAGACTTCGCCGCCCCAGACGGTGAAGCAGGTTGGGTAGCCGTACCAGTTCTCGTTGGAGACGGAGGGATCACCGACTGTACATGTTAGCGGCAAAGCCCTAGAAGGAGTTTGATAGAAGGCAACATACGGTAGTTGAGCTCTTCTGCGGGATTCTCCTCTTTGATATTCGTTGATACACCATTGACGGTGCGGGTGAAATCGTCGGCGCTGTTCTCAACGCCCCAGACCCTAAATCCACATCGTTAGTTGATTGTACCTGTGTATTGAAGGGAGGTCTCACATGTTGTTGGGGTCAACCGCCAGAGCAATTTCATTACGGAGGCCGTATCCTAGATATCGGCCTTGGGTATTGTAGTCCCACCCTCCTCCAGGAACTGACGTGCCCATATCAAAAGACTTGACGATGGCTCTACCGGCCTCCTTGCGAACCGTAGGGCCATCCAAGTTGCCGTTGCTACCCAAGCTTACAACGAGAATGTTGGGAGTGGCAGGAGGGACAACAAGAGTGCGAGTCGTATGAGAAGACGGGTACATGTTTCGCACGACTACCGACTCGCCACTCACAGCCTGGGTCGCAGGATCATAGTTGTACCTCCAGACGGTGGTCGCGGATGACACGTACAGCGTTCTGCCATCGGGAGTCAGAGCAACGCCGTGGGTCAGCTGGGGCCTGTTGATAAGTGTTCTGGCACCGGAGATGCACCCGTTGGTGCCAATTGTGTGCGCGGAAAGACCAAGACCGACTTGAATAATGAGGAGGTTGCCGTTGGTGTCGACGGCCATGCCTCGTGGGGCTCGCAGACCCCCAGCAAGCTTCAGGAAGCCCCAGCCAGAAGCAGCACGCAGAGGGAAGATGCTCTGCAAGTTGCAAGACGACGGGATGGGCACCTGGGCAGGCGCAGATGGGGTCTGCGTCACGGTGGCAAAGGTCGTGGTAGGCGCCGCAGAGGTGGCCGTGGGAGCAGGCTCCTCGCCGCCATCACCACTAGCCCACTCCTCGAACTCTTCCGACTGGGCCAGACTGAAGTCGACACCGTTGATCAAAGAAACATCGTGGATGCCAAATGAGGTGCCCGAGTCCTCGGGCGTGTCGACGGGCACTGTCGAGTGGACGAAGCCAAAGTAGTTGGGAGCAGTAGGGTCGAGGGAGTTGGGAGGTTCAGGAATGATGTCGGCCCAGCTGGAGCAGCCTGTGCAGTGGAGGGTTGAGACCCAGTGAGTCGCATTGACGTATGAGCCGTCGAGGACTCTTAGAGGGGCGTTTTCATTCTCGCTAGGAAGCGTGTATGAGCTAGCAGCTGTCAGCGGTGTTGGATACAGGACTGTCTGATGTGTCTCACTATGCTACCCGAGATGTGGCAACAGTTGTCTCTTCGTATGGCCATGTGCTGCGGTATCATTGTCAGTGCTGTCCGAATCAAGCGGCTTTCATGGCCTGCCAATGAAGGCTTACATGATCAGTGGTACGTTGGTCATCCGTGGTCCGAACGCCACACCGGCCCAGGCAATCTCGATAGGAGCCGTGATCTGGAGGATGAGGTCAAAGGGCGCGGCAGTTGCTTCGGGAATGGCAAAGCCGTAGACGATGCCCTCTGCGTTGACGTGGGCGGCGAAGCAACGGCTCAGTTCATCGCAATATTCGACCGTGGTCTGAGCTGAGGCTGCAAGGGGGTCAGACGAGCAGCCAAGGGAGATGGAACGACTTAGTCTTCACTGACCAGTGGTGAGCAGGGCGGCAGCCGCTGCTGTCAGGGCTGAGCGGCGCATATTTGGATCTCACGAGTCTGGATCGAAGCCAAACGCAAAGGTCTCGCGATGCAGTGCAGAAGCTGGAAGGGACTACGAGAGGATTAAAGAAGCGGCGCAAGCCAATGTGTTCATATATAGACACGGTTCCGTTACCCCACTATGGATAGAGAGCAGTGATTAACTGATGTGCTGCCTGAAGCGAATCACTCCATACTTCCACGCGCTTCGCATCGAACCGAGGTCTAGCGCCAGCCGCCGGTTCCGATGACAGTGAATCAGTTCCTGTCCGTCCGGTACAGAGTGCGAAAGCAAGGTAGCGTGCCTGAGTGAGTTAGTGGACCGCAGTGCTGGCAAAGGGATGAAACAAATGCCGATCATGCAAGAAAATCCTGTGAGCTTAACCCCAGGTCGGCAAAGTGGGTGGGATGCCGGCAAGTCGACGACAGATCTCTACTGATCCCGGCACTGCTCGGAGGGCAGCCGCCGAAAGGAAGTTCCGCGTGGAATGAGCATGTGATGATCCTTGGGCACGGATGCTCAGTGTGAGCCGTGGAAGCAAATCAACATGGGTCGTGGGGGGATATGGACAGATGCAGTATCCCATCGAGGTGCCGATGTGGTTAGATGGTGAGGTTGCCCTCGACCCGTGGGTATGCATTGAGCGGGAACCATGGCGCAGGCCCATTGTCTTATAGCTCCCGCCTCTAATCTCCTGCTTCCCTAGACTTGTGTCGCCTTTACCCGGAGCACAACATCCAGCCATCGGAGACAAGTAGTCCGCAAGACGCGGAAAACATGGAGGAGCCGCCACTGTGCCAAGTTGTGACTTGCCCTATTCAGACGCTGCCCACCTAACACCAACAAGGCAGTTACTGAGTTATGTGAGGGAACGACAGGTAGAGGATCGTCATAGTTGGTCATGTAAGTTGTATGGGGTTTCGGACACTCGCTCCAATCACGGACGGGGCATTGTCAATCAGCATACGCCAAGCTTACTAGTCCAGTGGTCCTGAGAGGGGGAAAATTAATTGCGCCTATAAATGTCCAACAACGATGATGGGCAATCGGACAAGGGTGTTCTGGGGGTGAAACATTGGCGCTGGCGCGTTCCTCAAAACAGATAGCGGGTGCCATGCCCTTGGAACGGCCATCAGGAATGACATGACAATAGCTCTGACGATGGCAGTATCATTGATTTTGGGGGATGACTCTTGTCTACGGAACAGCACCCGGGTAAATAGGAAATAAGAAACGTGTCAAACTTGCAGCCGCATGCACTCTGCAGCCTGTTTAACCTAATCTAGGTCAGCATAACTCCAAACAACTTGATTCGTTAACCGTTCCCTAGGATCCAAAGAACGGGGCATGGAGGGAGAACCAAAAGGGAAAGTGACGTTGCCAAAAGAAGGACTGTTCCGGAAGCAGCCATATCTCGACCAGAGCCGCTGCCGGCAGATATCATCTTCCGGGGCTTATCATGCAACCTCCTGGCTGAATTGGTACCAGCCATTACGTTGCATGCGCGTCGCATGGGGCAGCACGAGACACCGGAATACGTCTGTCTTTTGATCGTGCTAGGACATTCTGTTATTCCTTTACACGGGCACAGATCACGGGCACAGATACGCTCTGGAACTATGCTGGAACTATGCTGAGCTCTAGGTAAGCCCGCCATTACAAGGTAATGCGCATGAACATAAAGTAGGAGGGTTTGGGTGAAACAAGCGACATGTGTTATTTGATGATAGTGCAATCATGTATTACTTGAATGTTTCTATTCAATCGGAACCAAAAAGCGATAATGATACCTGGCAGGTTTTACCGGACTAATTCTTCTTCGTCCTGACGTTCCTCCATTCCATAAATAGACAAGCCACCAAAGCCAGACCAGTCAGCGGTATAGTGGCAATAAACACCTGCTGCAGAGAGTCGTTGTATAGCCGGATCATAACAGGCAGGTCCTCCGGTGACACCGTGTCCCTGAATGCAGTAGCACCAGATTCAACCAGCATTCTGATATCCACTCCGGAAAGGTCAATACCGTCGGCTTGCTGGATGATGTGATTCTGGAAAATGTTGTTGCCCACTGAGATGAAGACTGCACCGCCGAAGGACTGGCTCGCTACCACTGCTGCGGTACCAATGGCTATCTCATCAGCCGGGAGCACCGTCTGCACAGCCATGAAGCCTTGCTGGATGGAGAAACCAATCCCGGAGGCGACTAGAATTTGGTAGCCGACCCATTGGGCGGTGGTTGTGTTAACCGATAGTGTGGTCAGCATGCCACAACCAACTACAGCGACGGAGTTGCCCACGATGCAGGGAGGCACGTAGTACCCCACGATGGACACAAAGACTCCTGCAGAGAGCGATGCTACTGCGTTGACGAGGAAGTATGGCATCATGTTGACTCCAGACCTCAGAGCACTGTCGCCGAGGACTCCCTGGACTGCGTATTACTCGTCAGCTTTGCTGCGATCAATGAGCCCGAGAACACGGATACTCACACCATAAGGGCAAGAAGAATGTCATCATTAGCAATGCTCCGTAAATCATGAAGGCCATAACACAAGATGCCGCGACAGAGCGTTGGAAAACTATGCCCGGCGGAAGCAATGCACCGTCCTGCTTCCACCACTGCCAGATCCAGAAAAGAACGGCCATAACCCCAAAGGCACATAGAAGGCCAATGATGCTGGCGCTGCTCCATGGATAACCCTGGAGATTGAACTCGAGCGCAAGAAAGAGCATGATGGCTGCGCCGATCAGGATGATGTTTCCTACGATGTCCAACTCGAGAAATCTATCCCAGAAGGGCCGGCCTTGATGCTTCATCGGCTTGGGCTTGAAAAAGAGGAGGAAGGCTATAATGGTGACGGCACCGACCGGAAGATTTATGTAGAAGCACCACCGCCAGGTCTCGACTGCGTGAGTGTTTGGCTGATAAGCTTGGAGGGAGCTGAACTTACTGCAAGATCTGTAAAGATACCTCCAAACAATGGACCACATGTTGCACCGATTCCGAACCTGCTGCTTGTCAGTACTTGTCGGGATACTCTGAACGACTTTCTGTTCTAACCACTCGGCTCACCAAAGCCTGGCTGGCAACTGTACCCTTGGCCCTGCTAGCCACTATCCCGAGCGCCGAGTAGTCACAGGAAAGCGCAGCACAGCATCCCGAATTGCTTCTTCAGGCGAATTTTATTGTTACTCACATCATTCCAATGATAGCTGTGTAGACAGGCCGCATCTTGAGAGGGATAGCCTGGGCCATGAGCACGAAGCTCCCTGTCAATATCCCGGCACTTCCGAACCCAGCGATGGCTCGTCCGATGATCAAAGTCACCGAGTCTGGAGCGACGCCGCAAATGAGCGAACCTATCTCGAAAACAAAGACTGCAAGCAGGTACGACCACTTCGCAGAGAATAGGAGAAATACGCGACCGAAGACTGGCTGGAAGGCGCACGCAGTGAGCAGGTATGAGGAACCGTACCAGCCAATGTCTCTTGTCGACGAGTATTCGCTTGTTATGTAGGGAATGGCCTGACCGGTCAGTTCGGTTGCTCATTGATGCTATTTCAGCCGAGTGACTTACAGTGGTAATGATAGTTCGGTCGAGTGAGATGAGAAACACGGCCAGGCATATGCCAGTGAGGAGAAAAAACAGAGGCCAGCCATGCAAATAATCACCGGATTCAGGACTCTCAACCTGATTCCCTGCCGCAGGCTTACGCAAAGCCTCTCCTTGGGCCGCACGAATCTGCTCGAGATACTCATTCTCCTCTTTGGTATCGAGGTCAGGGTCGAAGGGCCGCGAGAAGCGACTAAGCTTGACGCCAGCTTTGCCCGGATGCCGCTGTTCGTGTGCTTCAACAATGGCACTCAGCCGTTTACGTTTTTCGCGAAACGATTCTTCACTGCGCTGCTGCGCCAGGTAGCGCTCGGGCGGAGAGAAATACGCCGAGATGAAACTTATGGTGTCACTATGCGCGTCGTCGGATTGCGCGTCGTCGGATTGCGCGCAGGTACGCGGGTGGGTTCTTGGTGTAGCCCAGGGCGTCTCCCCGCGAGCCACATTTTCGAATGTCTTTTCGACATCTGCAAGGGCTGGCGCTTCATCGATTTGCGGTTTCGAGGATGTTGAATAGAAGCTGCTCGTGTCGGACATGTTGTCGGATTGATTCACCATCGTGATATGGAGCTAATTTCCAGTGATATGATTACACCAAGTCCAGCGAGCTTTGCAAGTACAAGAGTCTGCTATAGAGCCTTGCTGTTAGGTTCATCGGTAAAGAGGACCAGCACCGCTTCAAGCACCAAACTGATGAGTTGGACGGTTTCCGTCGCTGCGTGATCCTGACATCATCTCACAGATTCGCTCCCACCGAGCTGGGCCCCAAGAAGTGATCAACATGCGCCCTTCGCTAGTGGATGAAGAAATGGGTGTTGTAAACGCTCGTTTGGGACGGCCGGGACGGATTGGGACCGAGTGCTAACGTAGTCTCCCGCCCAGCCGACTGATCAGCATACAATGAGATCCCACTAGAGCTCCAAACTATCTAGACGCTAAGATGGAGCAATTTGTCAATTGTTAGTGTCTCGGTGTTGGGCAGTTCCGGGAACTTAAATGCCACTTCTGAGGTGGCAAGCTGGAAGCAGAGAGAAAGCTAGAGGTGGCGAGCCTCCTCTGTTCCTGGAGGCGGTGTTGACCTATAGAAACATGCATGTTCAAAAGTGAGATATGGAGGATGTGTCGTGGGTCCAGGGAAGAGCTTCAATTTACGGGCTGATCGATTGCCGTCGTAGATGGGCGGTTTGATTGAGAAAGGATGTTCACTACTTACTCCCTACTGCAGAGGACAGCCAGGTTCAGATGAACAATGTGACTGAAGTTTGGAATTAACCTAGTCACAAAATTAAGGCCCTTTTGCTGGCTGTTCAGAGGACGATATTTTTACTGTATACAGCATCCTAATCTGGAGTCACGATACGACAACACCTTTACAACAGCTAACATGAAGAAGACGGCCCAAGTTCACAGCACTAAAGAATCTGCTTCCGCTTAAGATGTGCCAATTGGCAAAGTGTGCCACAAACACCAGTAAACCCCGTTCCGTCAGTGTGCCTTGCCAGAATATCTTCCTCCTGCTCATCGTACTCGGCCTCCAATGCCCGTTGAGCCTCTGCGTCAAGAGCTTTTGCAATCTCAAGTCCCTTCAATCGCCTCAACTCAATGGAGGCTAGTTCGGTCTCAGAGCATGACTTGGAAGGGAAAATGTCGGACTTCAAGAATATTTCACTTGGTGTGATGGTTTTGCGGCCGAGTTTCCAGACGCATCTGCTCAAGGCAGTTGCGAATATTGCGTTCTTGTTAGGATGCTCCAATGGCGTGCTTGTGCCGGAGTCTTGCTCCTCTACGAACGTGGATGGGTATAGGCTTGAGTGTTTTGGGACAGAGGAGTCTTTGCGGACGAAATGAGTGACGATGTAGAGCCACTTATCATCCCAGGTCAAGATCTTGGACCATACTTCGTACTGCTGGTATGGAAGAACTTCCTTGCGAAAATTGCACGAGACAGCACCCAAGGCCAGGCTCAAAGGCGGAACGCCGGACCCGGTGTAGGCTCCCGTACCGCCTCGAAGCTTCTCGATGCCTTCAGCAAAGAGGGTGCAGACGAGATGGGTTCGGGAGATGTCGAGATCTGTGAAATATGACGAGTTCGTTTTGTGCAAGTTGAAGTCGATCTCAAGAAGGGGCGCCGATGTCTCCGTCACCAGCGGCTGGAAGATGTGCTTGGTTGACGGCTTGACTGGCGACCGCTGGCTCTTCAAAGTGAATCGGAAGGCGTTCAGAATGCGTAGCTATTGTGAAGGTGAGCGAGAGACTTCCCACCACGGGCTTCGAGCGGCTTACATGCCAAATGCCTGGAACGTCCTTGCGATTGAACACGAGAAACAATCCGGCTAAAAAGCCCAAAATCATCCAGATATTCACTGTGATTTGGATGGGTTCGCCGGGCCAGATGGACCACGGAACGTAACCAACGCCCTCCGCCAAGAGATCTTGATGATAAGGGTTCTGGCTGGCGTTCATTTCCGTCAAGAGTGCACTTCTAGACATAGTGGCTGGTACAGAGAAAGATAAATCGCGAAAAGCTCATTGATTTTGATAATATCAGGTTTAATGGTATGTAGATCAAGGGGGGCTTCGACTTGGCACGGGAGAATTTAGAGGAACCACAAGCCAGTGCATCCATTTCTGTCACTCAAACCACTTTCCACTGCGCTACATAATTCACCGGAACGTGTTGCAGATCCTTCTCACGACACGGCATTGTCGGAATAGTGGCACCGAGAGACTCTGAGCGTTGCGATGAGCTGGACTGATGCAATGACGTTCAGGGAAGGAGGATCGACACGATTGCTCAACACAGACAAGGGATGAGGCCTGTAGGTGGTATTGTTGTTCTTACTAGATGACGAGGGAGATGGAAATATGGTGGAGCGACGTCAGTAGCAACCTCTGGATGATTTATTTCCGTGTCAAGTACTCCAAGCTATCCCAATAGTTCTCAAACCCGGGCCTAAGACGATGGGACGGGCCCAAGCTACGCCATCCCGGAACTACGACCGGCTCGATGGAGACCTGGAGTTGGACCCGGTTCCATGGATGTCACCCATCGGCAGATCGCCATAGACCACGGCTAGACTAAAGGCGTGGCGCCACTCCACAGTCTCCTGAACTAAACGGGCGTTTTGTTATCTATGGAGATGATTTGTCCCACAGTTCTCCATCCATCCCCTTAGTCCGGCTCACATAGACCGAGTTCCGGCACTTTTCGGCACTCTAAGTGTTTCTGGCTTTTGACTGGTGCAACGGGCTTTACTGACCGTCAGCTAGCACGTCGATCGTGAAGGTAACGTATACTAGAGAACGGTGTGTCATTATTGACTTTGCGTTCGCCTTGGCCAACGCCATTTTGAGTAAGGATCCATAGATCCCACGGCCGTCAGCTGAAAGTGCCGGACCTTGAGCGCTTGGGTACCCGATGGCACGGGTTGGTATCCATCGTATTCCTACCGGACGTGTTCCACTCTGCCTGAACCAAGCCTTACGAGCCAGCTAAAACTCTGAACGCTTGAGTTCGTGCGTGAAGATCTTACCCGTGCTTCGTTAAAATTGTCTGTAGACGAGGTATTTTCCAGTAGCTGAGTGTAGATCGTTCGGCAAAAGCATCCGCGTAAAAAGTCCAAATCCATAAGCTGCCAATACGATGTTATGGGTGTCGGACCCTATTCAGCCAAAACAAGCTACGACGAAGCATGAAGTCAGTATGGCGTAAGTTTTATGACTCTTTACGCAAAATTGAGGCAGATTTGAGAGGGTGATGGCTGGTTGCCTGTGTTCAAACTGAGCTTCATGATGGATGAGATTGTCCCGGCTCCGAAAACAGGACAAGCTATGTGCGAATCAATACAGTGAGATGGTTCTAGGGTTCTGCTACCGAGAGCTCCTGCTTTAGCAGAGCCGGCCGGCCAATTTGACATACGATGACTTGTAGATCAATACAAAATTGCTTAACGTGACAATGAGTATAAACCGTCAGGATAAAAAGCTCAGCTCAAGATATGGATAGAAAGGAAATCATTTATATCTTTTTGATGGACCAGCGAGCGGCACCCCTATTGTACAATCGACAACAAAAACACGTATTCTGGCAATCTCGATCTGCAGACTGTGATCTGTTGCAACATCCACAAATTCAATGACTCAGACCCACCGTTTTTTTGTTCAAACCAGCCCCATATGATGATTCTACTTCTCGGCCATGGATGGAAGCTTACGATCAATACCCTCGTTGGCCATAGAGGAAGCACTGTTCTTGGCAGCCATCACCATGTCTTTCTTGTCCAGAGAAGCTTTCGCAGTCTTCTTGGCGGCGCGTTGATATGTAGCAATATAGAACATAATGAAAAGCACTAGGTATGAGCTCAAAATGGAGCATCCAGCGACAGCGGCATAAGTTTTGCCGCCGCAAGCAGAAACGTGTGGAATTCGGGGCCAGTGCCGGTGGACAATGCCGTTCCAGCTAGCAAAGTACACCACACCTGCATACTGTCAGCAGTGGATAAATATTGGCAGGCTAGAAATAGGGCTTACCAAGGTCGATGATAAACTGGGTAATCTGGAAGCGAGTGATCCATTCCTTCCACCAGATCTTCACTCCGCGGGCGCTTTGGAAGTAGTACCAGTACATGATTACATGTACGGCGAGGTTGAGAGTGATGGGTACCCATGAGACCGGCGTAGATCCGATGAGCTGGGTGTAGCAAAGTAAGGCTGTGGCCGGGTGATGGTAGGTGTGCAAGAAGGTAAGTGGCTTCTTCCTGACCATCAAGAAGATGGTGTCGATCAACTCGACATACTTGGTGATGTAGTTGAGCTATTCTTGTTAGGAAGAGGGGTAGCGTAGTTGTTTGTTTGAACTTACATAGTACAGAGTAACCAGTTGTGGCGTCCAGCCAGGAGAACTACATATGTTGTTGTAGAAGCCTTCTCGCCAAAGGCTGGGAAGAAGCTGCTCCATGTACAACGCCAGCAGCGCAGCGCTCAGCGCCGAGAGAGAAAAGTTGTGAAGTTTGAAGAGAAAATTAAGTTGAAAAGGCTTCCTGTCGCGCATGAATTCGCGACCTCCGAAGATGACAACGAGGTAGAGAGCTATCATGCCCATCACCTCCCAGTGGGTGGAGAAGAGCGTCTGGCCCCGAATGAAGTTGAATTCCTCAGCCTTGTAGCCCATGATAGGGGTCCATATTCTGTTAAGCCCATCCCAGAGGGAGAGCAGCCCAGTGGACTTGCGCGAGGAGACCTTGAGAGTTTCGTTGCTGAAAGACATTGTGAGCGGGAGCTTGTGCACCAGAACAGTTGTGAGGGCTAGGCGATGGTAGCTATGACGAAGCAGTGCAGAACCGGCTCTGTCCATCTCCCTCGCCGTCCTTATATGGATGCGTTCAAAGGGGTCCCCCCGCATCTCGGAGATCTACAGATCTAGTGATGAAGCTTCCAAATCTCTCAAGTGGAGGAACACTTTTTCGAGTCGAAATGTCGAGGGAGACCTGTATTCCGGGAAATTACGATGACAAGCCGGCTCTGTCGGCGCCTGAGGATGGTTCGGTGAATCAAGCCAGCCTTGTGCGTAGCTCCGACTTGTTGCCTCCGATGTTATTAATGACGTCCATCGTGAAAGCTTGGCTCCTCTCAGAAAGAGATCCTTAGCCTTCAGGTTGAGCGTGCCATGGAACCGTCCCCCCCTGCTTACCAAAGGGGTATGATGTAGCGATTTGTGTTTTCAAGTGGATAATGGACCGTCATCACTGGTTCTTGTTCATGATTCGAGCATATTCACACTCAGTCCGAGCAGACTTAGGCTGGGTCAAACAGAAAAGACTCCATCCTGATGCGTCCGGTGGTGCCTGGAGGATTATCATTAGCGGCACGAGCGATATTGGATGTTGTCATCCACTCAACCCTCTTCCTCGCCTTCCTATATCCGAAAGAGAAAGGGTGTGACGATCTGGTAAGAATCTCATCGTAGCTTACCCTTTTGGGAAATCCTGAGGCTAACGACGATCAGGTACGGGGTGGCGTCTGTAGGTCCCGGGTCCACGGCGCCGTCTTCCTGCCATCTAGGCTTGACACAACTAGATCCTACCAGCTGGGTCGAGCTAGATATTTAGTCCTTTCAAGGGGAGCTCAGCCGAGGAATTGTGCCGATCGTTACTTCTCGCCATCTTGCTAGTCTGGCTGAACTCTCTCGGCACTGACGATCTACATCCACCAAATGCCAATGTCGTGAGCATGACATACGAGGTCTCGGCGGATTCACACCCGCACTCTCTGTGCGAGGGTGTGGACTTCCTAGGAGGATGTTCTTGGACGATGTCATCGGCGCCACGGACGAATTCAGAGGTATATGTGCAATTGTCGACGACATTTCACAGCATAAATCGATGATCGCCAAGGACTGAAGGATTCAACGTGACTAAGCCCAATCATCATCTCCGTCAGCACCTTGTTCCTCGTCTCTGACATTCAATCTCTCTTCCCATCCTTCATTTCCATAAATCGCATCCCCTATCAACTGTCGCTGCAGTCCATCAATCACATCATGCATAACATTGGCTTCGGCCCTGTGGCGGCCGTGACTACAGCCGCAGCCTACATGAGCTCACGCTACACAAACCACTCACCGCTTGCTACCATTGCCACGAGCCTGTCTGTCGCTGCCTTCTTGTACTTCATCGTCTGGTGCAGCTACATCTTCCCGTTTTACTTCTCAGAGCTCAGACATATTCCAACCGTGGAAGGATGCCCTATTTGGGGCCAATTCTTCAACATTGTGCTTGAGGAAATCGGAACCCCTGCCCGGCGGTGGCACGACAAGCATGGGCCTATGGTCCGCTACTTCTTCCCTCTTGGAGCGGAGAGACTGTCAGTTGCCGAGGATGATGCCCTCAAGCACATGATGGTTCGCAACCCCTACAACTACCCCAAGCCTGTCCGAGCACAAAAATGGATGGCAAGAGTTCTTGGCTACGGCGTCCTGCTGGCCGAAGGTCAGGAACACGCCCATCAGCGCAAGGCTCTGGCACCTGGCTTTTCCATCCAATCCATCCGTGCTCTGCATCCCGTTTTCTGGGAGAAGTCGCTGCTCATGTGCGAGTGCTGGCGGGACGAGATGCGGGCCTCAAATACATCCACCATGTCTATCGAGGTGCTGGAATGGTTGAACAGGACCACACTCGACATCATTTGCAAAGCCGGCTTCGGTTATGACGTTAACTCGCTGCAAGAGGCAGAGACGCCTCTGCGCCAGGCCTACCGCTCCGTCTTTGACTTCAGCTTCATGACTCACGTCTTGTTCGGCATTCAGGCATACGCCACGTGGATGAAGCACTTCCCCGCCAAGATGAACCGCAACCTCAACTGGGCGCGGGACGTCATTAGCAACAAGGCTACTGAGATCATCCGACTGAAGCAGGACGAAGCAGAAAGGAATGTGGGGGGCAAAGACATCATTGCCCTCATTGCCAAGGACAACAAGAAGCTGCAAGACGCTGGTGAAAAGGGCATGTCTTTTGAGACAATGCGCGACCAGATCATGACCTTCCTCGGTGCAGGTCACGACACTACGGCGACTGGAGTCGCATGGACTATTCATCTCCTGTCCACTCATCCGGAGATGCAGTCCCGCCTCCGAGAAGAGGTCAAGGACCATCTTCCGTTCTTGTTCGACCCTCAAACCCGATTTGACCACTCACAGCTGGCTGCAGCGGACGCAGATCGACTACCCTATCTTGAAAAGGTCTGCAAAGAGTCTCTACGATACATCCCTCCTATTCCAATGACCGTCCGCCAGAGCGTCCAAGACGACACTCTTGCCGGCTATCACATCCCCGCTGGTACCGTTGTGTACTGCATGGCAAACTGTATCAATCGCATGAAGTCGTATTGGGGCGAGACTGCCAACGAGTTTGACCCTGATCGCTGGGACAACCTGCCCTCCACATGGACCAACAACGCCTTCATGACATTCCTCCATGGACCTCGCGGTTGCATTGGTCGCAAGTTTGCTGAGACGGAGATGAAGTTCATTCTCTGCTGTATGCTGAGCATGTACGAGTTCGATATCGATGACACTCAACCCAATCCGGAGGATTGGAAGATGTGGAGGCTGGTTCTCCGACCTAAGGACGGTGTGACGTTGAAGGTGACTGCTATTTAAGTTGGCAAACAGTAAGACTGTACGAATTTAGGAACTTGTAATCATTAGTTCCGCGATAGTCCAAGATTCTTCCATCATATTCTCATTCACTTGGTTTCTCCTCTCGCATTCAGTGGTCCTGCAAAACTATACCTCGCTCACCAACAAGTAGGAGTATGCAGAGGCCAAATAAATGTGCTATTTGGATTCAAGCGTGTACTCTTCCACTCTTTGATGACGTATTTGTTTCTAGCGGAGAGTTTATTCTTTTTAACTATCAGCCTGATGATACTATGGGCGGGTTGACGTTGAAAGGTGTTGTCCCAAGGCTACGGATCTGCCGCAGAAGCAAGTTGGCCTCTAGCTTACACCCACCCGAATGCATGACGTGGGTGTGTGGGATTTGGGTACACTAACAACGACTGGAAGATGGTGAATAAAAAAAACTAGATGTAGTGGCGTCTTGTTTTGACAGTCCCCCAACCTCGGGACGCTGCCTGACAGGATGAGCAACCAGGGTGGAACGTCCTGATGGGGTTAATATAATATACCGACTGCTTCTAGCTTACATAAAGTTTGTTCTTCTAAGACTTTCTCCAAACACAGAAGTTTATTAAGTGTTGAAGTGTCCGTATCTTATGCGGCAGGTCCAATTCGACGCGTTTCATAAATGCCATGTAGATATCGTCAAGCGTGGCTTTCACCAAGACCTCCGAGCAAACGAGCAGTAGGTATAAGCTTTGATAATTTATATTAAATGAGATGTTCTAAGATTCAATTGTGCAACCAAGCTTGACTTTGCAAACGGGTAAAGCCAGCCTTTGTCATAGCAACATTCATGACAAAAAGAAAGAGGCAAATGATTGTATATCTAGACTAGATGAAGTTTCATCTTTACGTAAATTGTTCCCAAGAGTACATCTATGTATAAATAGTTGTAATTCAAGGAACGTGAGGTTTATTACAGTTAGAACTTGTGGGAGTGGTTGGTATCACCATGACTAGGGTGAGCTATTACATTTTGAATACACATTAAATATCATTTTCTCTCCCTTTCCCCGTTTCAGTTGTCTTGATCTCCCCCTACGTTGACAGGATTACACGTTGCAACACCGAGTCCTGTGCAACCGTCGTGATCAAGGTTGACAAGATCGTCGATGTCAATTGTTGGCGCAATGTTTGGCGAGATGCTGATCAGAGGCCCGTTGATGAGGCGACGCTTATTCAACACTACAGATTCATTCGTCAGCCTCTAGCTCTTGCAGTTTGGCGTATGTAACCTACCTACGATGGTCGTACTTGTGTTCCTTGTCATCTTTGTCTTCGTCGTTCTTATCGTGCTTGTCGTGCTTGTCGTGCTTGTCATGCTTATCGTGCTTGTCATGCTTGTCATGCTTGTCATGCTTGTCGTCCTTATCGTCCTCATCATCCTTGTCGTGTTTGGGATGCTCCGGGTACTTTGGGTACTTAGGATACTTTGGGTGCTCTGGATGCTCTGGATGCTTTGGGTGCTTTGGGTACTTGGGATGCTCATACTTGTTGTTTGGAGCTCTGGTCCCTAAGGAATCTTCAAGATCGCGCTTGGCGTACTCGTCGGCGATCTCTTTGGCCCTGTCGTTCCAGTAATCACCAATCTTCTTGCCAGTCTTTGACCAGTCATCAGCGACGCCTTGCGCCCAGTCGCTCCACTCTGCTCCCTCATCATCGGCACGCTTGTGATACGTGGAGTCTTTGTATCCCTTGTAGCCTTTCTTGGAGTACTTGTCGGCGATATCATGGGCCTTCTTGCCCCAGTAGTCACTGATTTCATGGCCCTTCTTATCCCAGTCATCAGCGATGCCCTTGGCCCAGTCACTCCATTTTTTGCCTTTGTCCTGCCACTTGTCGCCTTTGTCGTTCCACTTATCGCCTTTGTCGTTCCACTTGTTGCCCTTGTCATTGTCATATTTGTCGTTATCGTACTTATTGTTGCGTTCAACAAGACTGGCACCGCTGTTTCCAGCTTCAAGCGGAACGCAAGAAGCTGTGACAGCCAGGGCAGAGGCAAGGAGGAAAGAGGGCTTCATGATGAGTGATCACTGAAGCTGATGTGAAATTATGGATGTGAAAGACGAATGTAACTTGAAGAGTAAAAGGAGGAACGTTTCAGGTTGCTAGAAACTGTTGATGAGTTTCTTAGAAAATAGTACAGACCCAGGAGTGGTGCTGTAGGGGATTTTATATTCATTGCGTCTTGGCTGGATACGCAGACCACAAGAGTAGTTCAAGCTCGTCAGGCATGTCCCAAAACATGTTGAACGTTTACGCCTACGTTGTACTCACACACCTCCCTCCAGTCACTGATTCTCCTTCGTAGCCGCAAAGGCTAAATCGAACAATTGCCGGCTGCTCTGTGCTGGGCATCGGCGGATCTGGAGTGGAGAGTGAATCCTGATGGCGTTAAGAATACTAGTATGCCGATCCAGACGATCTCGACCCCAGCATCTCCACGGGATTGGGATCCTATCGGACCCTCAGACTAGAGCCTTAGTCTCCCAGGAACCCGAACTTTGTAACTTGCCGCTGCCGACGTCACTCGGGGGTCAAGCAGTCACCGCCGGCCCATACATTGGGAACACTAAAATGGCTCCTATTTTGCTCCCCCTTTGATGCTAGTTCCTTTGCAAGAGGGTTTCGCTCCGAGACTATCGGTTTGGCGGTCCATTATAATCATCATCACTTCTAATCATGCCTTTTCTATAGCTTTAAGTCAATCAAAGTTTTGGGAAATCGTGGAGTGACGCTGGTGGCTTGTTGTGTAACCCAGACAGGGCATCGTGGCAGTTTTAAGTTTCTCGGCTTTACAACGCTTCGTGTTCAGGTCTTCAACAATCCCTCGGGATTCCCAGATTGAATCTCAAATGCTTCCCCCGTCTTCTTGAATTTCAATACTTCGGGACCCAAGCGATACCCGCACATAGTAACTGCAACTGTTGATTATAGCCCATCATGCGCGTGATTAGCTTCTTCATGCTCTATCTCCCACTCTTACTCATCATTGCGCGTTTCTTGCTTGTCATGTTCCGACGGTACCGCCAGAAACGCAAGGCGGCAGCGCTGGGATGTCTCCCCCCGCCGTCGTTCAGATCAAACAACTTCCTTGGGGACTCTGTCCTCAGGGAGTCGATAGCTGCCACCAAGGCTGATCGAGGCCCAATCTATGTCATTGAGAAGATGGACGGTATTTCCCCGGACTGCCACACGGCCCACCTCCCCATTCTGGACTACGAGGTTTTCATTACGCGGGCACCCGAGAACATCAGAACTCTCTTCAGCAGTCCAGACTTTGACATCAGCAGTACCAGACAGAAGAGCTGGCTGCCCATGCTTGGGCAAGGCATCTTCACTAGCCGTGGTCCAGTGTGGAAGCACAGCCGTGCGATGCTTCGACCCCAGTTCGCCAAAGAGCTCATCCACAATGTTGACATGGAGGAGGAACACCTCCAAATCCTATTGCGGCAACTCCCAGTCAAACCCACTACCGGTTGGACAGATAAGGTTGATCTGGGCCCGCTGTTCTTCTTCTTCACACTCGATGTCATCACTGAATTCGTGTTTGGCCATTCAACTGGCGTCCTGTCTCCTGACAGCAAGCACAAGGCCATTACCCACTCCTTTGACGCTGCCAAGTCGTGGATCGATCGCAGGGGAGCTTTGGCGAAGTTCTACTGGATGCTCAACACCAAAGACTTCCGCGAGCACTGCAAGATCCTGCACGGGTTCGTCGATGGCATTGTCGCCGAAAGCCTGGCTCGTGATCCTGAACTGGAAAAGCAAGATCCAGAGAAGCTCGAACGCTTTAACTTACTACGGGAGCTCGTTAAAGAGGACCGTGACCCTGTGGCCTTGCGCAACAATACCCTACAGGTCCTCGTCGCCGGTCGTGACACCACTGGCTCACTTTGTGGCTGGCTGTTCTACTACCTGGCTAGGTATCCCGACGTGTACCGGAAGCTGCGCTTGGAAATAATCACCAAGTTTGGCTCCACGAGACCCGACTCCAAGTCCTTAGGGTCATGCACCTACCTCCAGTGGGTCATTAATGAGACGCTTAGGATCTGTCCAGTCATCCCCATGGACGAGCGTGTTGCACTCACAGACACGACCTTGCCAAGCGGCGGTGGTCCCAATGGCCAGTCCCCCGTCTTCGTTCCAGAGGGCACGCAGGTCTTGATGCCTATCTACGCTATCATGCATCGTCGCGACTTGTGGCATGATGCCGAAAGCTTCATCCCGGAAAGGTGGGAGAACCTCAAGCCGGGGTGGAAGTACACGCCGTTTGCAGGCGGCCCTCGCAAGTGTCTTGGTCGTAAGTTTCCGTTTGTCCTTAACTCACACTCTGGTCCACCATTCTAACCGGTGTTTCTGCAGAGCAATTCGCCAAGACTATTGTGAGCTATGTCATAGCAAGATTTTGCCAGGACTATGACATGATCGAGAACGTGGAGGAGGGGACCGGTGAAATCAAACTTGATCACTCGATTGAAAACAGAAGCGGGACGGGAGTTCAGGTTCGGCTGCACCAAGCAAAGCCGGAGCTGTCGGGCATTTCTCAAGTTTCGTCCATGTCTCCATGATTGGTCCTGATATTTATGTGCGTTGATCCGCAAGTTGATGGTAAATGATGGAGCGACTAGGCATGGTGTCACATATATCGCTGCTTCTTGTATGTTACTACTCAGTAGTGTCTGTACTAAGATTCATGATGAAATCCTGTCACTGTTTCGAAAATACCGAAGGAGTGACACGCTCATCTGGAAGCAGACAATCTCAACATGGGCTGTTCGCCAGTGTATGCCATCATTAGGGTATATGTACTGATTACCTGGCTTATCTAGGAAAGACACGCAATATCCGCTTGCCTGTTGATCTGCAATACAACGCACCAATGCTCCATCCACTGCCGATTTTCCCAGCCCTTGCACTCAACCGAAACCACCCTCTTCCATCTGTTCATTCTGTCAACCTCGAAGACTTGCTCTCCGTGGTGAAATCTCATGTGCCTCTGGAGGAACCCCCCCGGAACTGAAGCATGGCATGCCAGCTGGTAAGCACAAGGAGACCATACCGTCCGACAATTCAGGTTTAAATATAAGAAAGCCCAAAATTGGGGTGCATTTCTACATAGGACCAGACTTGAGTGGATTGGTTCTGCTAACCGCATTCGTAGTGAAGCGAGAACACCGTTCTAAATATGGACTTGCATGTTCATTCCAGAAACAGACCGCTCTTTCCATACAGTCCCGTCAACAGCCAATGGAAAGACCAGACTCTCGCATGCGGATCGAATATGAGGCAAACAAGGGTCTCCCTTGGTTGTGGGTCTATGGAATCCGGTCTAGACTTTGAAGTCATCGTCTCAATAGTTCAGAGAAAGCCACAGGATAAGAAATGGACAAAGTCTTATCTGAACAACAAAAAGCAGGGGACAGGGGCAGTTGAGGGCATTTCTTTTGTGTCTCTGTCTCTTCTGTACATGTACGCTCATATTCTACACAATGACTGCCTTACCTTATGTGCATCCAAGCCTTGCAACAGGAGTTGCCCCCTCGAAGGGCAGGCTCGTGACTGCTACTGTCCCAATCAGGAATGGAGAGACTGTGATGATTGACCGCCCATACGCACTTGTACCCGCCGTGATGGCAGACGAGCCTTCTTACCAGTTGTGCAGTGGACACGATTGCAACCGGCGCCTCCCCTCAGACAGTGACAAAGAGACCTGCTCGCAGAATTGTGCCGAAGAAGTGATATGGTGCAATGAAGATTGCAGAATACGGGATGAGGCTCGTCACAAGTTGGAATGCTCATGGTTACAGGAAACAGCAACAAGCATCCGCTCGACATATGGTGAGAGCGAATTTGGTTTGCTCTGGTTGATAGCACGGATCATGATTGCTAAACACCTCAACCTCGGCGAGGAAGACCTGTCCCCAAGCGTCTCCGTGCGGCCCAAGAATGAAATCTCAACAGTGCATTTTGGCAGAAGGGGTTGGGACGCGGTGGAGAACCTGGAGGGCGGTCACCACTCGTTCCCGTCCATGCAGGTTGAGCAGTGGAAGGACTTGACGCGGCAGTACCTCATCACAGAAACATTGTCAGTCGGCGCAAGTGTGGAAGAGTTTGTGACGCTTATTTGCAAGGTGGAAACGAATTCCTTCGGACTCTATCCCGGCATCACCGGCGAATACCCCATTGTGTCATACTTGACCAGAGGCGACTACTATGGCGGCGGCATCTACCCTACGGCTGCGATGTTTAATCACGCCTGCTGTCCCAATGTAAGTCGAAGATTACGGACCTGACTCTCAAACTAAATATTCCTGCTCAGATCACACATGAACTCGATCAGTTCTCACGGCGGATATTCAAAGCTGGCCGAGACATAGCAGCTGGCGAGGAGTGCTGCATAGCGTATTTCGATTTGGTCGAGTTTGTCGACACCGAAGCCCGTCGAACAGAAGTGTCACGGAGTTGGGCGTTTGCGTGTGGTTGTCAGCGATGCATCGAAGAAGGCGGCTTTGATCTACCTCACTACCTCAAAGAGATGAATTTCGGGTTCGTCGAATAATTGAAATGCACATACAAGTATACGAGTATATATTCTATGAGGCATTCAATTCACTATGGTATCTTCTTCGTTTAATTGCCTTCTGCGAGACGCGTTCACGAACGCTCATCCTTGGCCTCCATCAACTTGTTGGGTAGCAGCGCAACACTGATGACACAACCAAGCGTCACTCCTCCAGCGAGGTACAGCACGCTGTTAATATCACCCTCGCCGCTCGTCCCGTCAGTACGGGCGTACAAGTTCTGCGCAATGATGGGGCTGATGATGCCAAATAGCCGGCCCCAGGTACTCGCGGTTCCACAGGCCAGACCTCGCACAGGCGTGGGGAAGGCCTCGGGCGTCCAGCCGTACAGCACGGCGTTGAACATGGACTGGAAAAAATATTCCATGGTGAACATGCCCTCGTTCGTGGCCCGCGTGTCGACAATGGCGAAGAGGAAGATGGAGGTACCCATGAGGGCGGAGGAGAAGACCATGGTCCACTTGCGTCCGATGGCAGGGACGCGGTACATGGCGGCGCCCAGCAGCACGCCAAAGATGCCGGGGAAGTATGTGTATACGTAGGCGGTGTAGGTATCTTCGAGACTGACGTTCAACGCGCCGTTCTTGAGGGCAAGAATTCGTGGTAGATAAGAACCTTTGAACAGAGTTAGAACGTATGGCTCGGCGCGAGAAGAGAAGAGAAAGACCTGCCTGCGACCGTAAAGCCCCAAAAGTCCATGATGTACGTCAACCAAACGAGAATAGTTAGCCTCGTCATTGGCCAGCCATCAAACAGCATCTTGTAGCGCGAAAAGTCAAGTAGACCGCTTTGCCTCCAGGCTCCCTTGACCTTCTCCTTGAACGCGGGGTTGATGCTCTCGTCGGACACGAGGGACGCCGAATCGCCCTCGAGCGCCTTGAACGCCTCCAGCGACAGATGACACTCCTGCTTGTTCACCTTGGCGATGTGCTCCACGGTCTGCATCGCATGGACGTCGCGGCCCTTGTAGATGAGAAATTTGGGGGATTCCTTGAAACGGAAGACGAAGAAGCGCAGGATGAAGATGCCGAGCGTAATGCCGCCGAGAGTGAAGAGGAGGTATCGCCAGCCTTGGTTCGAGGCGCGCGTGCAGCATTCCGTCCCAGGCGAGACATTGTTGCACGAGGGGAGGGGATCGCGGTCGAGCTCGGAGAAGTTAGGGGAGCACGAGTAGGGAGGGATGAAGCCGAGAGCAATGGCGCTGCAGATGACCACGCCGATGGGTTGGAACATGGACAGGCAGGCCAGGAGGAAGCGGCGGTTCTGCAAGCGTGTCAGCGATACCCTATTGACCGACAACCTATCTGGAGCCGTGGACTAACGCTGGGGATAAACTCGAGGGTGATTGTCGTGTCGATAGGGATGTTACCACCGACGCCAACGCCGATGAAAGCTGTCAGGACGAGGAAGGTGTTGTAGTCGTTGGAAGCTCCAAGGCACAGGCCGAATATTGAGGCAATCAGACATGTCAGGTTGAAAGCCCATCGTCGACCTGAATCAACAGTCAGCGGTGAGATGGGGGGTTGTCGGAAAGGCATTATATCACAGGATTGGAGAAAGACATACCGATAACGTCCGACATGAAGCCCCAGAAGAAGGCACCCGCCGTCAGACCAGCGCTAAAGGCAATGGAGATGTTGCCCGTCTCGCCGTTGCCAAAGCCCAGCTCCTGCTGCAGCGGGCTCAGGACCAGACCAAAGGCCTGCGCCCACATCAAGTCGATGAAGTAGCCGAAGCCGCACAGAGCCCAGACGTACCACTGGTACCTGCCCATGCCCTGGCGGTTGATCTCGCGCTGCACCAGCACGCACTTCTTCTCCTCGAGGGTCAGCCCGTCGAGCCCGGAGAGGTCGACGCCGCCGGGGCCCACGGTCGGCGAGAGGTCGCGGCTGATGCCGTTCTTGAAGCGGCCATCCTCCGTCTTGCCGTCCTCCATTTTTTCTTGGCTTTCGGCAGGAGACGGGACGCGATTGGCTCGGGGTGGTAAGGCGGATCGGTGTCTCAGATAAACGTGCCTTAGTTTTCGATGGCGTCGATGAGGCGGAAGATGGTAGGGACAGCGGGAGAATGGCCACAACAGAACAGCATGATGATCATATATCACCGGCCCGTTCCTCTCACCTACATCATACAACCTTCATCATCATCACCGGCAGGGTTCATACCCCGTTGATACCCCGCTCCTTCTCCCGTCGATCTGAGAAGAGGAAAAAAAGAGCCTGGAGCCAAGGGCAGGTCGACAACGTGAATCACCAGATCCGTCGAATTTCCACGGCCCCAACCAGCAACGATCGGCAGCCAAGATAAGCTAATGGGGCCTTAGCACGATGCCAAACACCGACCTTTGTGTCGAAATCCCCATCATGCCGTCGAAATTTCAACCGTGGCACCCTGGCTCTCCAGGCTTGGCCCCATGTCGAGTCGACGACGTCATTGATTCGGCGAGGCCGTAGCACAGCACAAGCCAACGCGGACCTTTTCTGAGATGCATGCGGTAATGTGCATACACTCGAACCAATGAGGTTGCTGGGAACGGGGGGTTCTTGATGTGGCTGCCTGGTTATGGCCAGGGACCATCGCGTGAGGGCAACGGGGATCGGCGGGCTCATCTGAGATCACATCTCGTGGTTACGTGGCTGGGAAGAGCCGAGCCGGGTGTCGCTCCGCCTATGAATGTATGCACCTGATGAGGCTCTCTTGGAGCTCGGATTTATCAGGCTTGCTTCAGATATACAGGCCTCACCGTCTGTCCTCGGATGGTCCTTGTGAGCATCCGCCTGTGTCTGCTGTGCGCGGGTTTACCAGAGAAGAAGCACATGGCCCGAAGCACTGTTCCAACAAGCACCACGCCAGTCACTTGCCGTTTAAAGTCCATTATTTAAAACGTTCATTGCGTCGAGCGTCAGGTTGTAGCAGATAGGGTATACCTGCGTCATTTCCCACAACTCATATTGACAAAGGCCACAAATTCTCAACCAAGAAAACACATCAAGAGACAAATTTCGTCGTTCTAGTTCCTTACACAATTCCCATGTCCCTTTTGAACGCTCCAAGCCAAGCTTCGTTGTCGGCAATTGTGCTATTGAACGGGTCGTCGCTTTGGGCTGTTAGCAGAGAAACAAAATGAAGTCGCTTTCTCAGGGCCACTTACTCGTTGTACAGCATCCAGCGTGCATAATGCTGAATCTCTTTATCCGACGGCACGTGGCACGCCGGGTTGTGTGGCGACATGGTTGCGGCGATCCATCGCCGGAGCTCGACGGTGATGTAGTTGACGTTGTTCGCGTCGTTTATGGCGAGGCTGCAGCGCTTTCTGACAAGTTCGTGTGCCGCAGCCATTAGGTATTGGTCTATATGTGCCGACGCCATGTATATCCCGGCGGCATCGATGGTGTTGTCGACTGATGTTTGCAGATCCGAGGATGTTGGGTTGCCGTCGACCTGCGCGCCAAGGTGGCATCTCTGCCGTAGACCGTGAAGCCAAAAGTCGTCGTCGGCGGCGGTGTGCCCACGGCCCTCGTCAGTCATGTACACTATGAGCCGTGCCTGCTGTCGAAGGTCCGCATCGCTCGGCTCAATGCCGCGGGCTCTTTGTCCTGTCATGTACTCGACGAGCTTCTGCTCCAGTACGCTGTATTGCCGTACGCTTGTTTCTGTCGGGTATATAAGGACTGCATCGTCCGAATCAGACTGCGGCAGTTCAGCACGATTCCTGAAACCTGTGAGCCATGCGGTGGAGCGGCAAATCAGGTTGATGAGCCAGGTAGCGATGAAATCCGAAGGGGTGCTTGACATGTCCTCATTTCGGCCCACGATGCGGCATGCCTCTTGTTGGAGCTCAGACGTTGATATGTTGAGGTCCAGGAGCTTTTGCAACTGTACGTACTCTCTCAACTCTGCTTCGAAATGACACTGATCGAATATGTCGTCCTTGCCGTTGATTTTCAACATCCACAGTCTGTTTTCCGTGGACGAGCGGACGGTCATGAGTTTTGCATTCTGAATCACATCGTCGTCAGACATGATGACTTCTCGAAGCCAAGAGTGGGGTCGCGTTTCAAGCTGGGAATCGATTTCCGATGCAAGAATGATTCGACAAGCCTCCAGCTGCAGCTCATCTTTCGTTGGTGGCCGCGAGGTTTTGTGAAAGTGGTTCTGCATGAAATGTGCTAGCTCCAACTTGATGAGCTCATAGGCATTGGGAGGTGTTTCTGCAAGGTCCTTGCTAGCTTCGTAGGGATAAGGAGTTCGTCTTTCATCGTCGATATAATCTATGCGTAGCGTTAGACATGCCACATTTGGCAGGTGCCTCATGACTTACATGCTGGCATGGACTTCTCGACCAGTTCAAGGATGGGAGGCTCGAACCCCCAATCTCCCACCCAGTCTGCCATTGTCTTGCCTTTCTTGAAGTGGTCGCCCAGGTGATGGACCCGATCTTCCCAAGAATCCAGAAGCAGCCCACAGAAGCCGCATCGCGACCGCACCGCCGGGATGGGAATCTTCCACTCTCCCATGGTTTCTTCCACAAACTTGGTATTGTGGAACAGTTTCAGGTGCTGCCGTAGATGGTCCTTGCGATTGAAGACACGGTCGTGAACAAAGCGAGATTGGCATGCAGAGCTGTTGTGAGTCTCGAGATGGCCGTCATCCGGATTCTCGAGGCCGCAGAATACGCAGGAGCAAGCATTTTCATTTCGACTGTAGTGCCGTGGCCCGTTGGGCATGCAGATCCATCGCTCGAGCGGAAGATGCTGAGAATTCTCGTGCCTCTGCCAGTCATACTTTGTTCGGAAGGTTTCGGTGCAAAATGTGCATTGAAACGGTTTGCGGACGTCATGCTGCGGCTTCTCTCTGCCGCGTCTCCAAGCTTGCCGCTTTCGCCCAGACCGGCTCTTTGGTCGCAGTGATCCGGAAAGAGATAGGCTGCTGTGGGAGTGGGCGGAGGCGGAAGAGTCGCCGCTCGAGTAGGAAGTGCCGAAGCTGGTGACTGAAGGCGTAGTAGAGTCTTGTCCAAAGGGACTAAGAGATCCTGCGCAAGCATGAACCACTATTCAGTCCAAGGAAACAGGCTGAAAAAACTGGAGAGGCGCGAAAATAAATGCTATCTAATTTGAGAAAATACACAAACAAAGATAGAAAAGAATTAACGCAAGGTAATGGACGATGGAGGGTATCCAAAACAAGCTAGACGGACATAGCAGGATGCCATCAGAGAGGTAGGGAAATGGTATGGAGAGGTCAGAGAAAGAAGACGCAAAGCACTGACACAAACGAGACGCCCTGCAAGACTGACCTGATGATTTTCGGATGCCCACAGCCACGGCCCTGGATATGGCGGCAACAGAGGCACCTTCGTTTTCGGGGGGTGACTCAACCCATCTCTGCATGGGGCTTTTCAACGACACGGGGATATTCACAGCAGGTGTAGGCGGCCTCGTAGGGACACTCGCTGGCCCAGATCGACCAGTGTTAGGGCTTGACATGCGGGTTGGCACTAACCCGCGACGGCGAGCGTTGGAGAACCAGTTTGTGACTTGGGCCTTGGAGAGCCCAGTTTGTTCGCCGAGGACTTGTTTCTCCAGGTCCGAGGGGTAGGGGGAATCGCGATGCGCCAAGGCCCAATCTTTGAGAATGCGGATCGAGCGCGCCGTGATTCTTGCACCGACTTTCCCCGAGGGCGTACGGTGGCCAGGGGTTGCATCGTACGCCATGCCGCTGGTGTGTTCTGAGGTTGATGATCTCCGGGATTCGTCTTTGATCTTCGAGAAATAGTCAGGACTGTGAGCGTTCGGAATGAGAAGTTGGCCTGAGACGGGTGAAGCAAGAGGAATCCCTGGAAGAGGTACTGCGTCATCCAGATCTCCAGTAAAGTCGAAGGTGGGAGCCAGATTTATCGGTTCGGGAAGCGACCCTAAGGCAAGCAGCTGCTCCCACTCGGCAAGACTCTGCTCGTCCATGTTGTCGATCCACGCCCTTGGAATTGATGGAGAGCCGCAAGGGCTGGATGTTGTCAATCCAGCTTTGAGTTGACGGGCCCCCTTTGATCCCACGATGGTTTTCAAGGTTCACCCTTGAGTTAATGAAAACACGGCCAGCGCCGCCTATGTCGGCGCCGATGGTGGAGTCAAGATTGCTGGCCCACAGACACCACGTCCAATGATTGGACCAATCGGCTTGTCAATACGCCCTGTGGGAATTACCAATTATTTGCACTAACATTTCCGGACGACGGCTTGCCATGGCATGTCAAAGCAAGGGCGGCTGTCCGGAGCATGGACAAGCAGCTTCGCTCCCTCTTGTTTGGTATTATCCACACATGTAAGCTCTTCTGCGTGCGCGGAGTCGTTCAGCTAGCTTCCAAGAGCAATAAGTGAACATAGCCTGGTTACTAGAGTGACAAATCCGTTAGGTAGCACTGTTTCTAGTCGGCGCCCTTTGCTGGCTGAAAACAACTCGTGCGGAGGTGTTCGTGACGCAGGCGTGCACGGATTCTACTTTGGTCTTGTACGGCCTCGTCATTCGGCAACCGAAAATCACTATCATGGTGAGGCGGCTCTTTATTGAAAACATGGATCCATGTCGTGGTGAAACAGCGTACTTCGTTACTCGTGGCTATGGCGATAACGTAGCAAAGGAGGTTGAAATTAAGCTGAGCGAAGGGTCTGTAGTCACTCCAAATAATCCTTGTTCAACCCCGAATACAGAATCAAGGTCAATCCAATAACTATTCTTTGTAATCTCATCCCAGCTACTTTACCCAGCAACATTGTGGTATGTGGCAATACCCCGTCAAGAGCCTGGCCCCGAAGCAGGTCCGTGATAGGATAGCCTGTTAATTTCAAGGCACCAAATTCAATGGTAGCCGATAGGTATGGCGACTTGCTACTCACCTCTCAAGATTCTGCATGAACGTGGGGAGAAGCTCGCAATGCGGGCCTCGGTACTTGCTTTGTAGAGTCGACAGATATCATGCTTGCGGGGACGATGCCGCCTTTGTCCTGTCATTAGATGTCGCAATCGGAGCTAAGGATGACCAGCTGATATGTTGGGATATTATGGATTGTCCCAGCGTCGTGCTGCTTCTTCATTGTTCCATTCACCTGCCGGTTGAGGATACGTCACATAATTGGGTAATTTTGGGCTCAAAAACGGAACCTCTTTTCGTACCTGGGCCTTTTGGGTTATACTATGCTCATTACCCATACAGAAAAGAGTCTTTGGGCTTTTTGCTAGTAACCCTTTCGATATCCCCAAACAATCCCAACAGGTCTACTCAGGCCAATTTGTATAATCTAAGCAGCTCTGGCCTATCTCCTGAAATTCAGAGTTCGCTTTGTCATCACCTCAAAAGTACCTATCAGTCCGTTCATAATTCATGAAGCAGCATCGGTGACGTTCTGCGCCTCCTCCTCGGCCTCGGCCTTGGACTTGCTGGCGGGGTCATGGTAGGGACGCTCGCCAACACCAACAACACGAACACCGAACCTGTCGCCAATGTGCAAGTAGTCAAAAGTAGCAGAGTGAAAGACACTACGGTTGTCCCAAATGGCTACAGAAGTCAGTCTTTGGTCGCATATCGCATTTCACGGGAATGGCAACACACCGATATCGTTAGGATTCTTCCAGGTCAAGCGCACTTGCAGAGGGTGCTCCTTGACAAGCTCGTAAAAGTACTTGAGAAGTTGGTCGCTCTCCTTCTTGGTGACGCCGTTGATGTGGCTGACGTGGCCGCCGACGGGGAAGACGCTCTTCCAGCCGGTGACGGGGTTGGTGCGCACCACCGGGTGGACGGCCTCGAGCTTCTCGCCGATGTTTTCAGGGTGGCCGCGGGGCTTGTCGTAAAGCTTGAAGCCGTTCCTCTCGGCTGCTTGGCCAAAATGAGGTTGGCGGAAGGTGGCCGTGAGAGAGTCGAGGAACTTTTGATAGGCGGGGCTGAAGTGGTCGTAAATGTCGTATCCGGAAGCCCAGAGCGTGTCTAAGTAAGGGTCAACTATGGTTTTTAGCGAGTGAAATGTTGTAAATGCTCACCTCCGCCTGTCTTGGGCAGCTCAGTCAGTCTGAGCGAGGTGTAGTCGGCGGGGTACGGCTCAAAGGCAATGTCACTGTGCCACTACAATGTGTGTCAGTCTAACAGCTCCTCAAGCACATTCGGTGTTGCTCACCTGGTCATTTGACTTGCGAGGCACAAAAACACCGTCCTCTTCCTCTCGCTTGTACAGCTTCTTGTGCTGCTTGGAGCTGATGGTGCTGATCTCAAGGTCATCGCCACCAAGCTCACGCTCCGAGTTGAGGAGAGGGTGGATGTGAAGGCCAGACTCAGCGGGACGCCCGGAAAGCTGGCCAAGTCTGATGATAAGCTTCTTCTGCAGGTCGTTTGTGAGGTTATCCTGGGCTCTGAAGAAGACTACACCACGCTGGGAGACTAGGTACATGTCAATAAATTGCAAATCCAAACGCAGACAGGATCAACTTACTGGTGATGGCGAGATCCCTGATCAGATCATCGGCATTGGTGGCGTTGAGAATGTCCACCAAATTGGCCGTAGGATACTCGCGGCCAATGGAAGGCGTCACGTCGAAAGACTCAAGGCCGGCGAGCGCGCCAGATAGCTTGAGAGGCTTTGGGAAGCCGCCTTTGAGGCTTATAGACTCCTCAGCGGTGGTCTTGACAGCTTCCAACGCAGATGGGGCCATTATGAAGGAAGCTGGGTGATTTTGGGTGAGTTGAATGGATTAAGTTGTGGATTCAACTACTGATGGGTCACAAGCGAAGAGAGACGGTGAGAGAGTTTCATGATGTCTGTTTGGCGTTGCACTGCTGCTTTTAAATACCTTCCCAGAGAGGTCTGATGATCCTCAGCAATGCAACGTTATCCAACGCTGCTCCGCTCAAGGGACACAGCAGCTTCTCGAGTCCACAGAATGGCGACAAAAGGCAAGCAGATGTCGTGATTCCCAATGGCTCAATCTCCAACCATACCAGAACTCACAATATGGACCAACCACAATCCTTCGAATGCATCTTATCTCTCGCGTCCTCGTTTTACCCCGCAGCCATATTCGAGGATCGAGGTGTTTGATTATCCAAAGCGCCGGGTTCACGCCATATCGCCGTCGCCGGTGTTCAGCGCATGGGGCCGGCACTGGGCCGGGTGACTATCGCAGCATGGCGGAATCGTATGGCGCCATCCATGATGAACCGTCGCAATGGGTCACGAACGCCTTTCATTGCCATTCATAGTATAGCTTCTCGGTCATGTTGATGCGTCGCCCAATATAAAATGGACATGAAGCTAGTGGTTCCAGCCAGTTGCAGCCCCCATCATGGACTTGGAAGGACAACCTGTGGTTCTCGACCCGGCGTCTGCATCACTCTGGAGAAGTTTTCATGCATTTGGATAGACGACGGGGCGTTGGAGTGGTCCCTTTCATCACGCGATTTTCCATCGGGATGAGAGACTCGCCATGACACCTCTTTCCATGAAGAAATTGACCCTCTGCTGCCCTCTGATGTCCGTGCGATTTATCAGTCTGGCCGGCCCCCGCGCATTTGCATAGTTGGCGCAACCGACGATATCGCCGATACCTTGCGCCTTGAGGAAGCATGCGGCACACGCGAAGATGGATCGCCTACGACAAGTAGGATTAAGATAGATCATGCAGAATACTGCAGGTATCTTCGATCCTCGCCATCTGTTAAGACGTAGAGAGTCGCATATATTTTCAACATGGTAAACCTCCTGCAGAGATCTGAACCGGCCATACCTCTTCGTTCGACGCCTTGCAACTACGATTTGTCAGCTCGTTATTCGCAACCAACGCTGGTGATGCCGTCAACATGTGAATACAACCCCAAAGTCGCTGGTATCGCACGCCCATTATGTGCTCCAAACCATCGTCCGCTCCATCGGACTGGTGGAGGACAGCCAGATGTCGCCATCTCATCGGCGTTTACCTCACCGTTTCTAGACAGGGTTTTTGGACAGGGGTCCGATTTGCTGGGGCCTCCCTTTTCGGGGCTTACATATATGTATTGACCGCAGGCAGACATTGGAAAAGCGAGAATCCTCACGTTCGGCCAATTGTCTCGCTTTCCACAAGCAAGTAGCGAGTTGCAGTAGAAGCAGTGGTGTCAAAGCCGGTCTTTCCCTGCTCCTGAGCACCCCGATCTCAACCATGGCTGGTGTCCTCGGCTGCAGAAACCAGGCTGCGCGCGATGCCCCCAGCTCGACCTCGTCCGACAGCGGCGGCGAGAAGCAAGGCATGCGGGCGGCGGCGCTCGAGTTGGGGCCCCGCAGCACGGACAGGGAGATCCTGGGCGCCGCCGGCGACCCGGTCCGGGGGCCCCCGGCACGGAGCTGGCGGTGGCGCCGGAGCAGCTACGACGGCGAGGCCATCGCCACCGAGGCGTCCGTCTTCGACGACCCGGAGCTGGCCCCGCGGTACCAGCCCCGCGCCGACTGGGAGAACATGCACCGATTCGACCCCTCGGCGTGGTGGACGCGTAACGAGGAGCGCAGGCTCGTCCGCAAGATCGACTGGCGCATCATGTTCTTCGCCTGCGTCATGTTCGTCGCGCTCGAGCTCGATCGGTCCAATTTGTCGCAGGCCGTCTCGGATAACTTCCTGGGCGACCTCGGCATGGACACCGACGGTACCATCCTCCTCGCCCGTCTTGTCCATCTCCCTGATGCTCACGTTTCACGACAGATTACAACCTCGGTAACACCGTCTTCAGACTGTCCTTCCTATGCGCTGAGCTGCCGTCTCAGCTCGTAAGCAAGTGGATTGGTCCCGATCGGTGGATTCCGGCCCAGCTCACGATCTGGAGTTTTATTTCCGCTGTACGTCAATGGACACCGGGGCTGTTCAAAACCGTGTTTCTGACGAAGTTGTAGGGACAATTCTGGCTGAAAGACCGAACCTCCTTCTTAGTCTGCCGCTCCCTCATTGGTATCTTTGTAAGTCTCACATTATCAAACCCCTCCGTCATCCTCATATCACTCACCTCCTCAAAGCAAGGTGGTTTCATCCCCGATGTCATCCTATACCTAAGCTACTTCTACAAATCAAGCGAGCTGTCCATTCGTCTTGCATATTTCTGGTCCGCGCTGCAGGTTGCCGACATCACGTCCGGTTTGCTCGGTGCCGGCTTCCTCTCTCTTCGAGGATGGCACGGACTGGAGGGATGGCGGTGGCTTTTCCTTTTCGAGGTTTGTCGAGTGTCCCGACCACTGTAAGTACTGGTTCAAAAAATGCTAACATATTCTGCAGGGCATCCTGACCCTTTTTGTCGCTATTCTCGCCTGGGGCCTCATGCCCGCTGGGCCAACCCAAACCAAAGGCTGGTTCCGCGGCAAACACGGCTGGTTCAACGATCGGTAAGCCACCTCGTTCAAGCACTCACCCGAGTCCAAAGCAACTGTCCAGGCCGCTAACGTTGGGCAGTGAGGAAGTCATTATGGTCAACCGCGTCATTCGCGACGATCCCAGCAAGGTGAGCTCCCAGCCCTCCTAGATACAAATCTCCTTGCCTGACAGCCCCTCACAGGGCGACATGCACAATCGCCAGCCCATCACTCCCAAGCTGCTCTTTCAGTCCATCTGTGACTACGATCTGTGGCCACTGTACGCCATCGGTCTGACATGGCCGATCCCCGTGGTGCCCCCGAGCCAGTATCTAACCCTGACGCTCCGCAACCTCGGCTTCAGCGTTATCCTCACCAACGTGCTTACCATCCCTTCCACCATCTTGTCCATATTCACCCTGCTTGGCTTGACGTACTTGTCAGAGAAGTGGAACCAGCGAGCTATCCTGGCCATGCTGACTCAGATCTGGGTCTTGCCTTTCCTAATATACATCTATCTCGTTGACATTACAGGGCTGAATCGATGGCTTGCCTGGGCCATACTCTCTCTGCTCCTCGGTTACCCAAGTCGTAAGTCTCACCCAAGCCCCCAACCGCTCTCAACCCAAGGCTTACAGTCTGCAGCTCACGCCATCCAGGTCAGCTGGAACTCTCGCAACTCCAACGCCGTCCGCCTCCGCACCGTGTCCGCCGCTCTGTATAACATGTCGGTCCAGTCCGCGGGCATCATGGCCTCAAACGTCTACCATCAGTGGGATGCTCCGCGGTTCCACACCGGGAACAGGAACCTGCTCATTGTTGTGGGACTCAACATCCTTCAGTATTTTTTCCTCAAGTCGTACTATGTCTGGCGAAACGCGAGCCGTGACAAGAAGTGGAATGCAATGACGGATGAGCAGAAGAGGTATTATCTTGACACTACCAAGGATGAGGGCAACAAGAGGCTGGACTTTCGTTTTGTCCATTGAACGGGATAACTGGTGGTCAAAACTGCATTATCGGCTGGTCGAATACCCTTTTAAAACGCACAATTTCAATTAGAGGCCTTAATCCAATTTGATTCTCGACTTGAAGCATCTAGGAGCTACAGTTATGATTTCGCAGCAATGCGTAGTGTAGTTGCTCCGATGACCTCCCTAAGTTGCACACTTCAGATTTCAAAGGACTTGACAAGCATCTTCAGGGGCTGTTGGCGGCAGAGGTAACCTACTTCTCCGCCTAGATCAGAGCATCAAAGACCGTCGTCTGAAGGGTGTCCAGCTCGAGCACCGCCTGGACCTCGTCGTCAAGGCTGTCCATGAACCTCTTTTCATCCCACTTTGGCTGCCAACCCACTTTGTACCCATTTTCGGCGATCAATTCACCACTTCGAACTTATCAGCACATGCTACATCTACACAAGAGGGAGCCCCGCCGGAAACAGGAACAATCACAATAAGAGATGAATGAAGCGGGGAAACTCACTTGGATGCTCCCATAGCCTTGATGTACGGACGAGGGAACTTGAGCTCCTCCGACGCCACGTCCCAGCTCGGCCACGTCTTGACTGTGGGCTCGTCGACTAGACCACGGGCATGCAAGGCCTTGGCGAGGCCGTCCATGGTCTTCCACCAGTCGATCTTATGGGCAAAGGCAAAGTAGTAGCCGCTCTCTCCGCTGGGCAACTCCTCGCCCTGGATGATCTTTTCGAGGAGCAGGGCGTAGAGGTCCGTGAGATCGTCGACATGCACGGCAGGGGAACGCTGGATCGGTCATCAGCGAAAGGTTCGGGTAAGATTACAAGAACTTCTCAATTCGCCGCGCAACTCACTCCATTGTCTTCAAATTTGTGAACCATCCGCTGTCTGGTGGCGGCCCTGACAAGGGCCGGGATGTTGATCGACACCTTCCTCCATTCGCCTCTACCCCTTCCATCTAGCCACAAGCATCAGTTCCACATACTCGGTTCGTTGGCTCATTTGATGTTGTACTCACAAACCATTGGTGCAGGAAGATTGAGGACGGTGACCCCCTCCTCTTTGCCTTCGTCTGCAAGGGCGATGTTGGTCTGCAGATGTATTAGCAAAGCACCGGCGATTGCACACCAAGGCAGATGCGCGCGAGATCTTACTCCTCGAACAGGATGTCCTGCTGGAATCTCCCTCTGCTTATCCATAAGCGCGGGATCTGAGTCTTTGATTTCTCCGTAAGGCCAGCCACCTTCGGGCGCAAACGTAGCAGTGACGGATGTCTACCGCATATTAGTATCATGCTTGACAGAAACGACCAGGACATACATGGAGGTAGAATGTCTTGTCCCCAGTTTCGCGTCGGCGCTTCCCGAGAGCCTTGATGAAATTGGACGTGACGCGCGGGTCCCACGCACTTGCATTGTGCACCACAATGTTGACTCGATAAAGTGTCAGCTAGACCGGTCGCTCCGCGCCTGGAATTTGTCACTATGCGTACCTTTATTCTTGGTGATGGCTTGATCAACGGCAGCCGTCTCGGTTATGTCGAGCAGGACCGGGGTGACGTCGAGCTTGGAAATGGCATCGATCTGCTTCTGGTCACGAGCCGCAGCAAAAATCCGGACGTTCTTCAGCGGTCCTTCGGTTCGAGCCAGGATCTCTGCAATGAGGGAGCCGCCACTTTGGGGGGTTAATTGGGACGAGCCGCCTACGTGCCAGGGTCGACTTACATGAAGCCGGCGGCACCAGAGATGAGGATATTTTGAATCATGGTGATATTGCTCAAGCAGATAACTCTGAATAAGATGAAGATAGGAATAGGAATGAATGTAAATTGATTGTGCAAGGTATCCTGCGTTTTCGTTCCAGCAATGGCGAGGTGCAGCCATACTTATACACTCCTCCTTGTTGATACCGTCGTCCCTCGTACTTGCACCCAAGGCCGAGACCCTTGCCCACGCCGCCACATTCATTGGCCAGATCCTCCTCCGCCCCATAAACCGCCCGGATTCCCGCGCGTCGCCGTTAGATTTGTCATGTCCAGCCACCAGGAGAGTCTGCCACTCCACCACCACGACATCCCGTCCCAGCATTTGCTAACCCGCCAGCAGAACGACAGGTTCAGCTGCACGAAAGTTCCACCAGAATCCCGGCACTGGAGCGGACTTGCAATGATTAACCGTCCTTCGATCGCCCGCCGCTCGGTATGTCCTGTGTTCCGCAGGCCGACAGGTGTTGATTGATGTAAGCTGATCATCGGGTCTGTCTAGTGTGACCAATGCCGCGCCAGAAAGGTATTTGATTTCCAATCCAACTGTGACGATGAATGAACGATGCTGTCATGATGCTGATGAAGCGGTAGATTGGCTGTGACAGGGCTCACCCGTGCTCGAATTGCGTGACGGCTCGGGTCGAATGTACGCACAGTGCCGTTGCCTCGACGGTGAAGCCAACAACACCGAAGCAAAGAGTCTTGATCTCGGCGCAATAGTGAGTGCCCTTCACTGTCTTTCCTCTCCATACTTCCTTGATCTCTCTTATTCTATTCGCTTTTGTTTTACTCATCATTCACAGCGAACGCAAGATTGACGATATTGCACGGGACATTGACGGCATCAAAACCCTCTTACAAAACCTCGATGTACGCAAAGACCTCCCTGCACCACCACCACCGCCACCACCGCCACCACCACAAATAAATACCTTCACGCCCTCGTCAAGTGCCTATGAGCAAGGAACTCCTCTGCACGGCTACCCATCGGCTCCACCTCCCACCACGGTCCCTCGTTGGGACCACTCGGCCCATGTCGTCGACTTTCTTAAAGCCTTGGTCTATGACCAGAGCCTACCCAGAGCGCGTCCCGAGTCGAGCCAGGTGCTGTCGTCCTTGGAGAATCTGGCTACGGCCCTGGAATACTCGGATGTAACGCACAGCTGGGCCCGTGTCGACACTCGTGCGGCGGAGGGTGAAGACGTCGAGATGCCGCCGCAGACTGCTGTGGTGGACATTATACGGTGGGCAAAGGGTACGCCCCAGGCGCAAGCCGATCGTAAGGAACGCCACTGATGAGGGCAATTCAGCACATGAGCATCACAGCAGACTACAATGGATCGTCAAGACTCTATCTTTGGACAAATTTGAGGAAATATGCTGCAAGGTGTACTTCCCCGTCAAGGGCCACACCAACGCCGAGTACATCATCACATGCAGTTTTCTAGCATACGTCTTCGCCGAGCATGCAACCATCTACGGGAACAGCCTGTCCGCTGAATACTGTCAACGATGTCGAGCACTCCTTGGCAGGGCGTTGCTGCGATTGTCCTTATACCTCCCCGCCTCCATGGAGATGGTGGTGGCGCTTACTCAAGGGGTATTCCTGCTACAAATGATTTCTCTGTTACGGTAGCATAACAGCTGATGATGGAGCGAGCAGGCCCTTTATTCAATCGAAGAGTCGAGAGCATCGAGAGCTTGGACCTTGATATCCTCTGCGCTGAGTATGTGTCAGACCCTAGGGTACCACCGCCTAAACCCCAAAGACAGCCAGGACAGCGCTCAACAGGCCAAGCAAAGGCTCTTCTGGGCCGTCTACAGCTACGAGAACAGCATAGCCCTGCGCCTAGGCCGCTCCTCGGGCATCCGCGACTCGGACATCACCCTGCCCCGGCAGCCCGGCGAGCCACGCTACCTGCACGTGTCGCGCATCCAGCGGCAGGTCTGGGACCGCCTGTACAGCCCGGCCGGGCTCGCCACGCCGGCCCACGAGCGCGGCCTCGTCGTCCAGGACCTCGCGGGCCAGCTGCGGGCCGTCCTCGAGGACGTCTACGCCGAGATGTCGGCGCTGCTGCCCACCGAGGCCGTGGGGCGAGCGGGCGACCCGGAGACGGACCCGATGCGCATCGTGTACCTGCAGTGCGACCTCGTGTGCAACCTGTCGCTGCTGACGCTGGTGCTCCGGGCCGTGCCGATGCCGATGGGGGAGCCGTGGCAGGTCTCGCACGAGTGCGTCGAGGTCGCTCGGAACACGTTCGAGGTGCACCAACAGTGCATCCGGTCGATCCACGCGTGCCGAGACCCCCTAATCGCCAAGAAGTACATAAGCTGGTAAGCCCTCGGCCCGCGTCCAGGTCCATACAGACATGGGAATCGTCGACATGGGCACGCCTCAATCCAGACGCACGCCGCTAACGACACGCAGGGCCATCCTGCAGACACCCTTCGTGCCTTTCAGCATCCTCTTCTCGCGCGCCGTGCACCTCTCGGACGGCGACGACCTCGGCCGCCTCGAGACCTTCGCCGCCTCGCTGGAGCCGGCTGAGGCGAGCGAGGGGGCCGCGCCGACGCATCCGCACCGGCTGTACGATCTGCTGTGCCAAGCGGCGCGGCTTCGCATGGACGCCTCGACGATGGCGTCCTCGCAGCTCTCCACCGACCGCTCCACCTCCTCCAAGCTCCCAGTGGCGTCGCCTGGTGCCTCATTAGCGGGCCACGATGCGCCAGGCTGCGTTGCCACGGCGGGCCCGGCATTCGCCGGCAGCGATGACGCCGCACCCGCCCCGGATATGCACATGGACATGCCCCTCCTCGAAGGCGTCGACGGTACCAGCTTGGGCAATTGGTACTACGGCAACCAGCAGCTCATGCGCTTCCTCGACGAGGACTGCTTCTTCTAAATACCTGCTCATCAAGACGCCCCGTGGCTCTTACGTGTTTGTTTGTTTGTTTATGCTTGCTTGTCGTGCCAGACGGGACAAGAATGGAAAAGAGTAAAAATAGAAGCCTTCCAATAGCTTATTGTTCATCTTTTGCAAATCGTAGACATTGGCCCCTGAGCCCATCTCAGACAACGCGCGGCCACCCACCCCGCCTCCCTCAATAGCGTTCTGTCTAAACCGCCCAACACAAATGTGTCATGCTGTCATCATGGCGGGAATAGCATGCCTTCTACCTTCGGTAGCGCCTTCTCTGAAGCCTTGTACCCACCAGTGTTGCAGAGGCCCGGGTGTATCGTTCCCGTCCCCCCTCAAACATACCAGGACGGAAAGCCTTCCCGCGCGAGCTTTGCCGTTGAACCCGTCCTTTGTCTTGACGAGGGCCAGGCTTGCACACGCGGATCCCCGAGACACTAAAACGACGCCGGGTCACCCCAAACTTTGGCCCCGTCTTTCTTGCGCGTCCCTCGTCGGCCGATCGAGCTTCGTCCCAAGGAATTCTTGTTTTCAGACACGCGAGGAATTCTTGGTGGGAAAGTAAGGTGCCACCCCGAGTCTCGCACTATCGTTCCCCTGCCATGGCTTTTGCCATGCCGCCCCCCCCCCCGGTTGTTGGTGTGGCGGCGTCCAGATTGTGAAGTAGACGAGCAACGACTGCAGTGCGCATATAAAGAGTCTCGTTTGCTCCCTCCACAACGTCTCGGCAGACGTCCATCTATAATCATTCCCTCGTTAATCCAATCTTTTCCCGAACAAAATTCCCATCATGCATCTGCTCCAGACCACCCTTCTCGCCGCCTCCCTTGGGGCTGTCATGGGCGTCCATGTTGACAACCAGTAAGTCCTTCCTCGGCTTTCTCATCTCTCGCTAGTCTGGCGAGCGATGGCTAACGTGGTCCTGTGTCTAGGCCTCGACAGGTAACAGAGATTCCCGATATCCTGACCGAAATTCTCTCTTCCGCCCAGGCCGGGGCCTCCGGCATCATCAGCAGTGCTCAGGGTGCCGGCGGCGGCGCCATCTCCACCGCTTTGGGGGATGCTTCTTCCGCAATCCTAGGTGCTAGCAGCGCCGCCGAGACTGCTGCTTCCTCCGGTCAAGCCCTCGCTACTTCTGCTCTTAGCGAGGCCCAGAGCATCGCCTCCTCCATCTCCGAAGAAGCTGGCAGCGCCATTTCTTCCCTCACAAGCTCGGCCGGTGCCCTGGCTTCCGACTTGACCAGCAGTGCCGGCGATGTCGTGAACTCTGCTTCCACGGCCGCCTCGGGTGCTGCCGCCTCTGCCTCCGACGCCGCAGATGGCGACGACAACGACTCTGCTGCTTCCAGCAACATTGGCGACCTAGCAACCAAGCTATGCATGGCTGTTGTCGCCGCCGCTGCTGCTGGCGGCTTTGTGTTCGGCCTCGCCTAAACCGTACTATGGATGATGAGCGCTTCTGGGGGAAAAGGTGGTCAGGTATGACAAGATGAATGTACATTTCTATTTTATTCCAACCAGGATATAATACATGTTTTAATACAGATGTATTGTTACAAATGATATGACGGTGAAAACAAAGACAATCAGTATCTTTACCTTGTCTAGTAATGCTTCGTTCAATTTTTTGATGCCATTGATGGCATATTCTATGCAAATGTGCTTGTCAAGAGGAGTCGTAGACTTGCGAATTTTATAATCGATGACGCAGGGTCTGCTTTGACCCATATTCGGCTCCGAGCTTCGGGTATGAACTGCAACATCTGTTCGCCATGGGAGTTTCAAGACCGGAGTTTGGCCAAGCCGTAAGGCCTCAATTGGGCATCATCCACCTTGGATGGAGAGCCCACAAAGAGATCTTCTCCCTTCATAGTCTTGGGGAATGCGATGACATCCCTGACAGTCGACGTATCCGTCATCAGAGCGACCAGGCGGTCGAACCCCAGCGCAAACCCGGCGTGCGGCGGACACCCCGTCCTGAGCGCGTCGAATAGGTGTGAAAACTCCTTTGTTTTGTTCGGTGTGATCTTCAAAACGTGCTCCATGATGTATGTCTGCACATCCGCAAGGTGAATACGCTGGCTTCCTCCCCCGATCTCGACTCCGTTTAGCACAAGATCATACGCGGCGCTCTTTGCCTGGAGAGGGTTTGTGTCAAGAAGCTCAAAGTCCGCCTGTGTAAGAGGTGCTGTGAAGGGATGATGACAAGCCGATAAGCCTGCTGTGCCCTGATTTGGTTCCCCTTCTTCCGAGGGCTTGAACATGGGAAACTCTGTGACCCAGACAAACTGCAGGGATCCAGGTTCGCCAAGTCGAGGTGTCTTCATTAAGTCCTCCTCTACTAATGCCTTCCAGAGTCGGGAGCGGATTTCGCCAATTTTGGTGGAGCCTGAGCAATACTGGCCAACGAGTTTCTCACGCGCCTGGAAAACCACCAAGTCACCGTCATTGAGCTCTTCTCCACCCTCGGTCACGAGATTAATCACTTTATCGTAATTGTGTCCAAGCGAAGAGAAGCCACCCAAAGGCTTGCTCCAATCAGAGACCAGAACTTGAGGTGTCCCATCGGGATTGTTGGCCAGGGTATGGGGTAGGTTCTTCATGAAATCGGCAACGAAACGGCGGGCCCGCTCGGGCGGGCAATCATCTAACCGGAAGCAGAAGACCTCGATCAAGGGGTCGGAATGGTGCGTGATCATGCTCGCGAAATTCCTGAACTCTTCGAGATCCGGAATAGCGTGAATCCTACCAGGTATGCGCAAGTCGGGCTTGTCGCTACCATATCGGGCAATGCTCTCCGCGAACTTGATCGAGGTAAACCGATGAGCGGGTGGGTCGTCTTCGGATGGTGGAGGAGCGTTGGCGATTGCGGACACAACAGGTACTCTCCCGTTTCGCGTGTCCTTGTAGCTGTGTGCTGGTCGCAGAGCGGACAGGGCTCCTAGAACAATGTCATTGACATCCTCCTGCACCTTAGCAGCTCCGGCGAAAGCCCATTCCATGTCGAGCTGTGTGAACTCGGGCTGTCGGTCGGTACGCGCATCTTCGTCGCGATAGCAACGCGCCCACTGCATGTACCGCATGACTCCGCTTGCTATCAAGGCCTGCTTGTATTGCTGGGGGCTCTGGCTCAGCGCATAGGCAGTGCCTTGCTGTCGTGTTGGAACCAAGAATTCCCTCGCACCCTCCGACGTTGTCTTAAAGAGCGTGGGCGTTTCGATGTCGGTGAAGCCCTTCTTCCGCAATCGTTCGCTCAGCACGCCTTTTAACCAGGATCGGAATTCAAGCCGAGCTTTGAGGTCGTTGTGGAAGCGGATTTGTAGATGGCGCTTGGAGGGAGGGAAGACGGCGTCTCGAGAGACGATGACATCGTCGGGCATGCTGTTGAAAGGCTGAATGTCCTTTACAACAAAGACGGAGTCGTTGGCCTGGCTCGACTCGGGTCCTTCCTCCTGTGCTTGCTGTACCTCAACGTAGATGGGAACATGATATTTTAGCGACCGAAATTTCTCGTGAAGGTCGCTATCGGTATCGCTTCTGGAAAGGATCTGGAAGACTTGGCCGGACGGCGTGTATAGGTCCGCGAACGACATGGCCTTGGACACATTCCTCCTCCTTCCAATGAATCCCACCAATCGACCGTCCGTTGCTGGGTTGGCCTCGAATGGTACGTCGACGAGCTGAGCTGCCAGTTGTGAGCAATTCATCCTCACAAGCACGGCACAGGGCGACTACATTTCTTCCACCGCTCTGCAAGCTCCGCGTGTGATGGCGGTGGCTTGTTGCGAGCCGAGCTGGCGAACTGGACAAACGCTGCGCTCGGTGAGGGTCGGTATATTATACACGCTGGCGAACGGAGCTGCGCAAGGCAGCGTAGCCGCAAGCTGCACCGACCAGAACTGACGATCATGACCCGTCGCTCTCCAATTCCAAGTCGCAACGGTGGGCTGTTGGAGATTTTACCAGCTGAGATGAGCTCACCTTAGTATCGGAATCCAGGGTTCCGATAAGCTCCCGGAAGATCCAGCCGAGAAATACCCGGCGCAATCCACGCTAGAGATACAGGTTAAAATTTCGCGAGAACCACTGAAGCTTCTTTTCTTTCTTCTCTTCTCCTCATGATTCTTCCATTTCAAACAAACGTACGTACCGCGCCCGCGCAACCTGTCTCCCGGGTCGTCCATACTAATGAAAACCTGCAGGTGATGAGATTGCGTGCTAAATATGATGCAATGCCTCCTCGATAGCCCACGAACTCTCCCTTCAGGGCTTCAGTGGTTCGTGGGTGACGCGAGGTTGGCAGCATGAAATAAGCGTCCGACACAGACCTTGTTACATCATCGAACGCCTAGAAAAAAGCTCTGATTCTCTTGAATGGAAGATTTTTCTTTTTCTCTATCTGCTCTATTGTTTTTATTCCCTGCGTCGTTGTTTTTTTCTGCGAACTGAAGCGTCGCGAGTTCTCATGAACTTTGTACGTGAGGATGCCCAGCCTTGCCACTCGTTGGATTGGTGCCTGTTGTACGGGTCCGACCGTTCTTGGCGACCAACACAGCGTCTTTGTTTGTCCTCGGGCAGCTGTATCTATTCGTGCGTCTCTCTTCTGGCAAGCCTTCCACCCTGAAGTCAGGTGTCGGTGGTCTTGCTCGGCTTGATGAGATGGGATGCATCACGGCATCACAATAACTATTGGCATGTGCTTCTCATCAATGCGTGAGGTAGGTACTTTCTTGTTCTTTGATTTGTTATCACAGCATCAGATTAGAAGAATAGGAATGCACCGACATTCCCAGTAACCAAGTAATTTCATGTTTGTTCCAATTTGTTGCAAGAATTGCCAATGCATCCTGGTGAGATCGTGGTGAGGCGGGCATGATCGTCATCCCGTTAGGGCAGTACCGCCCCCCACAGTGCATGCAGCGCCAAATCAGAAAGTACTCGGTGATCCCGCTGCCCAACGACCCCTGTAACTCGAATGGCGTCCCCGCTGGAACCTCCCCCAACTTTCAAGTTTCCCTGACGAGCTGGTGGCTCTCTCGGCCCAAATTACCGACCCGGGCCACCAAGGGCGGTACGTACACGTACCTCAGGTTCGAGTCTTGAAGGAAAGCCAACTCTTCCTCCAGCAACGACCCTCAGCGATAGCACACGGCCGGTCCAGTCGCCTTCAATCTGGTTGCAGCCAGGCTCCCGCTCGCAACATGGCCAGCTCCTTCGAGAAGTCCGTCAAGGGCGCGACCAAGATCAAGGTGCGCGCGATAAACCTGCTCCCAGACCGCCGGCCTCCCCTACTGCCATCCTCATCCACCAACGTCATTGAGCGACGGCGGACAAGTCGACGAAACTGACTGGCGGCCCTACAGAATGCACCGCCGAAAACAAAATATATCGAGCATCTTCTCGTCGCCACGCATGCTGGCGAGGCCGGTATTGCTGAGGTGTTCCGCGCCCTACAGTTCCGCCTGCGCGACTCGACATGGACCGTCGTCTTCAAGGGCCTCATCACCGTCCACCTCATGATCCGCGAAGGCTCCCCCGACGTGACGCTCTCCTTCCTCGCAAAGAACCGCAACATGCTTGCTATCAGCAACTTTACCGACGGTAAGCCAATCAGCAACGCTCGACGGACGTCCTCAGAGGACAAGCACATCTGACTCGAGTAGCACAAACACAAGGACGCAATATTCGACACTATGCAAACTATCTGTCCGAGCGATCGCGCGCCTACCGCGACACACAGACCGATTGGGTCCGCGCCCCGGAATCGAGGCTCGAAAAACTCTCGGTCGACAAGGGATTGCTGCGGGAGACGGAGAGTGTGCAACGCCAATTGACGGCTCTGCTAAAGTGTGATGTACGTTGAAGGACATCACCAACGCCGAGAATGGGAGCTGACTGCAGCAAGGTCCTCGACACCGATGGCGAGACCGAGATCACAATCACCGTCTTCCGGCTGCTTGTTTTGGACCTTCTGTCCCTGTTCCAAGTCCTCAACCAGGGCTTGATCAACATCCTAGGTTGGTCCCTTGCCGCTGCCCTTTGTCTCAACTCCAAGGCTGACCCTTCCCCAGGTCACTTCTTCGAGATGTCCAAGACCGATGCCGAGAGAGCTATGGACATCTATCGAAACTTCACGAAGCAGACCGACTTCGTAGTGGCATATCTAGGGGTCGCTAGGCAGCACGAGCACCATACCCGAGTAGAAGTGCCCAAATTGAAGCACGCACCTGTCAATCTTGGACGCCAACTAGAGGAATACCTCCGAGACCCAGACTTCGAGATCCATCGCAGACAGTACATTGCCGAGCAGGAAGCCAAGAAGAGGGGCGGAGGAGTCGCCAGCTCATCGAAACCTGTATTCAAGTCCGCGGCCAATGACACGCCCAAAGTAGCAGTCAACAACAATCCATTTCCTTCGACGAATGGCGCCAAAGTCGAGTCGAAGCCAGTGGCGACCAAGGGTCCTGACCCTGATCTGATTGACTTCTTCGATTCCATAGAGCAGAAGCAGACGACGATGCAAGTCAATTCTCAGCAGCCGGTCAACGCACCAGCAGCCAACAATGCGTTCCAACAGCAACATACCAGCATGGCATTCCAGGCCAACAACGGCTTTGCGCAGCAACAACCTACAGGCTTTCCCAATAATGACATCTTCCAGCAGCAAACAGGGGCTTTCGGCCAGCAGCAGCAGCAACCGCCACAGCTCCAGACAAACTTCACAGGGGCTGGATTCGGGGGCTTCTCGCCGCAGCCTAGCACCGGCTTCCAACCAAGTTCCCTCGCGTCAATTCCACAAAACTCCGTTGCCAGCTTCCCCAGTCAGATGACCGCCGCGCCAATGCAGTTCAACCAAACCGGACAGCCAGCCGCTTTCCAGCCGCAGCAGACAGGCCAGCCTGGAGGCCTGCAGCCGCAGGTGACCAATCCGTTCCGGCAATCGATGCTCATGAGCCAGCAAACTGGCATGCAGCAGACCGGCTCACCGACCTTTGGCTCAACGGGCCTCCAGCGCACGTCTACAAACCCATTCGCCCGGTCCGTCAACACAGGTTCGCCCGCAAGCTCGGGGACAAACTCGCCCTTCCAACCTCAGCTTCCGTCTTTCCAACCGCAGTCGCCCCCGATGGCCGCTCCCCTTCAAGCTACACCCACGGGCACCAACCCCTTTGCGCGATCCACCACTCTGCCGCCTGTCCAGGAGCAGCGCCCGCAGACAGCGGGCGGCGCGCTGGTGCCCCAGCTCACGGGCAGCACGAACCCCTTCCGCCAGAGCGCCTTTGTCGATCACACCACCGGCCGCGGGTGGCAGCACAACCAGTCTCTCATGGGCGGCGGCCTAGACCAGCTACCGACGCAGCCCGTGTTTCCTCGTCCTGCGCAGCAAACCCCTTGGCAGCAATAACATTTAGCATAAATAGCTTTACACTCCTTGCCGTCCGGAGACCATAGCGTTGCTTCGCGTTATTGGCTTCTTATGGAAATTATTACCAACTACTCATCAGCATTCTCGTCACTATTATTTTTTTTTATCCGTCGCGGGGATCCAGCGAGGCGTTTCTTGGATTTGAATAAAGGCTGGTGGAGGGCAGGGCGAATGGGGCAGCAGGAAACTACGCGTCAGTCGTATCTGTAGGGGCCTCGCGACTCGACGATGCTCGTTGCAGGTGTTTGCAGGAGGAGGTTGAAGCATAGTTTCAGAGAAAGAGTTAGACAATATGAGTATGGGAAAGCATTCATGTTGTGTTGTCTATCGCTACCGTTTATCCCGCCTGCGCCTGCCATGGTCTTGGATTGCTATATCCTGCAGCAAACCATGACTTGTTCCCACCGTGCTCGTACCGTTTAACGCCATTTCAATGCAATTATGAACAAGAATTAATAAAAAGTTATGGGCAGTCGCAGCCATCATCAGAAAGGATCGTCAACCTCCATCTTGACAGCCGTCGTGCCCGTCGTCGCAGCCTGCTGTGCCCCCGCCGTGGGCACCGTCCTATCCAGCTTCTCGTCGCCGATCAGCACGCCCAGCCCCGAGAAGGCATCGAAGAGCGCTCTGGACAGGTACTCGTCCGGGTCGTACCCGCCCACGGTGTAGTCGTCCTTGTGGCGGATCGCATCCAGCCACTCGCTGTCGTACTCGCCCGCCCTGTCCCCGGACACATCCACGCGGGCCGGGGCCATGCGCACGCCGCCGAACGGCGAGTAGGGCCCTTCGTCGACGAGCGCCGCGACGCGCTTGTCCCTCAGGCNGTCGGATTCGCGCGCCAGGCGGCGGTTGCGCTCAATGTCGGCCTTGTGCTGTGCCTCCCACTCCATGAGCCTCGACTCGGCACTGCGCCTCGCCTCGTCCGCGCCGTTGACCAGATCGTCGGTCAAGCACTCCACCATGTACAGGTAGTCATTGTAGTCGTCCAACGACTCAAAGTCGTCCTCCACCTTGTTGAAGACGGCGGCCACCCTCCTCCTGATGTCGACCTCGCGCTCGACGGTCAGGTCGGCAAAGTAGGCGGCCTTGAAGCCCTTCAGGCGCAGGGTCTTGTGGCAGCCGGCGTAGGGACACTGGTTGGGCCCGTCGCGGAAGATGCGCTCGACACACGTCTTGCACATGCGGTGGTAGCACTCCGGGTTGATGCGGAACTCCATGTCCTTGTTGAAGTAGCGCGTCGTCTTGCACACGGGGCACGTCTCGTCCTGGTCGGGCGGTGCGGGCGCCGACGAGCCGTTGTGGCGCACCGAGACGGCGCTGCCGCCGGGACGCGACATGTTCGTACGTGATTCTCCTCGGCGGCAGAGGCGAGGAGTCTGTGCTATGAGGGTGTGTTGCGGTGCTAGGGGAGGATGTTGGCGAGGCGTCGGCGATGGCAAGACTTTTGGACGTGTTAGTAATGATGGAGTTGTAGGCGTGCGCAAGGCTAGAAGCTTGGGTCAGTTATTAGGGGGGGGGTGCCTTGTTACTAATTGGCTGGTTAGCTAAAGCGACCCATCTGAGCCGTTTGTGGGGAAACCAGCTCTGCCCCTCCAACGTGCACCAGCAGCCTCGCAGAGCACATCCTTTCCACCACCTTCGGTTTCCCTCCACACTGCACACCTCCTCACGCTGAACCATGGCCGACAAAGGTACCTAAGCTATCCGTCTCTTCCTTGTCCCCCAGATACACCCGTCTACAGGAAGTCTGGCATGAGACTCCTATGGTGATGGAGCTGACATCCGCATTGTAGAGCCCAACCCCGCAGAGGACGCGGCCGCACGCGCAAAGGAGGCCGAGGAGCAAGCTGCCCTGCCGTACAAATGGAACCAGACCATCGGCGAGCTCGACGTTACCTTCACCGTGCCCGGTAACTACAAGTCCAAGGACCTGGTCATCGACATCAAGAAGCAAAAGCTGGTCGCGGGCGTCAAGGGCCAGGACCCCATTATAAGCGTGCGTTACCCACCCATCCCAACTCTACGCAAACCCCTTGCCTAACATGCAATTTCCACCTTCCAGGGCGACCTCCCCCACGCCGTGCACGCCGAGGACTCGACGTGGACGCTGTCGGCCAACTCGGACAACACCAAGACGGTGGAGATCCACCTCGACAAGATCAACAAGATGGAGTGGTGGCCGCACGTCGTCACCACGGCGCCCAAGATCGACGTCACCAAGATCCAGCCCGACAACTCCAAGCTATCCGACCTCGACGGCGAGACGCGCGGCATGGTCGAGAAGATGATGTTCGACCAGCGCCAGAAGGAGCAGGGCCTGCCCACGTCAGACGAGCAGAAGAAGATGGACATCCTCAAGAGGTTCCAGGAGCAGCATCCCGAGATGGACTTTAGCAAGGCCAAGATCCAATAAAAATCAATTTACTCTCCGAGTGTTGGGTGTGTAACGTTAGAAACAAATGGGGGCGTCTAGGGTATCATGATACAGAAAAAGCGAAAACATTCAATATCGTATGCCGCAGTGGGGGCTGTCGTTATTCTCGTCTTGTTTCGAGGGCGATGGCTGCTCGTTCGAGGAAGGCGTTGAAGTCCCTGACCTGGGCGAGCAAGCCGCCCGTCGCGCTGTTGGAGCTCGCCTGTTCCGCAACCTGGGCTACGACGAGCTCGAGGTTTGCCAGCTCGGCCTTCTTCTGCTCGGCTGGGGAAAGATGCGGTGCGTCGCGGCCCTGCTCGACGGCAAGTTCAATGTCGTGCATCAAAGCAGATGCATTGAGACGATACTACGTAAACGTAAGCGGGCATCCGGGAAAAGGACTTGTAGGCGTACCGTGGATTCTTTGGTGTCGTCTTCATGTTTGATCCGGACCTGGTCCATCCTCAGCGCAACCTGTTCCCTTTCCGCCTTGAGGCGCAGAATCTCCTCTCGGAGAGCCAGCTTCTCCTTTTGCACATGGCGCACGCGCTTTCGCAACGAATGCCAGTGGTTTATCCGGATAGCCTGTTTCGCCATTAACAAACCGATTCGTCATTGGTCCTTTGTAGAGAATGGCCAACTCACATGCTCCAATAACCGCGAACTCAGTTCTTCCCGGTAGGCCTCGACAGCACGCATCTTGACACGATACTCCTTCCGCTTCGCGTTATCTGTGGCGTCTGCCGCGAGCTGTTCAAACTGCGCCAGCGCAGACGCAATGACCTCTTCGCAGACTTGCGCAAAGACATCGACGACGCTCTCGCCTCCCCGGTTCGCGTAGGGTATGCCAGAGTCCAGAACGTCGTCTTCGTTGGGCTTTTTGTTGTGTACGAAGCCCTGCACGGTGATTTCAATGGCAGGATCGTCTGCGTCGTCGCTGCGTCGCCGAGATTTCTTGGTTGTCTTTGCGTGAGCCTTTGGTCGTGCTTCTCTCGCTGAGGCCGGCGCGGTCTTGGTCTTCTTCGCCTGGGGCTGTTTCTGCGTGACAGGACTATTGATGGGCCTCCCGCGTCGGCGCTTCGGTGCGCTCTCTTCCCGGGTTTCTTCTTCTTGTTCCAGAAGGCTGGATCCGAGTTCGGGTGAGGCTCTTCCAAGACTGACTCGTGGCCGTTTCCTCCCAATTCGCCGAGCTGCCTCATCAACCCCGATCTCCTCCGCCACCTCATGGTCTTCTTCTCCCACGGTTTGCTCTTCTTCGGCGGGCTCTTCCTCCTCGGTCTGCTCCGCATCTTCCGCAGGTTCTACTTGGGGCTCAGAGTGCTGCTCTTCGACAAGTGTTGCCTCTTGAGCATCGTCGACAACAGAGTCGTCAATCTCAAGCTCCTCGCGCCGCGGCTGTGGCGACAGTGGATCTGCGACTTGGCTTTCCCTCGACCCCATGGTGCTCCTCCTGCGCATCTTACGCACAAGCGGCGACGAGGAAGCTGGCACGGCATCGTCCGACGCCAGAACGTCCTGCAGTCGTTCACTGAGGTTTCCAATAGCACTGGATTGCACCCTAACCCTATGCCCGCTCCCCGGAGCGTCGATTGGGCTTTCCGTGACTTCTTCCTGAACTGTTTTTCCCGACCGTCGCCTTTGGTCTGGTGAGAGTAAGCCCGGCGCTGCGGGTAGTTGTTCCAACGCATCCTCCTCCGGTATGGATTCTGCTGCAGCAGAGATTCTCGTGCGCGCTGTTCTGGCCGAAGATCGCTTCGTCGAGGACTGCACGGAGGGCGCCGCTTGTGAGACTTCCCCGCCTGATTCCTTAGATGAGTCGGGGATATCGTAGGGACTTTTTTCGGCGGTTCGATCCGATCTGCGTCGCGTGGACGAACGCGTTCTTGAGGAGCTTGGTGCCGCGTCGCCGTTCAGTCTGCGTCGCTTGTTAGGAGAGCTGGGTGTCTCGGCCGGCGCCGGCGCAGGCTCAACCGGGAGAGCGAAGCCGCCGATGTCGATGCTAAATGACTCGTCTTCAACATTTACGCGCCTGGCTTTGTCAGTCGTTGACCCCAGAGCTGTATCGTGGTGACATACTGCGCACCGCGGAGGCGCTCGTTGAGGCGCTCGGCGCGAGCTTCTCGGCCTACCAAACGTCAGCCATTGCAGGGATGCGCGCGAGCGGACGTGGATGAATACCTGTGGCCATGCTGAATGGCAAGAGGGCAGAGAGCGAGTGGCAAGGTCCTACATCAGGATACTGCGACGCGCAGGTGCAATTGGAGGAGCTTTGGCAGCTCTTTGTGCTGTGGAAGCTGCTAGTTCACGCGTGCTGGGAGACGCGTTTGGGTTGGCCGGTTCCGCGGGGTTCGCATCCATCAGAACCCGCAAGGACTACCTCCCAATCAGGAGCTGAATCCTATGTAGATACAACACGTTTAAAGTCATGTGAAAAATACCCTCTTCAATAATACTGCTCTATTGTTCGTGGTTACCCCGTTTCTACCTTAAACGTCTATATGCAGTCCTTTCAACTCCATTGCGTGCGTCATAGCTCATAATTTGCCCTCTCGCCTTCACACACTATACGAAGTAGTACACACCACACTTCATTGCTCCTGTGGCATACCATGCAGAGTATTCTAAAGAGGGCGTTACTGCGGGTTAAATCCAAGCGCCTTCATCTCCATTGGGTCCTTGGCGTGTCGTGTCAGGACGAAGGGTCAGAGATCTTCTCGTCCTCGTCTTTTGGCGAGATCCATGTCATTGTAGCATCATTGAATGTATAACTGCGACCGAATCAGCAGGATGCCAACGGACGAAAGAGTTTTGCACGCACTCATGGTACTCTGTTCTCTTCAAAGCCTTCTCCCCATACTCGGAGGCAAGCATGTCGCGATATTTGTAAGGGATCTTGGCCGGGGTGCCCTCGAATGTGGTATCGAGCAGCGGGAAGACGTAGGTATCCTGCCAATCATCAGCAATGGCAACCGCGGGAAGCGCTTCGTACTTCGTACCCGAAACTGGTGGCCGTTCTTGTCATACAAGATACCCTCACCCTTTTTATGCCCGATGTCATACCGCGCTGCAGTGATGTCGATGAACAACCCATTCTCCATGTCAATCCACCGGGCATCGATGACATTCAATACATCGTCCGGCTCACGATGCCTAAAGTGCGGGTTCACCTCGAGCCGAAAGTAGCGTCCCTTGGGTGCTTGGTCGTACTTGAAGTAGTAGGTGCTCATGTTATAATATGCGGCCAGGAAGTACATGTCGGCTTCCATGACCTGCACGTCGGCGTCGAGATCCCAAGGCATGACCTGCGCAAAGGGTTAGCCGGGATGTCACACAAGAATGCATCAGCGGACATGCCTTCTGTCCCCACCACCATCCCAGGAGGGTCCCATGCATCAGCCATGTTTGGATACCGAGTTCGCGGAACGTCGCGAGATAGGTTTGGATAAGCACTTTGATGCCCTGCTGCTGCGCTGCGTCGTCTAATCCCTTTTTGGCGAAGCGAGCATCGTAATGGATGCGATACCTAAGCAGATGTTAGGCCACGCATGCCTTGGAATGCTGCTCATTCGAGACTTACCGCGACTCATCTACCAAAAGGACTTAGTATGAGATGGACGGTTGAATGGGAGCCATGGGCGACGTACGGAAGTATTTTGGTTCTGGGAAGTGGCTTCCGCTATTGCTGGCCAGGCCTCGTTTGGGTAAATCCGGCGCGGCCGGGTCTGGCAGTGTCATAGCACCACCACCAAGCCCGACCGTCAAAAGTGATAGCAAGCGCCAGGGCAGCATGATGCTGATCCGGGAATTTCTTCCAACTTTAACAAGAGCTCGACTAGGTCTCTCGAGACAAGATAGAAAGGTGCCGGCGCCGGAAAGGCGAGAAATGGGTAATGGGTGATGGTGATCTGTGTTATGTCTCTGGTCCCGCAGGTTCCGGAGTCTTCTGCCTCAGCCCGGCGGAAGGGACGCGCCTTCTGTTTTCTTGTACGCTCTTTATTGAACTCACCAGCATCCGTATCTTGAAATTGGGGGGCATTTGCATCATGCTCACGTTGTGGCTCGAGTGTTCTTGTGCTGAAGGGCACAGCTCATCAGGTGCATGACCTCGAGCGACTCATTCACCAACGCCATAGAAGAAACACGTCCTATAAGACAGATTAGGGTAGCCGTGGCATAAGATTCGAGACTCGGGCATTCCGGCTTTTTCTATTTTCACATTGCGTCAGCAAGCGGCACATCTTAAGACTTTGGATCCGCTTGCAGATGGCGCATTTCTGCCATGGTCTGCATAGCAGTAGTGCTCGGACCAGGAACGGATGGAGAAGTACTGTGGAGGCTCTGAGGCTTCATGCACCTGCCCCTTGCAGCTACAACGCCCATTGCTCACTCCAGACGAGCCGAGGGGCTGGTAATTGGTTCGATGGGCCAGTAAAGAAGAGGCCGCGTGATGACCCTGTGGTTGTCTGACAACATAACATCAGCATCAATTCACAATTGTAATGTTTTGTTGGGCCTGCAAGCCTTCAAGCGTTGACGTGGGGCACCGCATCACAGCACGCGCGTCCATCTCTAACTTGAACTTGCGATTGGTTAGCATCCCCTGACGATCAATTGGGGAACCGTCCATGGGAAGGGGCCTACGACTGTTCCGCAGGGCTGCGTCGCTCCCCATGACACCAGCCTGATTGTGCCGGCCATGTTTTTGTCAAGCCCGTGGATACAGGCAAGTCTCGTCTTCGCTGTTCCCATTCACGTCTGCACCTGCCTGCCGTAGCGTCGAGACAAGCGTCAGAGTGGGGACGCGGCCCATAGCTGTGATATCTACGCTTCCTGGTGCCATCCTACTTTCAGCCATCAACTCGCCACGACCATTTCAACAACTATCCCGTCTTCGACAGTAGAAGCACTGCCACCGACCACAGCACCGCCGCATGCGCATCGCGTACTCGGAACGATGGATTGACGCACGAGGACGGACCGCAGGTCCGATCCCGCAACAAATCATGGCAGACTCCCGATGGCAAGCCGCTGTGAGAAGACTTGGACCGAGGAGATCGGTCCTTATAGTTGGCTTCGCGATGACTTCACCAGCGGTCGAGGCAGTCTGTCCTCCGTGGCCCGCGTCATGTCCTTTGCTTACAACTCCAAGGTTCAGTACAGCGAATATACCGCCGACATATTTGACTTTGCCAGCAGCTGCTCGAGAGCCTGTCGCCAAGACGACGACTGAGGTAGATATCGTCTTCACTCAGGTGCGTCAGAGGGCTCACTTAGTCGGCCTCACACCGCAAACGATTGGTAGAGTTCAGCCGGTGGAAGATCGACTGCTATTTCTCCTTAAAACATCGAACCCGCAATCACGCAAGACTCGAAACTCCTCTCCAGTCCTAGGAGCATGTGGCTGGATTCTGAACAATGAGACCTTCGAAAGGTGGCATAACCTGCAGCAACTGGTGGTTGTCTGGCTTTTTGCAGACCCAGACTGCGGCAAATCTGTGCGACACGATCTGGTTGCCAAAGCAGATGGAACCTTTATGTGGGTGGCATTCATTCTACGACTGCCCGAGAAGAGGGTCGAGACCGTTGCTTCGCGCAGTGAGCTGCGGGAGATCCTGAAGCATCGGGCGAGCGTCAGTACGATTAACACGGTGCTGCTTTACACGAGGCCAGACGCTCCCAAGATATCGCAAACTCATGATTCTTGTCCCTGCGGCGACAGGCCCGTTGGGTGTCATGCAGCTGGGCGTCGCCCTGGCAGTTAGTCCAAAGATGGACACGTTTGAAGACGACGTCAGGCCAAGGAGACCGCGGCGAGGACTGGAGTTGTCGTGATGAGTGACAGCAATTGGCCGACGAATCCCTGGGCACAGGCGATGACAGCTAACATTCAAGGCCTGTGAGATGAGGTTTTCGAGCTGGAAACTGGTGGCGGTGGCTGGGGCTGGGGCAACGCACACGATTCCGTTGTGACAAACATCATCAGCAACCTGTCGAGCAACGCCGGAGATTCACCACTTCCCAGTAAGTCGCGACCAATGCGAATGCGTAGGGGTCGCCCATCATTGCGCAGGCGCACAGAGTGTATCATGATATCATAAACAATCCGCGGCACTCGTAGGCCAGCCCCATGGCGAAGATCGGGCAGGAGTGGAAGATTAACAAATATTGATAAGATCGATCGTGCTACTGTAACAAGGGTGATCCGCATCATCCTACGGGGGAGATAAGGGATCAGGTGGGCCATTGTCCTTCCTCGCTAGCAGACAAGCTACAGTGCTGCCTGCTGCCCTTGGCATTTGATTCTTGCGTTTAAATCCGTAGGGTAGGATGTCCGAATGGGTTGGTCGCAACGAGGGCACCACAGGCGGGTCTGCGGGTACAAGGTCCGACCCCCAGGATCTAGGCCTCCAACCCAACCCCTGAATGCTAGCTGCCGCTGGTCGCTTGGGGACCTCAGCTGTGACGCCCAGTGACTGGGTTACATAAGGCAACCTAACCTGAATACATTGGCACTTACGCAGCTCCCCCCTCCCCCGAATCAGATAGGCCATTTGAGGACAGCTTCCTATCTTTGCCTTCACCATTTCGACCGACTCTTATCACTAGCAAGGCGTCCTCCAACCTCCGAGCCTGGCACTTCTCCTCTCTTGATCCTCTCATAGGGGTGGTAACACAGCACGCGCCGCAAGCTCCTTGCTATCCAGCACGTCAGAGCTGCGACCGTCACCATGGGCGCCTGGAACGTACGATGACACTGCGTCGCTGGGCGACACTCAATGCTGACCGAGTCCATCTCTAGATCTTCCGCATCCTGGGGGACTGCTCCCACATGCTCTCCAAGATCATCCTCATCACCGCCATCCACCGCAACCGCAGCGCTGAGGGCGTCTCGCTCATCACCCAGATCCTCTACGCCCTCGTCTTCTGCACGCGATACCTCGACCTCTTCCACGAGTCGTACGCATGGAATCTCCTCTTCAAGATCACCTACATCGCGACGTCGTTCTACATCCTGGCCGTCATGCAGTGGGTATATCCTCGCACGCGGGAGCGCGAGATTGCCTGGAAGATGGGCGCTGCGATCCTGGGCGGAGCGCTGGTGCTGTCGCCGTTCGTCATGATGATCTTTGAGAGTTACTGGAGATTCATGTCGGTAAGTGCACGCAAGCATCACCTGATTCAGCGAACACCTTGCCGCGATGAATGAGGCTAACGGCTGGCAGTGGCTTTGGGTCTTTTCCATTATTCTCGAGTCCGTCTGCGTCCTGCCCCAGCTTCTGCTCCTGCGCCAGACCACCGTCCCCACCGTCATCGACTCCTTCTACCTCCTCACGCTCGGCTCCTACCGCGCCTTGTACTGCGTCAACTGGTTCGTCCGCGGGATCGATGTGTCGGACCGCTCCCCCGACGCCGTCTCCATCATCTTCGGTGTCATCCAAACCGCCCTCTACGTAGACTTTGCCTGGGTCTACTACACCCGCCAACGCGTCAAGCTCCGCGGTGGCGGTGTCGTGGACGCCGACGACATGCGCCGCGGCTGGCTCCTGAACCGCATCTTCGGCAAGGTAGCTCCCCAAGAGGACGAGGACGACGAGGAGAGTGGCACAACCGGTGGTCCTGCGCGTGGCGGGCGACCCAAGTGGGGAAGCCGGGGCATCTCCATCAGTGCTGACGAGGGTGTGTTGGAGACGGAGCGTCTGACTCGCCGAGATGATGATGCGTTCGAGGACGATGCTGCTGCCGATCCGGATGCGAAGATGCAGGATCCCGATGAGCTGGCGCGCGCGCTTGACGACGACGACGATGATGATAACCGAGCGTCGTCCTCAAACACGAAGCCGGCCAATAACAATACGCCGAGCGGCATCCGTAATGGAGACGAATGGGACGACTAAGGATACATTGCTCAAGATCGGACCATGAAAGCGTCGTATGTTATAGGGCACTGTATGAGAAGGTGGGTATGTTTACATTCTTTGGTTACTTCACCGCTGCGCAAGGGATATGGGGTAAGGAGTGCAGGGTGTATTATCTCGTGATTTAGACCAACGATGCAGCAAAGTAAATATGCATGAACAACTCTTGTTGAATATTTACTTGCCAAACCCTGCGGTGACTGGATAGTCCATTGAGGCTAGGCCGAAAATAATGTACTTGCACATGAGTTAATATCACGGTGGTCGGAAGCTCGAGGTAGTCAATAGCCTAAACTAATGTCCCAAAATCATACTCCTGAAAAGCCCGTCTGACTTTGACCCTTATCCCCGGACACGAATTTGCGAACAAGGTACCATGCGAGCCACGTCTCGACGGAGAAGTGGCCGGTGTTCAGCCTTGACAACTCCCATCCACTTGATCACCGTACGGCGCGTTCCTCGGCCGTAGAAAACTCCATAGAAAATATAGGAAACACTGTACAAATTGTCCCATGAATTGCAAAAACAAACCGGAAAGTTAAGGGCAAAAGATTGCCTTGTAGGGGCCACATCTTGTAAAGAGGGAATTGAAAAATCCAAGGGATAAGAAATGGATGGAGATAAATCACCGGGCAAAGCGCCTCTCGAATTCTTGATACAGCTTGGGGCTAATCTCATCACTGCTCAAACCCTCAATCTCGACCAGCACACCCTTTGATGCATAATGGCTGAGTAAAGGCTCGCTGGTCTCTTCAAACTTGCGAAAGCGGGCGCGGTAGACCTCCTCGGAGTCGTCAGGCCGCTGGACGAGGGGCTCGCCGGTGACGTCGTCGCGGCCGGGGACTTTGGGTGCGTTGAAGGAGGTGTTGTAGACACGGCCCGAGGGCTCGTGGACCCAGCGGCCGGCGATGCGGTCGAGGATGACGGAGAAGGGGGTCTTGATGCTGACGACGAGGTTGATGGGGACGATGCGGTCGAGGGCGGACGCCTGGGCGGCGGTGCGGGGAAAGCCGTCGAGGAGGAAGCTGGCGGCGGGGTCGTCGGATGGCTGCGGTGGCATGTGCTCATCGAGCATGAAGGGCGACGCAATGACCGAGTCAAGGCCGGACCCATGGGCGGCGGGTGCTTCGGCGGAGTTGGTGGCCTCCATGTTGAGGGTCATGACCGGGGGCCGGGAGCCGAAGAGCCAGCCGCGGGTGTAGAGCTCGTTGGAGATGATGCGCAGCATGAGGTCGTCGGCGACGAGGCCACCGGCCTTGATAGTGGGCTCGACCTTGATTCCGAGCGGGGTGCGGTGCTTGACGTTGTGCCGCAGCAGGTCGCCCGTGCTGAGCGACGAGAGCTGCGGGAAGCGCTGCAGCAGGCGCTCCGACTGCGTGCCCTTGCCGACGCCGGGGGCGCCGATGAGGATGGCGCGGGCGGCGCGGGCGAGATGCATTGTCCGGGCTAGCAAGTTCGACGGAGATTGCTGAAGCTCGGTTCGAGGAGTTGCGAAGGATGTTGGGAGATGTGGTGGGAGGTTTGGTCTCAATATCAAGGGCTGCGGAAGCCCTACGCGAACGGAGGAGCGACTTCACAGACGGCGCATGATGACGACGATTGAAATAACTGAACAAGATATAAACAGGGGAGAGGTCGCAAGGAGGGAAGGGAAAGCCGCCACGAGAGACACGCGAGGGACTGTGTCCAGCGAGCGATAGGTTTCCCAGTTGTATGAAAGGTGTACTATCTTGGGTTCGACGATTGCGAAAAGAGATGGAATAGGTAGGCCCTTCGCACTGGGGGGCTCTTTCTAGTGGGGAAGTAGCGCAGCGTTTAGGGTCCGAGCGGCGGGAATGGCCAACGCGTGGGGTGTTGGGATGGACGAAACACGCCTACGAGAGCTGCAGTGGAAGCAGCGGAAGCCCATCCAGCGTCATGGGCTGCAGGGAGGCCGGACCTGTCGGGCTTGTGGAGGGGGGAGGGACCTGAAATGCCCCGATGGGCGGACGTCGGGTAAAAGTTGGTCGGCGGATTTGTCGTGGCTACCCTGGAGCTGCGGAGGAGGGCTATGGGATTGTGAAGTGGATGGGCTGTTTGGGGAGAGAGGTAAGGCAATTCACGAGTGTTTTGAGGTGGGAGGTGTGTCCAAGGGTTTGACGATTGCTGTATGTCTGTTTTCTTGGTGTGCTGAATCATATGGGAACGCATGCTGCACCGCCTAAGGCTGTTGTGGTGAATGGGACGGATTGGCTGTGGTGCTGGAAGCACTGGGGGGGTATTCATCGTCGGATTCGATTGCAGCAGCTTGCGTCGCTTATTACCGCTTGAGAAAGAAGAAGAGCAGGAAAAAGGATATGACATGGGTGCGAAAGATTACAGCTTGAAGGGTCGGCGCACGAAGGTGCTTCCCCCCGATGAAGCAAAGCAAAGTCAGTGAGCGAGACGCAGCGAAGCGAATGAGGCTCCATGCCATTGCTTTTGATCCACAGCAACATCATTGACAGCACAAGTTGTTGGTGATCACGGCCGATGCTTTGAAGTCAGGCACGCACTGGGCGCTCTAAAGATTCCTGATTAGTCGTCTTCTTAGGCTTGCCACGGCATCCTGTGAAGTGTTGCTGCTAGTAGTCGGCAGACTGTCGTGAAGAGGAATGAACAGGTCGTGGCTGAGACTTGTGGCTCGGCGACCACATGACGGCTCGTGGCTGAACCGTGTGCTTCCTCAGGCCAACACGCACAACGCTTGCGTTCCATAGGCAACAACCATGTCAGCGGAGTTACGTGTGCCGCCCAATTCGTTGAGTTTCGCAATGCGATGCTCGTGATCTCCTGAACAAGGTCTCGTCTCAAATTGCGTTGGCTGCTCCTGGCCGCCAAAAAAATCCGACGCTCACGGAAGAATGGCACGACCTGGGGAGGAATCTCGACCTGCTCGCTCGCCCCGGCACAGCCATCGAAGCCACAAGCCCGCGACCATACCCCGGCGTCTTCGAGAAACATGCCGGCAGCCGCATCGTGCTTTTCACCCCAGGCTGACTTTGCGAGGCAAATGCCCTCTGCGCCCGTTTCGAGAAACTGGCTGCTCACGCCATGACACATCTAGTAAGCGCTACTCCGCAGACCAAGCACGGTCCCAACACGCTACCCCTGCGGCCTGCATTTTAGCCGCAGCAGGGCTGAAAGGGGAATTGTTCTCCTAGATTGCCTATCCTGCTCCTGGGGCTCGTGTTATGCCGCTGGGGTATGACGGTAGCCAAGGGGGCCGTCTCGACCCGGGAGCGGGACCTTGCGATACGAAGCCGTGGGATCGTTCTGCCTGTCCCTCGACGGAACGACTTCACGCACGGCAATGATACGACGATGACTCCTTCTGGTACGCACCGGGAGTTGTCCCAGAACGACAAGACAGGCTGGATCGCTCCGTAGGCTGTGCATTGTTCAGTTCGCCTTCGGGTATCGCTGCAGTCTCAGCCCCCGAGCCCGAAGGGTAGGCTCCGCCCCAGGGCTGTCGTCCAATAATTGGCGGCCCAGGCTTCAGCTCCCCCCTGCGCCGCATCGCGAGCCAAGTGGAGGCCCTCATTCAACTTTGCACACGCTAGAGCGCTTGGTTGAAAATGCATCTCGTGGCGAAAATGAGGTGCGCATGGGGGAGTGGCGGCGAGGTCAACATATAACGGGGCCTTGTCCCCTTTTTCTCTCGTTGCCTGCGCTCCTTTTCCTCTGCCAAACTCGACGTTGATTCTCTTCTTACACTCGCTTCCTCACTCAGTAGTACTCTTCAAACCACCATACAACTTTGACTCCCATATCCCAAAATGTCTGTCCAGAAGCTCCTCCTCCTCGCCGGCGTCTCCGCCGTGGCTCTCGCCGGCACTCCCTCCAAGCGCGACATTGAGGAGTGCATGAGCCTCGCCGAGGGCATGCTCCCCGACCTCCTCACCCTGCCCACGCCCGACGACTCCCTGGCCTCCTTCATCGCCGAGCAGACCCAGCTCGCGACCGCCACCGACGCCTGCGTCATCCCCGCCGTCACCGGCTCCATGGCCGAGGAGTACAGCTCCTGGGCCTCGGACCTGTCCAGCTGGCAGGTCGCCCGCACCGACGACCTGTCCAGCCTCTACTCCGCCTGCACCGACGTGCCCGAGATCTCCAGCTCCCTCGCCGCGTCCCCTGCCATGGCTACCATCTGTGACGAGATTACCTGGGAGTCTCCCGCTGCCAGCTCCGAGAACGAGGACTCTAACGACTCCAACGATGATTCGGATGACAACGACTCGGAAAGTGAGAACACTACCGAGGGTGGTGATGGTGGCAGCTCTGCTACCCGCCAGTCTGTTGGCGTTATCGGCGCTATTTTTGCCGCTGGCCTGGTTGCCGTCGCCGCCCTCTAAGCATCCTCACCAAGTTACTCCGACATAAAGTCTTGATCATTATCGACGATTTCCTTGGCAACAGGGTGGATTGCCCACATACCTTCGTACCTATTAGTCCTCTTGGCACATACTGGCGCGTATTTCACTCCTACATATCATTTCTTTTGCGCATGGGATTGGTTACCAGACACCTGTTTACACAATACAAATAATTGCCACATGCTCGCTCCACTGTCCTCGTCTCTGTGTGCTTTGTGTTATTGACCTCCCATGTGCCACCTCTGTCGTCCCTGCGCTCGCCCCGAGGCAAGGTAGCCCTGGTGTGGATGTCCATGTCGTACTTCAACGACGCAGTCAAAACATTGCAGAACCCCGTAATGCATGCCAAGAGAGAGCGAACTATGCAAACGGCACGAGGCGCTTGCTAAAGGATGATCCTCTTCGGCGCGTGTGTCCTCGATGGTAATTTCTTGGGAGCGAGTCGTTGGAGGCAGTCGGCATGGTATCAAGACGGCCTGAAATGTGGTAGACATCCATAGTCTAGCCCAGAGAACCCGTCAAAGGGGATACAAACCGCGAAACCGGTCGCTTTCGTAGCAGCAGTTCATATGCACGGCGTCTGAGCTTACACCGTCAATTACAGGCGGCGTTGGCGCAGGGCTGTCATTGTTACCAAAACCGGAACGCCGACTAAACGGGTCGCCGACCCCAGAGCCCCCTAGCGAGCTTCACCTTCCCCGGCGTGCCCGGATCGATCTTGTCCAAACTTTCCTAATCACGATCCCCTATCGAGCAATTCGAGGAGCCCGTCCGCGGTTTCCAAGCAAGGGTGCTAGCCCTGACCGTCCACCAGCACATTCGATGACTGTCCAAAGGCACAGCTGAGTAAGAAGCTAGCAGTTCTCCAGTTGTAACTCGATGGGTCACCTAGTCTAAAGTTGCTCTAGGCAATCTAGAATGGTTACATTTCTTCACCCAAGACGAACCGACCTGCTTGACCGAGGCTGAATCTGGATCGTGTCTCACTGCATCGTATGAAGCAACCCGATACGCCGCAGGTGATGAAGTCACCTACGAACAACATCCGGCACTACCTTACTGCCGAACTCAAGGTCGACTTTCTCCTCGAAATCCAACTCATCGTCCTCACATTCAGCACCGGCATCCAGGATGCCATCAGCTACCCCGACTTCCAATGCTTCGCCTCAAACCAGACGGGGAACTCGGTAGTGCTAGCCGTGGGCCTTGCCGGCCACGATAGAACCCTCTTCAGCCTCTCCAACGTCGCCTTGAGCCTCGGCATGTTCATCGCCGGAGCAGTCGTCGCTGGCCAAATAGCAAACGTCGTTGGGCCTCGAGGTCGCGCATGGCTATTCTTCAGCCACCTGGCACAGACTCTCATGACATTTGCAGCCGCAGCAATCCACGCCCTCTCGCACGCCCAGGGGACCGGCCCCGCGGCCATGGGATCGTTGACTTTGCTTGCTTTCGCATCGGGGGCCCAGGTGGCTTCCATGCGACCCTTTAGGATTCAAGAAATAACTACAGCCATGGCCACCGCGGCCTGGGTTGACCTCGTCATCGACCCGAAACTCTTGGGCTTGAGGAATCGCCCGAGGGACCGACGCCTGGGGTTTTTGGTCGCGCTGATAGCGGGAAGCTTCGCCGGCGCGTTCATGCGTGCTGATATAGGGTCTTCAAATGCACTGATTGTTTCTGCGGCGGGGAAGATGCTGGTGACACTGTCTTTGTTGTTCAATGGAGAGCAGCCTCCTGTAAATTGAGTGCAGGAGACAGACTTGCCTACAGCCTTCCTTTCGGCGGCGGTTATTGCCAGCACTTATTCCCAAAGCTCTCTCGTTGCATCTGAACGAAAACAAAATGTACATTACATGCCTATTCACGGTAGCTTAAATGCCAGCTCCCGCCAGTCTGAATGCCTAGTCGCGGCCACGTTCGTGAGAAGCTCGGCACCCATCTCTGACCACCCACCTCATACCCTCTTGTCGGGAATGCTACTCCGGCAACCGCCAGCATTCCTGGCCTAACGCCACCCGTGGATGCCATTGTTCCTGACTTAACGAACTAGTTGTGAACCTACAGCTTGTCTTCAGGTGCACACCTGCAAGAGGAGTGAAGAGGCTCATGTTACCTTGGCTGTCCACCTCGAGCCACTTGAAATCAGCTTTCCGGTCAACCATCTCGCCGACATCAAAGGGGTACCGCAACACAAGCAACCATGGCACCGGCACCCCTGCCCAACCAAAAAGGATACTTGATCCTGTGTTTCGCGCATCTGCTGATTTCTGAAACATTGAGTTTCCGGGGTTTGCCGCTATGCATTTAAAAGCGTAAGACTTTGAGTAACTCGATGCCCAGAAGCGTAGCCTGACAACCACCGCCAAGCGGAGAGTCAAAATTGCAAGGCTGAGGCGCGAGAAGCCAACAGCAAGCAATCCAGAGGAAAGAGAAACTGTATTGGAGGCCACATGGCGCCGCATGCGTAGTGACTTGGAGTGGGTGTTTGACTGTGCGGATAGGCCGAAGCACTGTGTCCGCTATGACTCTAGGTTCGACTATTATTAGGGACGACTCGGAAGCCATGGCATGTCACCGGGCGCTGCTAGATAGTCTTAGTCGCCGATATGATCCCCGGGGGGAAACACTGTGGGTCCGGCACTCCTCGAGTGCACAACTCATGTCCGGGCCCTTCAATGTCCATGGAAAATACGTCACTATCCTTACGGTCTGATGGCCAGATTAGACCGGCACCGGGCGTGAGAGACTTGTGTGATTACCAACGCCAAAGGGAGCCTTGCTTAGAGGCGAGTATTGGTAAAGAAGTGTTTCTCTCAATGCCGGGAGCATCCTAGCATCTGCACCGCCGTGTCCAACCCTTCGGCCCGGTCCGTTTACCTTCACCAGCGACCTTGATCCCTGGACGGATAATGAGTTGCAAATATTTGAAGATACTGCCGTATTTGAGGATGAGGGTGACTGTCTGCACTCCGTTGGCATTGAGACGAATGCTTGGATCAACGAGAGATGAGAGTCGTTGTCCCCAGTCCTTGTGCTCCAAGCCACCCCCCACCAGAGTCCAGCATTGCTGATGATGATGCCACTCGGCTGGATCAGAGAGAGCAATGTCATCCAACTTGGAGCTTCCCGAACGAAGCTCCTGGTGGCCTGATGCCATAGCTGCGCTAGCTCCGCCGACTTTGGCCACCTTCTGGTTGCGGATCCCAAGTCCGCATGCGTCGATGGACAGTGAGACTGCATGGACTCCTTCTCACCTCCTGTACCAGGAATTCACAAAACACCCCATGGCCCATTGTGGCGAACATGAGATTCATGCCCGGGAACCGAGCTTCGGCGAGGTTAATATATGTGGAGACGGTGGACGCCGAATTATTCACAGTCCCCGGAACGCCGCTCTGATCGGACGCCGGTTTACACAAAACATAAAGCCACGGGATTTCATAGCCCCGCACTCATTGTGCCACAGCCACCGTAAACAGTTAGTGAAGTACCGTCCTTATAAGTCCTGTATTTATTCCAACACATGACGCTCATCCTCCCTCGTTCCAGAGTCATCACAGTCGTCCAAAGAGCGATAGCAACACGATCAACTCCAGCTTCTATTACCTACGTGCGTGGGTTCCAACACTACGCAAGTCGCTTTACAACGCCTTTACCAAAGACACATTTGAGTTTAGCCGGTCCTCGTCCAACAGTTGGCCGGACATTTGACTTGTCAAGCGCCGTACCACGTCGCAGCCGCTTCACCAGCAACAATACCGTCGGCGACGCCAATCTCGCGTCAATTTATACCAGGATGAACGAGCCTGTGGTTCACGAACTGTTTGAGCCTGTTACCGGCTCATGGCAATACGTGGTGGCAGATCCCACTACCTCCAGCGCAGTCATCATCGACCCAGTCCTGAACTACGATGCTGCAAGGAGTGCCATATCGACCGAGTCGGCCGATACCCTGATCAAATTGGCGACTGAGAAGGATTACAAAATCGAAATGATCCTGGAAACTCATATCCATGCCGACCATATGACCGCAGCGTCGTACATCCAGGCAAAACTTGCCAAGTCTCGGGGCCATAAACCGCTGATCGGCATCGGAAGCCGCATCGAGGATACGCAGAAGCTGTTTGGGGAGCGCTACGGTATCACCCGAGAAGAGTATTCGAACGTCTTTGATCGAATGTGGGAAGACGACCAGGACTTCACCGTCGGTTCTGTTGCTGCTCGCGCTATCCACCTCCCTGGACACACCCCTGATCACATGGGTTACAAGATTGGCAGTAAGTGCTTGGAAGCGTTGCCCGTCACATGAAACCAACACTGACCTCCCTTTCAGGCAACGTTTTTGTCGGTGATTCCATCTTCCAGGTCGACATCGGCTCAGCCCGTGCCGATTTCCCCGGAGGAAGCGCCGAGACACTGTACAACTCGGGGCGGAAGCTTTTGGCTCTACCAGATGACACGAAGATCTGGGTAGGTCATGACTACCCACCAGAAGGACGAAATGCGCCATTGCCGTTTGTGACTGTCAAGAAGCAGCGGGAGCAGAATAAGCATCTCAAAGATGGAACTGTCAAGGAGGAGTTCGTTGAGATGCGATCCAAACGGGACAAGACGCTGGCGCCACCCCGCTTGATTCACCTGGCACTTCAGATGAATATCCGAGCCGGGCGCCTTCCTCCCCCAACGGCTTCGGGGCTTCGAGTACTACAACTTCCTCTGATAATCCCTGAATCGGCCTGGTAGACGGGCTTGACACAACTTTCACGACATCGCGCTTCAAATTTTTCTTTTTGGCTGGTTGTAATATACATAGTGTGAGCTGGAATCGAAGGGAATATCGTGGTTAGTGTGCCATAAATTCAGGCTTAAACACTCAGACGAAGCCTCCATTTCGTGACTACTAGCGGCTACGCTGTCGTGGTGTGTGTCTACGGATCCTTGGCACTGGGCTGTAAGGCTGAACCCATTAGCTATTCCAAGGGATCTCCAATTAGCGTCTTGTATATTCGAGATTATTCCCGCACACATGTCGTCACACCAACATGCAAATGAGCTTCAAAGGCGTGGTGGCGTCTTGTGATGTTTGTCTTCTCGCGCTACCTCGAGCAACTGCCCCCAAAGGCAACTTGTCGATGACCGTGAAAACGTAGCTGAACTGTTGGAGGGCGTATATCTAATGACCGCTGGCTGGAGATGGACAAACACTATGCTCGCTTCTGCACCTCGAGCCTGTTCGGCGACCTCGGGGTCCACTTGTAACACCAACCTGCTAATGACCCCTGGCGACTATCTTCCGGAATTACTGCGCAGCTGGTGATGTCTCGGTTTTCATGTGTTTGGGGCTCGGAAGAGTCCTACGTTTTCTGATTCCCGAACCTGGTCCTACACAGAGATGGACACCTGACTCTGGTATTAATTCGACGCTACTGGTGACGCAGACAAACACCTCCAATGACCTAGGTCATGGGGATGGACAAATTGCGATACAAACTAACCAAGCTGAATCTAAATGCTATGGTGAGCCCAACAATGAAGACAAGGAGTGAAGGAAATTGGAGAAGTAGATATGGTAGCAATAATGCACAATAAACCATCTTGCGGGCCATGATAGAAAGCCGGCCTTTGCAGGCTATGCACTAAGAAGAAGACCTGACAACGTCGCAGTGCCAAACATGGAGGCGACAGTAATAAGCGAGCTCAACCCCAGAGTTGCCATGCCGCTGATGCCATGTCCGCTGGTGCACCCTCCAGCTATCCGAGCTCCGAAAGTGAGAAGAAGGCCTCCGACCAAGACGAAAGGCAAAGGTACCGCTTCACTGCGTGCCAAAGCTTCCCGGGTGGCCGGAACGGCAAGCATGGTTGAGAAGGATCCTGCCACGAGGCCACAGGCAAAGGCGAGACTGTCCGGGAGTTTGCCCATCTTTTTATTGTCCACGGCACTCCAGAAGAGCTTTCCGAACTCTTCGTACGCAGCGCTCACGCCAACGGGCTTTTGTGCTACGATGACGGAGAAGAATTGGGCAAAGCCGATTAGAAGGCCGCCGACGACAGGATGCAGCAGTGCCGGGCTTCGGGGCGCGACAGCCAGTGCCGTAGCGATGGCGGCCAACATGGCCATCTCGTAGCTGACGATGGTCCTTCCTGCCGACCATCCAGTTGCGGCCATGATCGAGGCGTCTTGCGCTTGCACGGACGTGGCCGGCGGGTTTATGATGAAGGGCTTGACCTTGACCCAGGCAATGCCCGCAAGAAGGGCGCTGCAGGCTAGCATCCGGCTCGTGCCGATGCCCGCCGTGGCTTGAACGAGGACGGTGCCCGGGCAAGCACCCGTCAAGCTCATCCCAAGGCCGACCATGGCGCCCCCTATGACGTTGCCATCGAACTTGCCAACCCAGCCGTAGCTGTTGTCCGTCCTTGGTGCGATCTTCTTTGTGGATGAATTGCGGTTGTAGATGGCGAACACGGCGGCGCTCGATGCGGATGCCGTCAGGAAGGTGAGGAGCATGTGGAAGTCGGAGAGTCGGAACTGGTCTCTGATGACTTGGGGGCTCGCCACGCCCGACAGCGTCAGGCCCGTGCCGAAGACGGCTCCTGTTAGCAGACTAACTGTGGTGGCCGGCATGTCTGATATGTCTGTTGGTGGGATGTATGATTTGAGTTGAATTGTCAACGTTGTAGCAGGGAAGTACGTTGGCTATATGGCCTTCACGTATTTACTGAATGAGTCGCGTAGTCCAGCATTTTATCCTTAGTTCCCATATAGGGGACCCAACTCTAGTGGCCACTCGCTTGCTAAGCAGCTTTCCTTGGGGCATACTATATCAAAGGTCGCCGATGGTTATCGGCGACCCGGCGACCCGGCAACCACCCGGGCAATGCGGAGCGGAATTTCCGGTGGCGAGGCGGCCCCGTCCCACCACCGACAGGGAGTCATGTGGTTTCAGATGTACGGATGTTTGCAATGCAAAGCCAAGCTAGACCCCAGGTACGTTTGCCGCATCTGATAATCAAGTGCTCGGCGAAGTGGCGTTTGTAACGGCCGCAGCTACGGCCTCATCAAGATTAGCCTGGAACAGAGGGCTGTTCAATGCAAGAATCGACCGGAGTCTTCGTTGCATTTTGTACTCAGTAGATTGGTCGGTACATAATCCGGCCAGTAGGATTCTGACAGCAGCTCTGGACAGCATGGCTGACGTACCGCATAGTCTCGTGGAAGACTGCCACCCAGAATGGAACTCTGAGGCAGAATGAGGCAACCCACATCAGCGTTGAGGGTCGGAGAGCCTGCGTACACAAAAACTACATCTAAAATCAATATGCATTTGGTAGTCTTTGAGTCAGTGGTATTTACCTTTATCTATGTGGCCGACTATCCTGAATTTGCTTCGGTCTTTCTGACAAGCCGCGATAAACGTAAGTCGTGAAGACAAAGGGATTACCCAAGATCGCTTTCAAATCCGTTGACGAGCTTCCATCCTGGCATGAGCCGCTCTTACAGACCACCAGGGAACCATGCCAATGATTCCTACCACAGCATCCAACTGCGTGCTGTCAAGTTGCTGTAACTTGTTGGTTAGCACCGGATAGGCTTCCTCTCTTATAATAAGGCTTGAAGAAAAATAATGAGGCCGGCGGTCACACAGCGGCAGCTAGCCAAAGCATGTGCCTGACGTATTGAAAGAATGCCAACTTCTGTTAGTGCCATATCCTTCAGAGCATTTCTGACAATTGGCTCGACCTCGAAGTAATGATAGGTTGTTTGTCCGTGCCATCTTGTCTTGACAAGAATTGCTGGATTTACAGCGCGGAACAAGTATGATTACCACCTCTCCAGTGTTTTGCCTTGTGATCGCTAATGGCCAGTAACTTTGCTGATATTAGTCTTCTTGAAAATTCAAGCACGCCAAAGACGAGGAAGTCGCTCGTGTCCACAACAAAGGCCTTCCAGTCCCCCCCACACGACATAATTTTACGTCGAGAAATCATGGGCTTTGAGGTAGTGCAGCTAGCTATGCCGACTCAGTCCGGTAGTACAGCACTGTCGTTGATCAAGTCTTGCAGCCATTGTTCATCTAACGAAGATGGTCCCAAGTCTGGAAGTTGGTTGAGAGTACTGTTCGACGGCCTGCCCATGACTTCTCTCGCGAATGCCGCGATCTGACTCCTAACAACACCAGCAATGGGCCAGGTCTGACCGAGGGATTGAAGAGCACTGAGCTCCAGCTGCAGGTTCTCGCTCAGATATAGTGGCCTCGGCCGCGATTGTGCTGAGTACTCTGCGAGTAAGACGACAGCAGAGTATGCCATCGCGCAGGAAAAGCACGGCGAGAGGGTGCTCAGACTGGAATGAATGGTCAAAAGTCTCGCCAATGCCTTGGCGGACCTCAAAGCAGCGACGTGATGCAGCCTTGGGGTTTCCGATGTAGCTTGGCCAAGATTGTTGCCACAGACCGTCTTGAAGTCACCGACGCGGGCCAAGGGTGACTGAGGGAGATGTAGACATATCCCCGCAAGGTGGATGATCATGAGTGCGCAGGACATGACTTCGTCGACGTCGTTATTAGCGTTGAGGCCGTCTCGCTTCTCTTCCGGCACGGAGAGCAACCAGCTTGAAACGGCAGCTTCTGCTGCTAGCTTTGTCGAAGAGGATGTGTCATTGTTGGCGTCCAGGACCATACACAAGATGCGCATGGCCTCGACTCTGAATGCAAAGGATGACCATTTTCTGTTCGATTCCGCCCTGAAACGCTCCTGCATCTCCCAGACATTGCCCATGTGAGGTGTCTGGCACGCCTCGTAGGCGTCGCAGTCGTATGGGAGGGTCATGTCGACGGGCTGGCTCAGCCTCGAGTTTGTGCCCCCAATGAGCGAGATGAGCCCGGCGATGGAGTACAGCTCCCACCAGGTGCGCCTCCAGCTCTCGCGGAAGAGAGGTTCGTCGTCGCGGGCGAAGTTCTCCGAGTTGAGGCCAATTTGACAGGCAACACCGATGGCAGCGTTAAGGGCCTTGTTCCCTTGTCCTCTTTCGAAGCGCGCATATGACGCAAGGGTGACGAGTATGAGCGACTGGACCTTGAAGACATCGTCCACGACACCTGGCTCGAAGACAGCATTGCTTGCAGCGTAATACTGATCCGAAGAAGCCGACAAGTGATGGCTGGCGATGAAGTAGATGGCTTGCTTGAGATGGTTCGGGAAGAGACCTCGGTTCTCCTGGAATAGCTTCTGCGGGAGGAGGAAAGGGTGTGCGGGGTGGATGTATCGGTAATACAGGGTGATCAAGTAGCTGTCGTCAGGTGTGCCGCCATCGGTACACGGCGTGGAGAGGGTCTCTTGACTGCACGAGTCGTTCTGTTGCTGTGCAGTTCTCTGGAGTTGCCGCGACTGCATGGTCGAGGACGAAGGGAGGGTGGGCAACTCCTGCTGGTCATCGAGTCCGAGGCCGTGTCCGAGACCAAGGCCGGTCAAGGCCGGGAATCCCATCACGGTCGAAGACTGCGACGACACCTGCGCAGGCGACCAATAAGTCTGGCTTGATGCGCTGGGCTTGGCCGCTGGTCCGCGGCGTCCGCGTCGCGATTGCACGTAGGTGCAGGGCAGGCCGGCGGCTCCGCAGCGATTGCAGAGCGGCGTCTGGCCATCGCATTTGAGATGCTTTTCTCGACAGGGGAGACAAGCTCTTGAGCTTGGATTCGTTTTAGCCCTCGGCAGCATAACGACGACGTGGAGACGTGGTGGAGAGCTCGAGGTGACGAGCGATAGTGTCCTTCAGTCATGTGTCATGTGTTGAGGTTATTCTTATCAGACGCGGGTGGCACTCCGCACCAGCTACAAAGGTCTTGGTAGATCGACGCACTGTACCGGCACGACCCCACTTTTAGTATTAATCAAACAAGACAGCCTATTATTTTAACAGAAATACAAGCATATATACCTTGAACTGCTGTTTACATTAGGGGAATGAAATCACCCCCCCAGGAGTCAAACTCGTCAGACATGTTAATCCCGACTCATCATCGATGGAACCCATGGCTTGGGTTTCCAGTTCGACTTGTCGATTCTCCAAGCGGCGCTGCTTGTCCTTGAAGTTTTCCAATTCGCTTTCGTACGCTTCTTCTCTTTGCTGGAATATCTCGGCCTGTGATTTTACCAGAAACCTCCGAACTGAATTGCCTAGCTTTACCCTTTCTCTCTGAGGCGTGCGGTTGCTTGTCCAGTCTTTCCCCAGCGCCTTCTCCCTTCCCAGCACGCTAAGGATAGCCTCCCTTTAAATCATCAATGATTTGGGAAGCGGTTGGTTTCGCTGCATATTCCTGTTCCAAATCGATTGGTCCTCATCAATCAATTTCACCTTGTATGTTCCGCTTGATGTGTGCATGTTCTCCAGGTGCCGGCGGCCATTCGTAGTAGATTTGCCATCACCGTGCATTCGATGCCAGGTCTTCGCTGGGTGCCAGTACCCAGTCATGGAATCTCATGTGTGCCACCGATCCGTGCGGCTATCATGTGACATGCACATGCTCTCTGGGCTTTCCACAGATGACCATCTTACTTCATACCTCAGTTCATTTTAATGTCACCACCATAGCCGCAACCTCTCTCCGTCGTGCCCTCGCGCATCTTGAACGGACCTTTCTTTGCATTCCCAATCCCGAACTTCATTATGGCTGCTATGATAGGTTTGTTCAAGGAAAGCTACGGGACGTCAAGTGTTAGGGAGTCAATCTTAGCCCATGGTTACGTTGACAACCAGGACCTGAAAGAAGAGGCCTCGTTCTCGCCATCGCCTTACCGCGTTGAAGAGACGCTCATTTTGCGTTGCCAGTCTGACCAGAGCGGCTCATCCTGCCCATCACCTGAACGTCTACTACGAGTCAAAATTCAACAGCTGCAGCATCCCTGGACATTGTCCTGTGGTATGATAGTCGACATCCTGGATCATGCATCTGCTCGAGATGGTCCCGAGACCGCATTCCTTAAGCGTTACGATTGGCGGTTTGCTCCACAGGGTCTATCGACTGTTTAGATGGGGAATGGTATCGGGGGCACTTCCAAGTCAAGGGCGTCTTGCTGCAATACATATCAGGCTTCACCCTATCTAAGATGCCTACGCTTATTCAAGGGGCGCCACTGCATATCTTCCAGGATATTATTGATCAGACCGTGCGCATCGTTCACGTGTTAGGCGCTAATAAGATCCCCAACGCCGATGTGCGTCCTGACAACTTCATGGTGAGTCGCAACGATAACAACGGTGCAACATCAGATGACTACAGGGTCTTCATGATCGATATCGGACAGAGTCGGCTGAGACGAGCGGACGAGCAAGATCACGAGTGGGGGCGGGCAAAGCGGCGCCAGGACGAGGAGGGTGCCGTTGGTCTTGTCATGCAGCATCGACTGCGAAAATCAGGTATTCGAGTCGACTTTCAACCCTCGATGCGCTATCTCGAGTTTTCTGAAACTGAAGACGACGACGAAGGATGTTAAAATGGCCACCAACGCTGAGCGGCGTACCGGGAACAAACTGATTCGCTCCACGTATTGTGTCGCATAAAAAGACTCCTTTCCTAGAAGTGTATGCCCAATTACGCTTTGGCGCATCTAATCGACCCTGAAGGAGGACTGATATTACCAACTTGTCACTTAAACATTGATAAGTGTGGCAATATACCCATAGCTTCTTGCCCCAACTATGCCTCAAGCCTGCGAATAGGGGCTGAACACTGCTTCGCATGACACGCGGCCCAAGATCCGAGTCGCTCACTTCTTCCACTTCTGCAGACTTTCGGTCACTTTCTTACCCGCTAGGCCATCTAACCTGTGTCTGCTGGGCTACTTTGAAAAGGATACTATCTCGTACTACGCATTTCCGCACACAGTACGTCGACGTCGGCCGAATGATTGGCAGAGTCTTGACTCAATCTCTCATAGCAGCCTCGATGTGTTTGGGGGTTTCGTACCCAACTCTTCGTCATGCTGATGGCTAATGACAGAATTCTTGAGACCGTTTGGTGCGCCTTGCATTTTTCTAGAGTGGACCGGTACATTTTATTTGAGGAGTCTTTACCGAGCTTCCAGAGAAATTTATTATACAGGTATGCGACTCTCAGCTGTTGTAACCAAATAAACTGAAACCTAGAACTAAGTTCGATGGCTGTGATATATTATGACAGACGTGGAGTTACGGCCGCACCTTCAGTCGTCGTGTTCGGCGAAGGGGCAGCCATTCAGGAGACACCCGCGGCCTGGACACTCTCCCACACCGCGGGGCCTATGAGACCTTGCGCACCGATGTTGTTGTACGCCTTGCAGTTGGAGACGGTAAAGATTCCTTCATTTGTGTAAGCCTTCTACCACCTTAATCTACCAGCCCCAGTTGGTTAGGCGCTCGTTGGGTGTGAAGCCGCCACCATCAGTTGGGATAACGTAGCGATGGGCACTTCCACAACACGAGCAAGACTCGTGTCGGCTTCCCCAAACCTAACGAGGTGTATTGTTTTGTACTTCACAGCGTAGCATCTTGATCAAGTTGAATAGTTAGAAGGCAGGACCGTTGTTGCCATCAACAAGGGCGATAAGGTAGGTAGAAAAGCTTATGATCACTAGACTAGGCATGTCACGTGGTTCTGCATCACACCCCCACTTTTTCACTGGTTGGGGGACAAGGGGTAGACAAGGATGGAATACCTCCGAGAGGGTGCAGTTATCACCGAGGTCGCAAGTACCGCGTGGCAGCCGTAGCGTTTTTTCGTTGGGAAAAACGGATCGGAACGCCAGCTCTTCCGCGTCGCATTGCCATCTTATCCGATCACCCGCCGCTACCACTTCTCTCGCCGGCTTCCATTCCACAAATATAGTCCACGACATTCTATACATAGCACTCTCTACCGCTGCAACGACTTGGTAACGCTCCACGCATACGGTCGCCACATCATTACCAGCTCTTCTATCCCCTCGCTCGCGATGAGCGCATCTTCCAGCATCGCCCGCAGGGCCGTGGCTTTACGTCGCCCCCTGCTTGGAAACAGTAAGCCCGGCGACCTGCCATCTGCATCGAACTTGCTGACACCGTCGTAGCAAGAGCGTTGTCTCGCAGCATCAACCCCTCCATCCTCGCCCGGCATGTCGGCCGCCAGTCGCAGATCCCAGCCCTTGCCTTGTTGGTTCCCGTACGATACATGGCCACCGAACACCACAGGTCCGATACTCAGTCAACCTCGCCGCCCCCGGGTTTCAACATCGAGCAGGCTAAGAAACCGCTCGCCAAGGACAGCTCTGCGGCCTCGAGCAAGGACGAGTCTGGTGCTACGGCCAAAACTGGCACCTCGCAGCAACCCGACACAACCCAGGCGGAGGCCTCAATGACCGAGCTGGCCACGAAGAAGGAGGAACTGCACGACCGCCAAGAAGTAACCAAGAAAGAGAAGGAGGAGAAGAAGTTGACGACGTGGGAAAAGGTCAAGAAGGAGGCGCGCCACTACTGGGATGGCTCCAAGCTGCTGGCTGCCGAGATTCGTATTAGTTGGAAGCTGGCACTCAAAATGGCTGCTGGCTACGAGCTGACACGACGAGAGAACAAGCAGCTGCAGAGAACAGTCCAGGACCTGGGACGCCTGGTCCCCTTCTCTGTTTTCATCATCGTCCCCCTTGGTGAGGCGTTGCTGCCCCTCGCGCTGAAGCTCTTCCCCAATATGCTTCCCAGCACGTTTGAGGGCCAAAAGTCCAAAGAGGCCAAGGCGACACTGCTCCGAACCACACGAAAGGAAGTGAGCGGCTTTCTGCGCCAGACACTTAAAGAGTCGGGACTACCTTTGAGCCAGGCAACGGCACACAGGGAAGAGTTTGCCAACTTTTTCCGCAAAGTTCGATCTACCGGCGAGGCGCCGACTGCCCAGGACGTCATCAAAGTGTGCAAGGTGTTCCGTGACGACATGACGCTGGATAATCTCTCGCGCCCACAGCTGGTTTCCATGTGCAAGTACCTCAACCTGAATACATTCGGCACCAACATGATGCTGCGGTACCAGATTCGCCACCGCATGCGCCAGATCAAACGCGACGACAAGGCCATCAGCTTCGAGGGAGTGGACAGTTTGACCGTGGCGGAGTTGCAGATGGCTTGTGCTGCCAGGGGTATCCGAACACACAGCGTGTCCCCCGCCCACCTGAGGTCGGATCTGCAGGCGTGGCTGGATCTGCGTCTTCGTGAGGGCGTCCCGTCCACGCTCTTGGTGCTCAGTAACGCATACATGTACGGCCAGGGCTCTGGCGAGGGTTCCAGCCAGATTGATGCGCTTATCGGTGTGCTATCGTCCATCCCGGAGGAGCTGTTCCACGAGATAGAGCTCGAGGTGCACAACGCAGAGGGCGCGGCGACCAACAAGCAGCGGCTGGAGGTGCTCAAGGAGCAGCAGGAGCTTATTGACGAGGAGAACGAGCAGAGCAAGGAGAGCCAGGGCTTTGCCACGCCCCGAGACGTGGACGACATTGACGAGAAGGAGGAGCGCCAGCTGTCGGCGCAGCAGGCGGGCGTGGAGAAGGGCCTGGCCAGCGAGATGGTCGACGCAGAGCGTGAGACGATGAAGGTGGTCGAGCAGCAGCAGCACAGGGCTGAAGAGAAGAGCCAAAAGTAAGGGCCAGACAGCCGCCACTGAGTGCGTGACGTCTTGGCACATTGTTTCATCTCCCATTCATTCCATTTGTATGATTTACGGCATTATTCCCCGAGGCGGATGGTTGGCAGGCATGGAAACTGCACCATTCGAGTCGGGTCACAGCAGTCGCCGCGAAAGCGTCTGCAGAAAACAAAACTCAACAAGGGTAGCACGATAGACTTTCCACTTATTTTGTTTAGAAGGTGTATGGCATGTAACTATATACAGTTTGGGACAAAGCAGCTCCGGGTGGGAGTTGGGCATGGTGGGTGGTGTGCAGAAGGTTTATCTGTATAAATACAACTACAAGCCCAAATATCCTTGCTCTGACGATGAAGCTGCGAAGGCTCTGTCTCTCCATGTGCAAAGCTGCGTCCCTATAGTGAATGTGATGTGCAGCATGAGCTCAACGCTGTGGTGTTTGGCGAGACACTCAATGTAAACATGCCCTGGCCATCCACAGGCCGTTGGGGTTTGAGGATGGATGCGATGGCTTCCCAGGGCCAGCGAGGGACCCTGGATGTGCAGAGCGGGTTCCCGGATGCGGCGTGCGTCATCATCACGGTAGGGGCCTTGCGATAGGAAGCGACCAGGTGAGACAGTCAAGAACAGCCACCACAATAAGCAAAGGAGATGACTATCCAGTCATGTAGGTGCAGAAGACTAATGAGTAGTCTTTTGTTTTCGTAAAAAGCAATCTTTGAGCCCTTCAGAGCGTGCTTGGAGCTCACAACACTGTTCTCGGCATCTTCTCAACTAGGTTTCTCGCTAACAAGTCATCAAGCCGCCTACCGTACTGCCACCCCACCAACCACCAACCCCAAGCTTCAGCGACCTTACCTTGCCACGGCCGGCAGCATCTCCCATCGCCAATCTCCAGCTTACCAACCGTCATCCTCCCTTGCCTCTACAGCGACACCACACGACGTTATCCCTGCGACCAGTCAACACCCCCCAACCCATTGGCAAGAACCCAACCGAGCCCTCCCGCCCTGTCGACCTCACCGACCCTCCCCCCCCAAACCGTCTCCCGCGAGTCGACCCCGGCTCGCCTCATGCCATGGCCGTGATGGACCAGGACAACTTCTCCAACGTCTCGTGGAGCAGCGAGCACGGCCCCGGCGCTGCGTCCCCGCCCTCCGCGAACCAGACCCCGACCGGCGACCAGTTTGCCGGCCGGCCGCTCGANCCCCCCCAATCTAGGCTTGTTTGTTTAACAACCCGTGCAGTCTACGTTCCCGTCCTTCCAAAAGAACTCCTTCTCCGTCCGCCGCCGCTTCACCGACTTCGTCTTCCTCTACAAGCAGCTCACCCGCGACTTTCCCGCCTTCGCCGTCCCACCCATCCCGGACAAGCAGCGCATGGAGTACGTCCGCGGCGACCGCTTCGGCTCCGACTTCACGGCCCGCCGCGCCCACTCGCTGCAGCGCTTCCTGAACCGCCTATCGCTGCACCCGCACCTGCGCCGCGCCCCGATCCTGCACAGCTTCCTCGAGAGCCCGGACTGGAACGCCACGATGAAGAGCCGCAGCGCCAGGGGCAGCACCGCCAGCGACCAGGGGGCGGGCGTCTTCGACAACTTTGCGGATACCTTCATCAATGCGTTTACCAAAGTCCATAAACCGGATAGGCGGTTCCTCGAGGTCAAGGAGAAGAGTGACAGGCTGGACGAGGATCTAGGGCACATCGAGAAAGTGGTGGCTCGCGTGGCCCGCCGCGAAGCAGACCTCGAGGTGGACCTGCGCGACCTGGCTGAGCAGTTCCTCAAGCTCATCACACTAGAGCCGGGCGTCGAGCCCGCGGTACACGCCTTCGCCGCGTCCATCGAAGACACGGCCGCCAACCTCAAGCGCCTCCGCGACGTCACGGACCAGGACTACCTCGGCTCCCTGCGAGACATGCAGGCTTACTCCCTCACCCTCAAGAACCTCCTCAAGGCGCGCGAGCAGAAGCAGCTCGACTTCGAGCAGCTCACCGAGTACCTCAACAAGTCGACCATGGAGCGCGACCAGCTGCACTCGGGCCACGGCGGCGGGTCCTCGGGCCCCGGCGGGTTCCTGCGCGCCAAGATCGAGGACGTCCGCGGCGTCGACCACGAGCAGGCCCGCCGCGAGCGCGCCCGCAAGCTGGAGCTGCGCGTCGAGGAGCTGACCCACGAGGTCGAGAGCGCCCGCCACACCAGCGACATGTTCGACGACGAGGTCGTCCGCGAGGTCGCCGACTTCGAGAGGATCAAGAGGGTCGAGATGAAGAGCCAGCTGGGCGGTCTGGCCGACGCCCACGTTGCCTTCTACGGCCAGGTCGCTGAGACGTGGGAGCGCTACGTGCAGGAGATGGAGAAGGAGGGCGTCGCGGCATGAGCCCGCAATGCAGACACGGGGAAGTAGGAGGGGGCAGTAACATGTCTTGTACGGAAAGAAGAAAGAAAGAAAATTCGAGCAAGAGTTTGAAAGATGACGGCGTTCGAGGAAATGTCAGGGCAGGGCGTTTTTGCACGGACTGTATGATGCATTCTTTCTATCAATCATGTAGACGAAAGCCCCAATGTGTTAAATTGGATTAATGTCAACTCACCCATGATGACATGACACACGGCCGGATAAATACCTTCTGATGGACGATCGCTATGACAGTTCCAGCCCGTACCGCCTGGGATCGCTTTGGAGGCATCCAAAGCCGTCTACGAAGGCAACCGAGTCTCATCAAGGTCAGGCTCCTGCACTGGCTGCTCAACGTACTGATGCCTGACTATTAGTGTATGATCCAAGTTCCATGGTTATTTACGTCTGGACAGCCCATGCAATTAATGATACCAAAACGCCCGCTGCACATATGTCTAAGGTCGCCTGTCGTCATCCTCACTCCCGCTCCTTCGCCCCTCGGCTGGCGCATCTCGGTAGTCGCCAAAGTCCTCCTCATCTTCGCTTCCTCCCGCAAACGCATCGTACAGTTCGCCGCCGCGAGTCCGCTTCTTACCCGGCGCGACGACCTTTTCGCCCGTGTTGAGACCTTGAGCCTCGTCCTCCTCGAGCAGCTCAAACTCGTAGTCGGTGCGGGTACTGTTGCGCAGGCGACGACGTCGGGCGACCCAAAGATAGATACCCAACCCGATGCAGAAGGCAGCAATGAGGCCAATGGCGCCGTAGATCCACACCTGAGCGCTCTTGGACGCGCCGAAGGTAGGAAGCCATGAGACCCAGGAGGAATCAGCTGCCGAGGACGAGGTTGCCTGAGCCTCGTTGGCGTCGGTTCCGTCCTGCTCATCAGAGGTGGGCGAGGGTTGTGCGTTTGCGGCGGGCCTCGTGGGTCGCTGAGGGTGGTCAGCGTTGGAAGCTGGGTTCGACTCGGCTGGCGGAAGGGTGTTGGCAGGTTTTGGTGGCAGAGTGGTCGTTTTCGCTGCAGTGGAAATCGTGCTTTGGATGACATCGTGATCGGCATCGTCGTCTTCCTCGGGCATGGGCAGGAGCGTAGCCTGGTCGGCGTTGATGGCTTCTCCCCAGAGCTTCAGGTGCCAATCGGTAAAGGTTCCATTCTTATCGTTCTCGTGAACATCGCGGACATAGAGAGTCCACTTTCCAACACCAGATTCGCCCCTACTCAACTGTTAGCTAGGCCATGCAGCATGGGAACCGCATTACGTACCAATGGACGACGCTCATAAAGGTCCAGTCGTCGTAACCGCCCTTGTGGTCATCGCTCGGCCTGTCTGTGGCAATGTGGCTGATGACGCCCTCTGGGCTTTCCAGGTCGACGCTGATATCACCTCGACGTTTGTGGTCGACGTTCATGGTGACAGTGACGTGCTCCAGGCGTGCCAGGTTAGCCTCACTGAGCATGGCCTCCGTCACTTCGAAATGCACAACCAATCCCTTTCCGCCTTGGGGGATCGCCTGGTTCACGTGCAGCCACGGGGAGAAGAACCAGGCCTGTGGCTTGACCTTTTCCCACGTCCTGGCCTTTTCGACAATGGCGTACGAGTCAATCTTGCCGTAGCCAAACGTGTGACTGAACTTCTTGCCTATGGCCGTCTCCTGCCACTCGGCAGACTGATCATCAACGAACGCGGCCGTCTCCATGGCCAAGTACTGCAAGTCTCGCCACGTCAAGTCGGGTCGAACCTCCATCACGAGTGCGAAGATGCCGGCGGCTAGGGGTGCGGCCGCAGAAGTTCCTCCGTGCTGGTTATAGCAGGCATTCGTACCAACGTCGGTCGTGTGCTACACTTGTGAGTAAAGCTTCAGTCGGTGGAGATGTTGGGGTGGCTTACAATGGCATCGTTACTTCCACTACTGTACGTAACCACCAGCTGAGCCGAACAGAGCTCGGAGTAGTAGGGATGCTTGCCCGCTCGGTCTACAGCACCGACAGTGATGCTGTAGATGGAATTTGTGTAACCGTCGAAATTGCAGTTGTCTCCGTTGGAGGCGCCATTGCCACTTGCAAAGACGTAGATGGAGCCGAGGCCGCCCCTACCCTGCTGAACACCCTGGAGCATGGCCCGTCTGATGAGAACGCCCGGGGCTTCCATAGACTGACCATCATCGGTGGGGCCCCAGGAGCATGAGTAGATCTGGTTGTCTTGGTACTTGTAGATCATGGCCTCGGCTTCGTCGGCGTCGCTGATAGGCTTGCTGAGAATTCGAATGCCTGCAATTTTGGAGTCGTAGGCAACGCCAATACCGCACACATCGTTGCGAACGGCGGACACCTCCCCGGCACAGCGGGTACCATGCTTGTCGTCGTTTAGTACAGGGGCAGGTTCGGGGTCGTTGTCGTTGAAATCCCACGAGCCCTCAGCAAAGTAGTTGCCCTTGAGATCGTCGCTGTGCATATCCAGCCCATCGTCAACGATGGCAACCGTTGCGTTCTTGCCAGTGACGCCGTCGAGCCAAACCTGCGTCACATTGACATCGTGGCCAACTTGCACCGGATTGAACAGGTGCCACTGATCGCTGAAGATGGGGTCGGCAATGTTAAGCGTCTTGATGACCTCGGATTGGCGCTCTAACGCCAACGTATCCGCGTTGCCGTGCTGCCGTGGTGAGACATGGCCAGCAGGAGGCGGAGGAATCATGCGCTTGTGGAGATGCATGCGAGCCTCCTGCTTCCTTGCCAGCAGGACGCCGTCGAGGATATCGGTGCCACCAATGTCTCGTTTCCTCCGCCTACGCTCCTTAATTTCGGCCCTGACAATATCGTCTGGATGCTTGGGGGCGCGGAAGACGTGGTGGCCGGTCAACTCGCTAAGCTGACCCTCGTGGCGGAGGCCGAGCCGCAAAGCGACGTGCTCGGGAGGAGTGTCGGCATCGAGATGGAGGACGTAGTAATCATTGTTCTCGTAGTCTCTGTGTATGCGGGCGCCATGCGACACAGCTACCAGGCCGAGCAGGCCCAAGAGTGAGGCGGGCCTCATGATGGAAGGCTGGGATAGATAGGGGGAGGTGAATTATGTCGGGAGCGAGTTCGTTTCAATACATGGGTTCGTGCATGCGGCCAGCCGTAAGAATAAGAGGGCAGAAGGTTGTAACGGACTGCTGTGAGGATGTCAGCGGCCAAAGATGGAAGCGTATTCGGGATCGTCGCAAGCGAGGAACGGACAAAGGTGGCAACAGGAGAGAAGACTTTTGGGGTGCCTAAACAGGTCCAAGCCACAGCTTACGCGCAGCAGCCACGGGGGAGACGTACCAATGACTTTTGTCCAGTAACCAAAAAGCACCGGCGGCGGTGGCGACGAGGAGGGTCAGGCAAGCAGAGAAGGTTTGCCGTGGGGGATGAAAAAGATGGGGTTTGCAAGATATCGCAGGTTCGAGGCTAGAGTAGGAATTCGAGAAGGTTGTCGTGGCACAGGCAACGGCTCCTCCCCAAAAGGGGATCCGGGCGATTGGATTGGAGGGCCTGTGTGCGGTATCCGAGCTTGTAGCGCAAAGTACCCGCGCTAGTGGTTGCGAGCTAAAGTCGGAGCAGCACTGGTGCAAGAATCGCGTGGTCCAGCCAAGCATCTACCCGAGGTCTACTTAGAGCACTTGGTGGAGGTAGACCCTTGTCTCAGGGTCTTGCTCTGAGCAGCAACTTGAAATGCCACTAGGTTTGCGGGCAAGTAGCTCGCTGCCATTTTATTTCTCCTTGCTGACGCAAGGAAGCAGAGACGTCGACACTGCATGACGGCCGAACATCACATGTTCTGTCTCGCATTTCGACCAGGTGACTCGCAGCGTGCCGATCGAAATACCAGTTCTCTACTCTGTGCCCGAAGTAACCTCAAGACATTCCGCAGAAGTTGAGGACAGCACATGAGACCACGCCATGCTTATGTGAAGCCTGAATAGCAGCCACACAGCTCATGTCAATAGCCCGTCTATTCGTCTCTCTCGAATTGCAGTCCTATTGAGCGTATGCGGCTAGTCAACTATTCCAATATTGCTTGAATCACATGTGCCGCTGGTGAATCCTTGTCTTCTTCATCAAATTGATGTGCTTCAAAAAGTGTGCGCTCATTCATTAAATCAAGTGAAATCTAGCTCTTAAAATAGAAATCAAGACCCATTAGCCCGAAACACCTGACGAAGGAAAAACCTCTGCGCCGGTTCACCCGAGCTTTTCCGTCTAACATTGGGTGCAGAGCGCCCCCGTCTAAAGTGAGGCCTCCTTGTGAATCTCTATGCCAGGAGGAGCCCCCGTCAAAGTCTTGCACTGCGCGTAGATGACAAACTGACTACCAACCAAGCCGCACGTCATGACGATGCGCGGCCCCAGCCCCGTCAGGAGCAGCCGCTTGGGTCCAAACTCACGGGCCAGCTGGAACATCCTGCTGGTGGCGCTCTGGCTGGAGTCGCCGGCGCCCTTGTTGATGGCCGACAGCAGCGTGTCCGCCGGGTGGGACAGCACGGCGGCGGCAACGCCCGCGGTGACGCCCGACGTCAGCTCCACGGCCGTCGACTCGAGCTGCGTCAGCTTGGCCTTGCGCTCGGGGCCGATGGCGCGGAAGATGAGCTCGTTGGCGGCCTCGTGCACGGTGAACTGGCCGATGGCGAAGGGCACCTGCTTGAACAGCAGCGGCACGAAGCCCGAGTAGAAGCCGCGGAAGCCCTCCTCGCGGAACATGCGCGCGAAGCCCGACGTCAGCCCGTTGGCGTAGCCGCGCTGCGAGACGAGCCGGATGCGCGTGGCCTCGAGCGGGCAGAGCAGGATGTCGGCGAAGAACTCGGCCGAGGCGCTGGCGGCCAGGTAGATGCCGGTGCGGCGGGGCACGGCCTTGTCGGGGCCGCCCGCGAGCGAGATGTATTGCTTCTTGAAGTATTCGTAGCCGGCGAACTTGGAGCCGCCCTGCACCAGGTAGCCGACGGCCGTGGGACCGAAGCCCGTCAGCAACGCCGAGGGGCCTTCTTTGGCGATGATGCTGCGGCCGGCGCTGAGCATGTTGAGGCCGCGCATGGCGTCGTCGACCTGGATCCGTGTCTTGACGACATCGATGGGCGTTACGGCCTGCGCAGGTCACCACATGTACGTTAGCAAAGAATGCCTGTGGCTGAAGCTGGAGCAGGGCGGCGTACTCCGTGGGTAGAGGTAGCTGCGAGGGCACCAGCGCCAAAGAACTTGGCATAGTCGCTAAAGCCAAAGCTCGGGAGCTCGGTTTGTTTTGAAGCCATGCTGTCTAAGAATCACTCGATGTCGTCAATCGCAATCCGCGAAAAAGGAGGAAGAGAGAGAGAGAGCGAGACGACGCCGGCAAGGAGACAGGACGCAAGTGTTCTGTTGGTGGTTTTGCTCCCACCAGCAGGCTTTACGCCCCTGCTGCTATCGCGTGGTAGCTGTATGACGTCGTTGGCCGACGGATCCCGACTTACCCGGATCCGGAGCCCTCGGCTTCCAACGAGCCACGATCTGACCTCTTTGATCCGCTGTCGGAGTGCGCCGCGTCCATGGTCCACGAGGTTCACGGATGTCAATAATCTCTCGATTTCCGGTTCATTAAGCTCAATCAGCCGTAGAGCCATCAAAGCTCTTCAACACCCTAGAGCAGATGTCGCAGGATGGAACCTCAGCCCTCCATTGCGGTGACGAGTTGCTAAGGCCAGACTCTTTCAGTGCAGCAGGGACAGCATCGGCTTCCAATGCCGTCTTGAAACGAACTTTTTTTCCGTTGATTATTCGCTCTCCACGTGGCCCGGCTCTTTGGCCATCTGGCCTGCTGCTCTCATCTTGCTACCCTATGCCTGCTTCGTGACCATCTCAATTGTGTCCTCACCCCATTCCTCGTGACCCTGGATAAGGCTGCTGAATAAGGCCGTGTCGAGGCCTTGTAGCGCCCAGTCCTCTGCCTCTATAGCGGGGCTAGGTATGTCGAGACGTGCCTCGGCTGAATCAGTGAATTCAGCATTCCTTGTGGTCGAAACGCTGCGAGGAAGTGCACCCAACTGGTCAATGAATGACGGCAAGGCTGACCACTCGGAATTGTCCATGGCCCGACTGGTCCTGGTGGGGGAACCAGCATGATGATCTGAACCTGACGCTCTGATTCGTTGATCTGTGTCTTGTCTGTTCTGAAGGAGTGGTTCTAGGCCACTACGACGATGCACTGATACCCCAGCGTCCGCCGGGTTGTGCTCAATCTTGACAGTTCCAAAATATGGAATGTGTATACGCAGTTTGCTCAACGACTCACTCGTGCCACTCACCCCCTCGTCCTGCTTAGGAGCGTCTAACGATGTGCTGGTACGACAACAATCGCCCATGGCAGAGCGGCCCTCCATCTCAAGGAGCGGTCGCAGGATCGCCGCGATCTTTTGTGCAACAGCGTCTTTGTGACCCTCGGCCATTGTCTCCATTATTTTCAGAGCTTGTTCGAGCAGTCCTCGGTCACTCAGCCTTTCATGCTCAAGAGATTGAAAAGCCGTGGCAGGCGTGCCAGGGTGCACGTGACGTTGCCGTTGGCTCTCGATGTGTGCAATGCACAGGGTTGTGCTTGAGATGAATGCGATAAAGTCGATTCCGCGACAATATGCGGTGGATGGGTCTGGACTGCGGAAGGAGATGAATCGTGTGAGAATGGCTCGGCTGGCGCTGGCGGCGGACATTTTGCTATAGTCATATTCCGACGGCGACGGAGCCGGCAGCAGCAGATATGGGAGGTGAAGCTGCACCAGGAGGTGGTAATGTGTCATCTGGGTCATGACCCGGATAACATCGTGGAAGTAGGCTTCCGCACCTTCAGCGCTACTGGTTGTCGTTGCTGGGATCAACCACCACCGAGGTGGCATCAGAGACGCCGAGTCAAGCAGAATCTTGTCGATCGCGAGGGTAGCTGCTAGATCAGTACGTTCGGCATGATTTCGTTGCAGGATGAGCCCCCCGGCAACCCCTCGAATTCGCTCCAGCTTTTCCATAGGCGTACAGCCATCTAATGCTTCCGGACTCGCAAAGACATTGTCTTGACAGCCTTGCGGAAAGCCTAGCATGAGCGATAGGTAGCGATCTGAGAATACCAAGCGTGCCCACATGTAATCAGGCATGATTCGTTCGCGAGTCTCTGCTTCAATGGTCATGACTTTGGAAACGTCTATTGCTTGCTCTTTGTGCAAACCAAGCATCTGCGCCATGGTCATGGCCCTGCGGTTGGTCACCCACGCGCGCCGCAAATAGCCCGCATTGTTGAGGTACATGCTTTCGACCATGACACACTCGATGCTCTCGAGTGTAGTGATGAGTTGGTCGTTGCTCGTGACCAGCCTTGAAGCAGTGTTGACAAGACGAGTCATCATACTGCGGTAGTCGGACGTCATGCTGGCGAGCTTAGTGACGGCAACGCAAGGTTGGATGCTCTGTAAAAGAACTGCGAGTAGAAGAAGACGTCTTGCCATAAGCACGGGATGGGAAGTTTCTGTGGGTCGGCAGAGGAGTTGTTGCGGCGATAGGATGTGTTTAGAAGAGAAGAATTTGGCGTATGGCATGCATATTGCGCCGTGATAAATTACCGACACGTTCACGGGAACGGTGGAGATGAGGTCAAGATCATGCTGACTGGGCCACGCTGCTAGAAGAAGACGAGACAGAGCATCGGGGTTTTCGTATTCGGCAAGTTCACCAATTGAGAACGTCGTGGGCCACGGTTGGCTTCCCACGGGCTCCATGTGCCTCTGTCTTCCATCACTTGCTGCCTTGTGCCCAGTGGACGCTTCCGGATACTCTTGGCCGACACACGGAGTGCAGCGGCTCCGGCAGCCATCGCAAATCGCTTCCGCGGCAGTTGCAAAAGTGCACCTGGTTTTGCGCCGTTTACACTCCCAGCAGCTCTGGGTGCCTTTGCGGAGTTTACGCCTCTTGGGCGAAGGTGCTCCGCCCACGGAGGACATGACTCGAGGACCCGATGGCGACACGCGGATTCCCTTCTCCTTCTCCTTCCGAGTGCTTATTATAATCAGGACCCGACTTTGGGTGGGTGATTCGGATGGATTGTAGGACCACCGCGGCTTACAAACACGGAATGGGGTTGGACGAGGTTGTACGAAGCTTGGTTTCGTCCGCCGCGGAGGAAATCTGGGGGGGGCCCACCAAGACGGCTTGCTCCGCGGCTCAAGTGAATGCAACACCAGCCCCTATATAAAGAGAGAAATCTCACCCAAGAAACTTCCATTTCCCTTTCGTCAGAACATTCATCTAAACAATCGAGTCAATTGCGCCTTGCCTCAACATACATCAACTTCTCAAACCTCCCGTAAAGTCCCCTGTCTCGCATCAACATCATGGTCAAAGTTGCTGTCGCCGGTGGCTCAGGACGTACGTTGATAAACTCTAGAGTAATTTTTTCGAATTAGACGAGCTGATACTTCACAGAGGTTGCGCGGGCAGTGACTGATGCTCTCGTGGCAAACGGAAAGCATGAGATTCTCATTCTTGGCAGAAGCGTAAGCCCTTTTTGAGCATTAATGAAATTGCTGACTCTGACTCGTTTTTACACCAGGAGGCTCCTCCGGCCGAGAATAGGCCTGGTGTTCAGTGGAAGAAGGTAAACTACCTCGACAAGTCGGACCTAGCTGGAGCACTTGCTGGCGTCCATACCGTGCTGTCCTTCGTACAGGTCCTTGCGGACCAAGATGGATCGGCCCAAAAGAATCTCATCGACGCCTGCATCAGCGCTGGCGTCAAACGATTTGCCCCTAGTGAGCATGGAAGGTACGTGTTGTATACTCCCCTCTCGCAAGATGTGTAAGCTCATCGAGTGAGCAGCAAAGGAACGGTCGACATGGCGTGGATGCACGGAAAGGAGTTGATTCGACAGTACCTGCAAGAAGTCAACCAGAAACAAAAAGTAGGATATACCTACCCACTGAGGCTTTCGAAGCTCATCTTGACCTTAGATACTCGAATACACCCTGTTTCAGCCGGGTTTGTTTCTCGACTACCTTGCCTTTCCCCACCGTACGACCAAGTATCTTGATCCCCTCCAGACCGTCTGGGATTTCGGCAAGAAACTCGCAATGATTGTGGAAGGCCACGAAGACGCTATTATGACGCTCACGACCCTGGAGGACTTTACAGCGGTCGTTGTCCGCGCGGTAGAGTATGAGGGCGTATGGCCCGCCAACGGCGGTGTCCGGGGCAACCGACTCACCTTTTCGCAAATCGTGGCCATTGGCGAGAAGATTCGAGGTAGGTCTTGATCGATTTGAACGCAGAATTGAGAGCCGCGGCTGTGCTAATGCATACTAATGTCACAGGACAAGCATTCACTGTCGACAGAGTCAAGATGGAAGATCTTGAAGCCGGCGAGCTCAAGACCACGTGGGAGTACGAGATAAGCCACCCTTCCGTCTCCCAGGAAATGGTGGCGGTGATGCTCAAGGCTGTTCCGATTGGGATACTTCTGAGCAGCGTCAAGGGCGCCTGGGACTCGGGAGATGAGATCAATCGCATGCTGCCAGATTTCAAGTTCACTGACGCTGAGAACTTTCTGAGAGGGGCTTGGGAAGGCAAGCCATAGAGGTTCCAACAAAAATATTGAGCTGGAGACCACGAGCGGGACGGGGCCACCTGGTTCCGTAGTGTAGCGATGCAGTTACCTGGCACAGTCTCCTGAATCCCATGTTTCGCTGTTGGTGTAATTTGTGCCAACAGCTTAGTAACAATGACGCGAATTTGAACTTGGAGAAGTTTCTGAACGGCTGAGACCGTATGAATAGCTAGAAGAAGAAGCTTGCAACAGGAGGCTTGGTGATGTGACGTGAGAACGTTCTATGCAGACATATAATATAGCCGTCACTAAATTGGTTAAGGGAGACATCGTCGCCAAATCTTGGAGAATATCGAAAGTCCTTATTTCGCTACGAGAGCTTCCATTCGGAATCACTCCTGTCAGTCAGCACACCCGACGGTTAGTGGACCCCCAACCACCTTGGCGAGGGTGGGAACATTATCGCCATCAAGGTCCTCAGCGTGGTGACACCAAGCGTCACAATTTTCGAGAACTTCAACGTCAACAACGATTTCAACAATTCCCGTATTGATTTTTATACTGGAAAGGTTGTTTCTACAAGCTCTGGTCACATAATTCTTTCAACATGACACGATTGACGCGCAACTCGTGTTGCATCCCGGCGGCGATCATCACATGCGTTTTGCTATTCAGCATTGGCGCGAAATGGCGAGGAACGACAATCGCGGCTCTTCATACCTCGAGTCACCAGGAAATTACTTCTTTGAATGACTGCGAGCTCCGAGGAACAAGGGTGTAGGAGCACCACGAGTGTCGTGCAGCGGGCCATGCTAACGAGGACTAGGATTTGCTTTGCGAACGGTCAAGAGTTGCAGGCGCACTATATCGCCACACCATCGACCTCATTCCCCGTGTCATTTACAAACTGTCACGAGGACGACTCCGTTCTGTACTGCCCGTAGAGTTCTAGAATGGGTCCACGAAGCTGATTTGGTCGCAGCTATTGCTTGTCCCCTGAGCAAGAGCACACATTGGTTGAGCCGATTGGGTCGGCGACTCAGACAGTCACGTCGGCTACTGTTGAAGACAGCCTAGAGGAACAGCATTGCCACTTCCATGCTGGTGTTGAGTAAGTGTGGCAAGCCTCAATCTCAACATATAGTCGCCTTGCTTATGACTATAGACACTGCGAAGGTGGTGAAGCCGAGAAACACAACAAGTGCGAGCATGTTCAAAGGAACTACGATATTCCGCTACGCCTTCTCTTTCTGTTCCTCATGCTCATTGCGAGTGCCATCGGTACGTTGAAGTAGAAGCTGTTCTGTGACCTAGAAACTCACATGGACCCAGGTGTGTTTAGCCCTATACTTGTGGTATCATTCATACCGTCCGAGTCGAACCGTGCCGTGATCTTCCTGAAACAATTCGGCACAGGGATCATCATTTCCACGGCATTCGTTCATGTGAGTACATCAATCCACGAAGCTTACTGAAACTAACTTGCTCAATCTTAGCTCTTCATCCACGCCTGCTTACTCTTTAGAAACGAGTGTCTTCCCAGTGATGGAGTCGCGTCGTTCGAGGGGACACCTGCTGTCATTCTCATGGGAGGAATGCTGGTGTCGTTCTTGATGGAGTTCGCATTTGCACAACTTCTTCAATGCGGATGGTTTGGGCTGGGAACATCTACCAAAGAACTATCTTTGACTGAACCTACTACATCTGCTGATGTTGCTAAAATTCTAATCCTTGAGCTAGGCATTGTTGCTCACTCGCTGCGTACGTTGAACCCCCCATGCTTTCAAAACTCCAAACCTTGCTGATGATTGAGACTAGTTATTGGCCTTACACTTGTCGTTGCGGGAGACAGCTTCTTCGTAACCCTAGCCGTGGTGATCATGTTCCACCAACTGTTCGAGGGCATTGCTCTTGGAAGTCGTATCGCGGCAATCGGCGCCACGGCGGCCAAGAGCATTCAAGGAACGCACGGCCACCGGCATATGGTTTCCCAGCCCGTAGAAGACGACACGCGCAAATCGGAAGAGCAAGGACATGGTGACGGAATTCCACTGGCGCAGAAGCTCCTCATGGGAAGCGGATTTGCTTGCGTGACCCCACTGGGGATGGCGGTCGGTATACTTGCACTGAACACCTTCAACGGAAACGACCCAACCACGATTCTGATAATAGGCTCCCTGGATGCTTTCTCGGCAGGGATTCTGGTATGGTTTGGCATTGTGGAGATGTGGGCTCATGACTGGATGGAGGGTGGGGAGATGTCGAAGCGAAGTGTGGCCGATACTTCTTTGGGGATGTCAGGGCTTGTTTGCGGAATGGCTTTGATGACCTTTCTTGGGAAATGGGCTTGATGTTGAGGATGGAAGGTCGAATTTATTGCCACGAGCTTGCTGCAACAGCTCTTGGCCGGCACTTGACTAGATATCCCGATACAATGGCACCATTTCAAAGACCTGCCTCTAGAATGATCGGTTGGGTTGCACGCCTTAACTAACGATAATCTGTCGAGATGTATGTGATTGGACCGACACAGTAGAAAAAGCGAGAATAGATCACTTTGGTGTTGAGCCGACGTTCCAACTTCCCAAAAATGAAATCATCTCACTTGTTCACAAGCCAGCCCACTCGAAACTCTTGTAATTTGAGCCTCGTGAACCCAGGGATCTGTTGAGTCTCAGGCGGACCTGTTATCGTCAAGCTCTCCAAGCACAATCCACAGCGAACGGGAAGAACAATAGGTATGGATCCGCCTCGCTCGAACCAAGGTGATCCAAACACCCTAGTGACCTAAAATACCAATAAACTCCGGGACTTGAGGGAAGAGCCACCTTCTGCGTGTTGTTTGGCAGAAAGCCTGACCTGACCGATACCAAAGGAGACCTTGGCGCCGTGCCGGTTGTGCCGTACGTCCGGCGGGCTCTTAGTCCTTTGCGCTACATGTCGGCAAAATAGCTGATCTCGTGGCTTGGACGAATGTAAATTAAAGGGGATCTAATAGCAAGCATCATATCAAGTGACTCTATTTGCAACGTATACGTTATCGTCCTTGGCGGGCTGGTGCTTGACCTCGACGACGTGATGGCCTATCTGAATATGAGTCGATGTGGATTAAGTAGCTAGGGCGACATCGCCGAGAATGGTATTCAATTTGAGGAGTGTTGCTATGCATTCCTAATCGTATTTCGGAAAGGGTTTGCTGATACTTGAAAGTTGACGGTGCTGAGGCCTCCATGCCCCTCGCATGTTTGGCTATGAACTTTTCCGATTTACAATACATCCTTTGACTTACAACAATATGTGAACCTAATTCAATTCCGAACCGAAAATACAGACTCACAAGGCGATGGGCTGCTTGCCGCGGCATCGACATCTTCCACGTATCATCTCGACGTCTCGTAGCCAAGACCATTGGCATTGACATGGAATGGTGCCGTGGATCTTTAGAGCTACCCATGTCATAAGCGCCATAGAAATCTGTTTGGAAAGGCATTGGTGACTGATTGCACTGTTCAAATGAATCATAAAGAATACGACATGTAAGTGACTGCCATGCAGGTATGCCCATGTGTTGGCGAGAGACGATGAACTTCCAAGACGGACTCACCTTAAGATCCGTGAACATCGAATTGGAGCTGAACCGGTGCAAAACTCACAGTCAAGATCTCTTGGTATTTGCTTGCGAACAGAAAGCTTCGCCAAGTAACGGAGCACCAAGTGCGAAAGGTGACAAGCATCGTATCCGTCGTCGAGTCTCGGCACCACGCCAAGCCTCTTGCACGCCCGACACACAACTTGTATTTAATCCGTTCTAGCCCAGCCCTGCCTTGCAAGGTGGAACAAGTGAGAAAACGTTGCATGGGACTCCAGCATGGACGCTTCGTCCGATGCCGTCCCCGCGCCTGGTCGATCCATGCTCCGGGGTCTACGCCAACAGGGGCATGCACTCCAGCTCTGCCGAGATGCACCCCTGGACCAGGCTATTGGTTCGCAGTCGTTTTTCCGGGAAATAGTCATGACGGGTCTGAATTCAGGACTGGGTGGGTTTGAGGGAGCTTTCTTTGCTGGAAAAACGTGGGCCTGTTTGTCGTCCTACTCCAGCTTGTTACGGGGGATGGTGTCAAGTCGGCACTTTCCATGAAACTCCAAAGGCCCGGCGCCTTGTTTGTTTCATCTAATCAGCTCATTAGTCAAAGGAGGCTCGAAGACTGCGGCACAACATCTCCGTGACCAACCAGGGGGGGAGGCTGGCTATTGGTGTAGGAATTGGCAGTCCTTACCCTTGCCTTACTCAACGGCTTCGGTCGCTTCTGGCTCGTCAGCGGAAGTCAGGAAGCTTCTATGAGACACGTCTACGATGGGTGTACGGCTTAAAGGGAGCGAAGTGCCGCTGCTGTTCTGACACGTCTTCCACCACTCCATTCTCTTTGCTTCACTCCACATTCCTTCCTCGTGGTGACCGTATTTTGCTCCTCAGCCGCCTCCCACATCATTGCCATGAAGGTCCTCGCTGTCCTCCTCGCCGCCGCCGCCGCCGCTTCGGCTGCCACCACCACCCTCCCTGCCTCCGCCGGCTCTACCTCCGTGCCTACCGCTATCCCAGTCCGCGGCTCGTATGATGGCAAGATGAAGCGTTTCGAACGCAGCCGTAAGTCTTGCTTTAAGCATCAGGATGGCATCTTTCTGGGGGCTCTTGACTTACAAGCTGCAACATAGTTTCCAACTGCCAGGAGCAGGTTGAGACCCGCGAAAGGGCCGCTTCGTTCATCCTCGCTGATGGTGCCACTCTTTCCAACGTCATCATCGGCAAGTCTTCTGGCGAAGGTGTCCACTGCAAAGGCCAATGGTACGCAGACTGAACACCAAGCCGCCGCCCGCACTCTGCTAACTTCTTTTTAGTACCCTCAATAATGTTTGGTGGGTTGACGTATGCGAAGATGCCGTTACCTTTAAGATGACCTCTGGTACTTCTACCGTGAACGGTGGTGGTGCCTTCAAGGCCGCCGATAAGGTCTTTCAATTCAACAGCCGTGGTACCCTCGACATCAACGGCTTCTATGTCTACGACTATGGCAAGCTTACTCGTAGCTGCGGTAACTGCAAGGATAATGTCGGTCCTCGCAACGTCAATATTAAGGGCGTTATCGCTAAGAACGGTAGTGAACTTTGTGGCATCAACTCTGATTACGGCGATGTCTGCAAGATCACCAACTCCTGCCAGAGCAGCGGCAAAAGCTGTGTGCGTTACCGAGGCAACTCCAGCGGCGCAGAACCCACAAAGCTGGGGTTTGGTCATGATGGCAAGAACTGTATTCTGTCTGGCTTCTCGGCCTGCTAGGCTGGGACAGATGTTGGTTTTTACCGGGGGACCACCAAGGGAGGGAAAGGCTTGGGACTCTGAGGCAAAATTTCGATTCTAGTATCGCTTTAAAGCTGGTGTATAAATACAAGCTACGTAAACCGTAGGTATTTGTTGTAGCTGTTGTCATAAGTGCTGCGGCACACGTAGCCAGCGAAAGAAGAAATTTGTAGTTGAGCACACAAGCCCGGCATACTAAACGTGAGGTAGGGTTGGCAACTATAAGACCAGAGCAAACCCAAAATGAATTAGAGAAATACGACATAAACGTAGAAGAAGTCCCAGCAGCAAGCTAGTCACCACAGAACAACCAAAGCTTATTAGGGCTGGCTCTATATTTGACTCGAGGTCATGTCTAAGGCTATTGTTGACCTCATGTTGGCACCCGATATTGCTGGAAGGTTGGGCACAGAATCTTAACAGACCTGAAAATTATGGCGAGTTTGTTGCCCCCCCGGCTCACATGTCAGTTTTCAACGCTGCTCGCATGACCTAAGTGCATTGCTCCCAAATACATGCTTGGTGAACCAATGGGTCGCTGACACGCATAGCCATTACAACCCTCCTATGTAGCATCACATACACCCCCACATCTTCCATCCGTAGGGTAGAGACAGCTTGCTTCTCGGAGATGCTTGCATAGCCCCGCGTCCTCCCCCCCTCCGCCGTTTGTGCGAAAGGGCTGCAACGATTATGCGTGTTACAGAATAATTGGCTCACAAGCATGTGGTTCATCGTTAAATTGCTGCAATCGACCAATCTTTTGCGCCACCTCAAGAAGCACCGGCCAATAAGAAAAAGATAAAGAGTGAGGCGTTGATAGTGTGATCGAAATTTCAAAGGTGTGCATGCGCTGAACCAACTGCATAAGGTCTGGCCAACGAACTCTTTGCCGATGCTTGGCAATCATGTCATACATAAAGAACAATTCCCTTCATTTAATTCATAGATAAGCCGAGAGCATCCTTCACATCTGCTACTGGACTTTTGCGATTGCTGTTATTATTTCTTCAAAGCCCCAGCTCACTGTTGATTGAACTCTACGTATAAACCTCGAACACCAGTGGTAACCATGGCCAACGCCCAAGTACAACAATCTAAGATCAATGGATCGAAACCTGAAGTCCACATCGATGAGTTTTTCAAATTCATCACTCAATGCTGCTCCACGGAAGGCTACCAGGGTGTCAGGAGCTTATATCAGGATAACCAAAACCTGAAGACCCAGCTCAAAGAAAGTGAAGAGGTCTATCAGAGGACCAGACTGGCGTTATCGGATCACGCTGCTGCGCTGAACGAGAATTCAAAGCAGTTGAATCAGGTACAGGCAGGTATAGCTAGCATTGAGAGCCGAGCGTCAGAGTGGAAGAAAAAGTACGAAGATTCGGAAGAGATTCGCAGAAAAGAAGGTGTTGAGTCCGCAAGGCTCAAGAAGATTGCAGATGCTCTGCCAATGATCAGGAAGGAAAGAGACGACCTTGTCAAACAAAGCGAGGGTCTCAGCAAAAGCCTCCAAGCCAAGTCTGAGGCTTTGAGGAAAATGACGAGCGATAAATCGAGATTGGATGATAATCTCAAGACCTTGCGCTCATACGGTGCTGACATGCAAGCTTTTGATGTGGTGCAGAGCAAAGTGTAAGTACTGGACTTATGCATTCTTATTCTCAGATATTGCACGTTCACAGCTAATATTGCAAACATAAAGTATCTCATCTCTAGAGGCAATCACAAACGCAGCCCTGCAGTTTACTAAAGCGTTTCTTTTCCAGGAGCTTGATCCACCTGTCTTCCATAAGTGGGACGCAGTAAGGCAGAAGCTTGCCTCGGAGCGCTTTCCAATACCACTTCCTGCCTCAAATAGCCTAGTCGCCAAGCAGATGCGAATGGTTGTGGGACTGGTTGTCCTGGGAAAAGCCTTAAAGGAGCAGATATTCCAGCCATTGTACCTGGACCCCAGCACAACCGAACTCACTTCTTTTCTACAATCGCTCCGGCAGAAAAATTATGATCACGAGGTATATGTGCGCTCCGTGTTCCTCAAAAGTCATCCGGCGTTGCAAAAGAAATCCGGCGAAGATCGTGCAGCAAATGCAAGACAGGAAGCAATGAGTGTGTTGGGGATGTTGGTTCCAAAGGAGAAGCTCCAAGACTGTCAAGCGGAGGTTGAACGAATCTTTGAGGATGCACTTCAAAGGTGGCTGCCACTGCAGCGAATCAAGGAACAAATTGTGGCCGACTTTAATTTTGATGTCGAACCCCAGAGGGGACACATGCTCGAACTTCCCGGAATATCGCAGGCACAGAAGCATTCAAGAGCGAAAGTCCCAGCAACTGCCACTGGGATGAACAATGGTCAAGGCACTCAGAAACCAGCAAAAGACGAGGACTCGGACTCGGACGACTCGGACGACTTAGAAGTGCACGCAGTCTGGCCAGCGTTCCTCGCAGACGAAATCCTGGTCCTCCACGGGTTCTTTGTGGCCGAAAAACAAATCGCTATGGCATCAAAGGAGATAAAGAAAGAACGGAGGGCATCCAAAAACAAAAGGAAGGTTCCTCAGGGCAGCGAGGGCGACGGTACCAATTCGACCTCCAAGCAACCCAACTCGGGTCATTTTTTAGGTTCCGGAAATGGCACCAGCGCAGGAAGCAATTGAGACGACTTCAATTCTACCGCAATAAGCGACCGGTGCTGACTTATAATGAGAAGTAATTTGTTGACTATGGCACAATTAATCAAATACTTTGTCCTGTAACCTCACTGATTTGCTCCCGCAAGGCTGGAAACAACGTAGCCGTATTGATATAAATAACGAGTCTTGGAGTAGATTTTATCATTGAAAGCCCCTACAGGAAGAAGGATTTCGCATGCGAGATAGTGCAGACAATGGCAGAAACAGAGAAACGCAAGTGCCCCTCTTCGATGGCAATGGGAATGGGAGCGACACGACTACTGCGGAGAGTGGGCTTGAACTGCTCGCAATTTAGCCATTAAAGTCCATGAGTGTGACGGAAGAGCGAGAAGGTGCCAATGATAACCGGGTTTTGGATGAAAAGAAAAGGAATTCGAAGTGAATAGGCGCCGGAAGGATAAGAACAGCTTGACGGATACAGTAGAACAAGATGCGTGCTATAGAAGAACTATGTAGGAACTTCTAAGCCGATCAAGGCGGTAATCGAAATAAGTATTAGCATGATACCCCGCGCAACCTGTTCCTCCCTGCAATTGTAATGTCCAGTCACTGACCAGACCTTGATATACCCTTGATTGATTCACTTAGCTAACAGCAATAGGGCCCCTAATGTTTTGGTAGTTGGATCCGGAATATGGGGTCTTGCTACAGCAGAAGCATATAAGACTCATGAAAAGACAGTGGTTGTGATCGACGATAACTAGCATCTTTCCGCATCAAAGGACCAAGCGAGGATTATTCGGTCCGAGTACTCCGATCCAGCATACCAGAAGGTGGGTGAGAAAGCCTGGAGAAATTTCGCTTGGACGACCGTTTTAGGCGGATGGGGCGGTACCAGATCCACGATGTAGCATCTCAAAATAGCAGTATCCCAGCCACGACAAACGCAACTCACCCTGGAACATTCCTTAAAGAGTTTCCACTTGCGAAAATGGAATACAACCTGGAATACAACCTCCGTATCACCGTGCCAAACAATGCGGCCTGGGTGAAGGCAGAGAGGTTGCTGCAGGGCGTGAAAAAGGAATACCATGATATCTTGCAACTTGGTAAGGCAACCAGCCTAATCATGCAAAGCTCAGTCTGTTGTGGAGTGATGATAGGAGAAAAAGCAATGCGTGCAGCCACGACTGTCCTGGCAATTGGGTGGCGAACGAATACTCTCCTTAGCCGCATGGGATCCCGTCAGTAGATTGCAATTCCGTGGGTGTCCCTACAGCCAGCACCGAGCTCAACGAGGGACAATACGATGGGCACAAAGATATTCGTATAATATGCCAGCCTGTACAGGTTTGCCGTGAGCTTTTAATTCCAAAATGAACCTATGCTGACTGCGTTTTAATCCCCAATAATCACGGCTGTTTTAAACGAAGCCTAGACTTCCTTAGGAAATTTTATCTAGACATAAAGAACTGTCCTATAGTTGCCCATGGAATCTGCAGGCACATCCTCGAGTCTGCTGCCTGCCAATAGTTTCTGACTATAGCAAGGATGCCTTCCCGTCGAGCTAGCTTTCCCTTTGTCAAGCAAGCAGATAGCTGCAACAGCCTTCATTGTGTTGGTGGCGAATCATTTCATTCGTATAAATCCTGGCAAGTGCTTGGTGAACCCATTGCCTCCCGTTTGGGACTTAACAAAATCGAGGTGACCAAGGCGTGGGAAAGCTTTGACGAATGAAGAGAGCAGTAAACACGCTGGTTTGAGGGTCGAATTGCATGTGGCGTGATGAAGCCAGCGTTTACACTCTAGTGTACCCAAATATACAGTTCCGCCTTCTTCCACAATGCCATGCAGGCTCGACTTTCATATTTCCACCCGATATTCAGTCAACAAGAACTATGTATTAGCTTTGAGGATATGCGCCGCCGCGTCTCTTGGTTGGACCTGGGAGCGAGACCGGTAGATGGAGATTGGGTAGCTGAGAGCTCATTAGAAAAGAGCACAAGTCGTAGGCTATAGAATAGGTGAAAAGAAGGTTGGCCACCATCGAAGGAGCGTGAGCTCACTAAATTACAAGCAGCGAGTAGTGTAAGGTGCATGTGCAATGAACCACTTGCCAGTGATGCTGTAAAACGATGTCAAGCAACATACTGACCTACACTCCGCAACTGCCACACCATCCTATTTTTTGGGGCTACCAAGGCTCTATGTATCGCCATTAATCGTCGATCTTCGACCTCAGTCTCCTCTTTGTCCGTCGAAAGACCCTCGTCGAACCCGGGGAAGATTCATACGGACTGAAATACATTATTAGAAGTGCGAAGTCTGAAGAGCGTCTTCACACGCACCGCGAATATCTTTTGCGGCTCTCCCCGCAGTCTCCTAAGCCTTCTAATCCAGCATCTTTCAGTACGCGGTCGAGCTCAATATGGCGCGCTGCCGGTAGACCTTCTGGTAGAGTGAAGTCTGAGATGGACGAGTCGGAGCTGGACTCTGTATTGTTTCGCGGTTGAACCGATAGAGAGAAGCAAGAATCTAATTGGGCCCTGCCAAAAGGGATGGGATTCCCAAGCTGATCAGCGTAATGAGGCTCGGGTTCGAGCGCCATCATTTCGTTCATAGTAGTATTTCCTTTTGGCATGCTTGAGGTAGACATGTTTGTAGCAACTGATGGAATCCGGAAATTGTCCTCTCGAGACGATTCGATGTGGGCATGTGCCGACCTCGAGCGCGGCGCGGCCGTGTGGTCATCCGTTCGCATAGCAAGGGACAGCCTCGTTGTGCGGTCTTCGTGGGAGTCCTCCGCGAAAGCCCATACTGCCAGGGGATGGGAGATCGGGGATGGGGACGGCGCACGTGGCCGGGTCGAAAGCAAGGCGCAGCAGGCTGTAGGGCTGACCGGTCGCTGCTTAGTTGGGACGCGGAGTTCGTGCGGACGCATAAGCATCAGCGGGGATTTCAGCACATCCTGAACCGGCACTGGCCTTTGCTCGGCCAAGGATGTACGGGTAGTGTTGTAGTGCCTACACATATCATCAGCATGCCTTGCGAGTTGAGCTGGGAATGATCAGCTACTGTTTGACAGCCTCTGCGTAATCCTCAAGGCTGATGGTGCTGTCACGTCGTGGCTGGGGGCGCTCCTCTGGCGAGGCGTAGGACGCCGCGCCGATGCCGTACAGATTGTCCATTGTTGCTTGGTCGTCGCTTGATTTCTCGTCTGAGAGCGCGCGTGAGACATGCCGTAATATGGAAAATTCTGTCTGCCAAGGGTGACACCGCCGGTAGATGAATAGTAAGCGACTGACCAGGGGAAACAGACCGCGACAGGGACAGACGATACGGTACCGACGATCTGGGTCAACCTGTCGGAGAGCTGTCAGGGCCTTGCGGACCGCAGCGGCATCTGCAGGTCTTGCATATGTGATGGGATCCAAGGACCTGGCTTGCAGAACTTCTGTCGGTGGGGCCTGTTCCAAAGAAGACGTGCCGAGGGTTATTGTGACATGTTACGACTGACGAATAGATGTGGCATGCGGCACAGAGGCAAAGTCCTGCCGGCATAGAATCCAAAGAACGAATGACCACAATACACTGTTGACGCTCCCCGCCCAGCGGACTACTACGACTATCAAAGGCTCGGATCGAAGCCAGGACCAACTACGTGGCATATCCACGACCTCACGAGTTCGCAGGCACCCCGAACCGGCACCTGATTCTCTTTCTAGACCGCCTTCACCCTCTTGGTAAGGCTGACGCAGCACTTTTACTTTGAAAGCCCAGACCGGAAGGGATCCGACTTCAGGACACCCTCTTCTCCTGAATCGGTGGGTTAATGCCAAGGTCAGCGACCAATGAGTGGGTTGCGGACCGATGTGATTCAACCTGCATATTCCATGCAGCTAGGCGGCCAATGCGGAGCCCCTGATCGCCCCGATGATTCGTTCCCGAGTGCAAATTAGCTGCATTCTCATCCCTTTGCTTCATTCTTGAAACGGAGTAACCAGGCTGTCGGGCTCACTTGACAGCCGGCGCGATCCGGACCTTGCGGATGGCGTGACGCTGGGAGTAGCGGCCCGCCAAATTGACACAGGGCTGGAAATGAGCCGCTGGCCAGTAGGATGCTTAGGCTTGCCTGTGTCTATCGATGTGGTGATGACGGACGTTGATAAGCGGGTGAGCAGTGGCGCTCGGCCAAGCCGTGATAGAGGAAGTCAATCTCTTCGACTTTCCCCCAAGGTGTCGTTCAACCTTGGAAACAGACGACCCCCATTCCTTCATTTCCTGACGATAAGCGCTGCACTTGCGTAGGGATCGGATGATCCGCCAGCCTTGGTGCTTCTCAAGCGGTGAGCAGCCTCGGGAACCAGGATATATGCACGTCAGACTGGTTTCGTCGATAGCTCCGGGACTTTGGTCTCATTTAACATCCTAATCGACCTTTTGGTCTCGGCAATGTCTGTCAGAGCTGCATCCTCAATAGTTGTAGCATTCGCACTATCTACTTGGCAATATCGTATACCCCTTACAATCCGTCTTTGACTGGTTGCACAAATCTATTCCTACTTTTTATACTTTAGCATGCTTCTCGTCATCGTGGAGCAGCACTAAAAATCTGCGAGCACAGGTACCGTAATACTCAAGTGTCCTACGGTTCTTACACCGGCAGAGCTATGGTTTGGATGCTGGCTCACTGCTTCACGCGAATTCCGCGATTTGGCTAAAAATTCCAGCGGAATTCATTCCGCTGCTTCTTTCCGTGTCGTTCTCTTGCCACAAACCGCCCTTTTCCTCACACTTCTGTGATCTCAACAACTGTCTTCTGGAAACCTGGTGATGGAACGGTCGGGATGAAGAGGCCTAGGTCCGCATGCGTTCTCTCTGATGTCCAAACACCGGTAAATACCAGACGATAAGAAAGACGTCTTGGTAGAATCCACGTTCGCGCGTGGTCCCGAAATTGTAGTAACTACCGCTTTGGAGAACCATAATGCACTTGTTCACAGTGCAAGAGTACAGCCAGCTCGGGTACGCGGAGAGCGACACACTCCATCCTAAACGTGGCGCCGGTCCACCCTTGGCTCGCTCGCCATGTCGCCCGGAGAAGCCAATGACCGAGCTTCCGAACACACTATTGAACACCTGTCCGTTACCTGTCCTCAAAGGCTGGGCCCAATCTCGTGGAGATCCACCAAGAGCACAACGTAACATTGAAGTCATACGGCCCACACGGCTGAGCGTGAGACTGGGGGGATGCTGAACATTCGATTGGCCTGAAGCTCTAGATGACGTTGCGTCCAACTAAGTGCTGAATGTTTCCGAGAGGTTGAATCAGAGAATGTACCCAGTCCTGCTGGCCTGCGGTTGCAGTGGAATGGCAAAGCTAAGGCACAGTTGACGAAAAGGGCCAGATACTGCATGTCGGAACCACTCCTAGTTCCGATGAAGCATAATTCGTGTTGACATGTGTCCAAGATGAATCTAATTTTGAGGGTACTGGGAATGATGAGAGCGAAACCCCGGCAGAATGCAATCTTCATGAACTTAGGTGTGGCTCATGACCCCTGCAGACATCCTGAGTCCTACGCTACCATGGCAGCCTGCCAGCACACATCGGCTTGCCGAGCGGCTTTCCCAATGGGCTTGTTTCAAATGGTTACGGATTCAGGCAGCTGCATGGATTGTTCTCGATTCGGAGCCGTGTCCTTGTATTGAAAGCGGTGACGACGAAGCCAAGAATGGACAATGGACAAGGGCCATGGCGGGACGACTACTCAAGTTGGGGGACCGACAAGGACCAGGGTCAACCGCCCTCTTGGGCCGCCACAGGGCGTTGAGGCTCAAAATCCACACCGCCGTTTCCTGCAACTGCCAGGGGTAAGGAATCGCGAGAGCTAATAGACAAAGCGTGCATTACTTCGCGCGGGATCTCCATTCCTTCGATGCAGTGTTGGAAGCCGCGGGAAGCGACCAAGGCTGAAGTGAACATGCCCATTTGATGAGAGGGACTGGGGGTCGAGATTATAGGGTTACATTGAACTGACGGGTGCGTTATCGGTCGTGCGGTGTAAGAGGTGGGTCATATTCTGAAAACTGGCCAGCGTATCGTTGCACCGCAGGGCACAGTTGAACTATTTCGGTGCATAGCAACTTAGCAAGTGAGACGGATGTCGTGTGCCCAAGAAATTGTCAGATTCTCGTACAGTTTTGAAGGTCTGACATTCGCTGGCGTTGATCGACAAGCTCAATGTAGGCGCAAAGCATTTCGATATTGCATATAGCTGAGGTATGCATGTTTGGCAGAAGATGACCATAGAGAGGTGATAAAGGGGTCCTGTTCTCATATATTATAGGCCTTGTACACTGGTCTGGTAGGTTATAACCGAATCTTGTCTTCCATTACATCGTTTAAGCGCCTGTCGTTTCCCTTTGTGCTTGTGGCAGTGTAAAGTTAATATGACAGCGAAGTACCTGTTCTTTTGTCGGGGTTTGAATGCTTTTGGTTATTCATTTGATATGCATGAATCCGAGTAGCTGCCCGTGTAAAAGCGTAAACACCTACAGACAGGCGACGTTGGGCACCCATCAAGCCTGACGGGCAAAGGCAACCCGCAAACGTGAGCCCATCATCAAAGATCCGATCGATAGGCAAGACGTTCGCCATAAAATCACCATGCGGCTCCTTGAGGCCCGAAATCTGCGGTTCAAAGAATTTCATCAAGGACATATCCCTCCTTACGCCATCCTCTCGCACACCTGGGGCGATGATGAAATCTCCTTCCACAGCTTCAGCCACCCCTCTTCCCCAGCCAAGGCAGACTACGCAAAGATTATCGCTGCGTGTGAGAATAGAACACCCATGGAGGCCTCGACCCAACTGGGACACACCTTTACACGATGAGTGGTGGTTCAAGATTCGCCCGGAACGCACTGGCTGTTTGGGGAGTATACTGGCTCCAAGTCCTGCAGGGTTTCGCGACTGTCGAGATAATGCCGCTGTTCATCTGCCTGATGGTTGGTCTTTGGACACGGCAAGCCTCAGTGCCACGCTGCCAATGTCCGAGGGCGACGAGCCGCACATGTTGCTTCCGTGCAGGCCAAGCCCCGACTCTGACATTTTGATTGCCGTCCCAGTCAAATCTGTCGGCAGCATGTACCAGCGGCTCGAACGTGCAGTAAAGTTTGTCACGGAGGACAGATAGTTTCAGTGGTCTCAACAAAGAATCTGTCTCGATGCTAGCTGGGCGTCTCCATCGTTGGGAACAACTCCCAGAGCGCACTCATTCTTCTTGAACAGCGTCCATAATTCGACAGAGGTTGTTGAGATTCAATCATCGACCACATGGGCGATAGCACGATCGACCACTAACATGTACCATTGCCGCATCGCAACGTGCCCTGGGCTCAAGCAAGCTGTCATCTGGCTGAAGCAATCGAGATCTTCGCGTTCGCTTTCCCAGCATTCGGTAACCTATTTTGCTATGGTTATTCAAGTCGTCGAGCGTCCCACGATTTCAGAGAGACTGTTGGCATGGAGAAAAAATGAAGATACTCTAGAATGATACTTCTCTGAGCCTTGTCCCAACTATGAGGCGCTCGATGTTCTGGAAAGGCTCACCGCGGCAACATGCAAATCACGGGGATTTAGGCTGCCCCTCTACTATCTGAGAGGCAGCGTAAACCGAAAGCGACTGCTTGGTCAAACTATGTTCTACGTTGACATCAAATCAGAAATCTTTGATTGGAGCTGGCTAGACAGGGTTCCCGCAACAGACGCGATTTTCATGTTGATCATTTGGCAGGGCCTCTTCGCTCTCGATAAAACAGGATTCCGAGAAGCCACCTCTCTCGCCATCTGCGAACGATTTCGACAGCAAGTCGTCATGGGTGTACCCGTTGCCGATATTTCTGCAGGAGCTGCAACTCTCCAACATCCAACTTAACTTCTTCTTCATGTCCAAGAACTTCTGATATCACGTGACCCCTCTCACGTCGTGTTTTGTTCCGCGATGGACATCTCTGCTGAAACGGCTCAGGGTGCATCTGGGCTTGGGTTTTGGAGTGGTGATCATCGGGCTTGACCTTTATCCTCACAAGTCAGCTGCGCCTTTTTAAAAGAGCGTGAACAGTCTGAGCAAAGATTTGGACACTTCCGATATGTGTTTTTTATGACAGCGGCATTATTTGGCTGTCAAATTGCAGGACTTGTTGCGGCATATGCATCTTCCAATCGGTAATGAGGGTGACATGTCACAACACACACGATAGCTGAACGCGTATCGCCCGAGGAGCTCACTTCTATGGCAGTGAACTCGTTATAATATAGGTTTGAATTAATTATGTTCAAAATCAGCTGGGCTCCTTGGACCATTCCTAGGCAGGCCTCTGATGTTCCACAAAGGATGAAAGAGAGCATGGGCAATACTGAAGTACAAATTACCCGGATAATTGCCCAGGAGTCGGGAATCAATCAATGCTTCTGACAGGGTATGACGCAAGGTCAAAAATGCGGCAGGGTCTTCGTCTTTGCCGTGGAAAGAAAGGCTACTTGAGCGTACGCCTTTGCCAGATTTCGAGGCAAGCCGTCCTTTCTGTTATGATCGTCGTGTTGGCGGCGTGGAATAGGATTTCACACGTTATTGAAATTTGACAAGCAATGAGTCCTTCTCCATCAGGTCCGGTGCTCGAAATCAAGCATCCGGCCTTTTGGCCGGACCGGCAGTGCAATCCACGCTACCGCAGCAGGGGTTTGAGCTGCTCTTCCACGCGCAATTATTGGCGTCGTCCTTGTTGTCACAGGGGACTTCGGTCAACTCAAACTCGACGCAGGCATCGGGCCTGTTGCTGTAGAACGACATGCTAGGATCCACGACAGGGCAGGCCATGCCAAGTCCCATGGTAAAGCCGCTAAGGCAGTACTTGCCGCAAGGCCACTTGGTGATTTGGAAGTGGCCGGCCGATGAGAAATCAGGCGTCTTTGCGATATGTAAACCGCCCATGGCCGAGTTGAGCCACTGGCCGGCGTCATTGCCCGGCAAGAAAGATTGCTTGAGATCTCTGATGTATACCTCGTGGCTAGGGTTGACGGGTTTTCCGGGCTCGCATGCTTCCTCGCGGCAGAATTGGAATTTGCCTGGAACTGCCGTCTTTTGAGGAGCTGTTTCGGAGTATTGCCCGTTGACGTGAGCAAGTCTTCGACCGCTCTCTCCTTTGAACATGTAGCATTTACCTGACCGGAGTTAGGACATAATGCGCATAGATAATTATTGGGTAGTTAAATCAACAACGAACCCGTCTGTAGACCTGAGTCGCAAATAGGAGGAGGGGCAGGTAGCTGGCATGTGCCATCGACGGCCTCTTCCAGGCCTTCAGGGCACACGCACTTGCCATTCTTCAGCGCCTTGCCATTCATGCAAGTCGGTGGCTTCTGGCAGAGCGTGCCGTCGAAGTTATACTCTTTGGGACAGCACTCAAAGCCCACGTCCTTGGAGCCCGACATGTCGTGGTCCTCCGCGCAGCACAGGACTTGGCCATCCATGGGTCCCTTTAGGACCTGGGGAATCTCGCAACACGCGGTAAGCTTTTTGTCAGGCGTCAGGAAGGCCCTCTGAGTATCAAGGCAGCTGAAGGTGATTCTCTCATAAGGGTCATCGGCGCGTGGCCACTGGACGTCAGTAGGACTCATTTGCTTTACCAACTCGGGGTAGGGTATCTCCCTCTGTCGGGGCGGTTTGTCGGCATAGACAGACAGAGGCACCTGTAGCAGGGCTAGGGAGAAGCTCATGGTGAGGCCTTTCATGGCTGCGGTGTGCTATTGAGGTCTTGTTTTGATTGCTGAGTGTGTTCAATGAAGGGGAAAGTGCTGAAGCTGTTGCACAATCGCTGGTCATGGTTTGTAACCTGTCCTTATATACATTCTCATATCGCCAAGATCATTCTGTGCACCGATGGTCTTGTTTCGGCCTCTCCGCGGGAATCAGGTTGATCTTCCAATGCTGTTGTTGCTTTGCTGCGCTCTCTGGAGAATGTATCAACAACGTGCGACACACATCGGCAAGGGCGAGATTGCGTCAGTCAAAACTTTGCTGCGAATAACGGTTCACCAACTCATGTTGTCTTAATAACATTAGTATGGGCAATTTCTAGAGTCTGTCACGGCCTGGTCACCCGGACAGCGCTATAGGGCTCTATAACCAGCTATAGCACCACTGTAATCGCCACAATAGCGATTGTAGCCCAATCTTTTGCCCAGTGGCGTGACGGATAAGGTGCAGCCGTTATAGAGTCTCGGACCCTGCGTCAAGTTCGAGAACAGTGTTGTGCCAATAAATAGGTCTTGAAACGTGGCAACGCTGGATGTAGCGTGAGGGGAGCCGAGAGTAAAGCTAAGATGCACAACATGCGCCTGCTGATCGATAGCTCATATTTCCTAGGTGTCACGGGGACGAGGGTTTTCAGAGTGTGTCTCTATTCTTGTTTCCTCATGTCGGTCCACGATGGCATATCATGGCTCATGCCCCGTAGCTGGGACAATGCTAGGTTTGCAAAGGCAGCCTTGCGCGATGGCACGTGAACCTAGTTTGATATCTCATGCCACTGTGTCAGATGCATGAGCCGCTTGGTTTAATTCATGAATGGCTAGTCTGCGCATGAATCACACACCTGAAGGGCCTCCTCTTGGCTGCTGCATAGTACAGCTTGATCAGTCATGTGAAGTACTTTTTTTTTTTTTTTTTCCTTAATAACGTGATCAACGTTTCTGCTCCATCTGTCGACACAGTTTTAGATTCGAGACATTCAGGCCGTTGTCTTACACAGTGTCATGTAAGCTTGTGTCTCAGTTATGATGTTCTTGTAATGATCGTGTTTCCGAGTCGCAATCCTCTTTTACTCAGGAGCACCTCCATCACGCATATGGAAACTGTACTCGAGTAGAACTGCCTCAATCAGCGACAGGACAGAAAGCCGCCTGCTATTGCTGACCTAAGTCCAAGCAGCTATGGCGGATAGCGGAGCCCGAGGGTTTGCTCCCGATACTCGTCGTGCACATATGTGGCGCAGAGGCTGGTGTTGAGGGCCTACTCGTCGCGAGAGGGCGCATTGCAAAGCATCGCAGCCTGGTTGCCGCCCACTAGGCAGAGATTGCAACTGCCTGACGCTTCTTTGGCCTCCGCTGACGGGCATATGGTCTCTGCTGACTTCATATATTCGGGGGGCGGTCCACTTCAAGATGGTTTGGCCGATCCCGCCCAGGACCTGTCATGTACTTGACCCAGGACGAGCACAATGACTTTTCCCTCCAATATAATTCGGAAATCTAGTGCTGAGCCGGTCTAGATGCATTTTCCAAAGATGGTAGTGCTGCTCCGTTATTTCACAAGGATTATGGAGGCTGGGGATGCGTCAGTCACGCTCCTTTCAAATTTAGTATTTGGTGAATTAACACAACATAGGCTTTCGGGACATGGGTAGACTTGGGATTTAACGAGACGGACTTGTTATTTTATATTGTTTTATTGGGAAAAAAAAAATTTGATTGATTTTTTTCTGTTCTTCAGGCTTGGCACGTATCTACTCATTTGTGTAGCGGTAGTCAGACAAGGATGGTCGCAATGAGAAGAGCTACTCACGTACCCACGCTACACAAACAGCGGGCGTCTTCTTGCATCTCGACACGGCCCCTTTCTCGCTTGCCCAACAATTGCTCCTGGCAGTCAAGGACATCGTGATGCGGTTAATATCAGCAGTCATGGGTGTTGGCGAATCGCCAGACCCAAGGCGGCCCACATGGGAGCCCCTGAAGCTCCACTGCCAATCTTCCTCAGGGCGATGAATCTTGCAGAAAACCTAGCCCGATCAGGCCAGGCTTGCTGCGAAACAAGCTCTCCAAGACGGCAACGAGCGCCCTCTTGCTTGGCGACTTGGCAGACGAGACGATGTCGGCTCACGACGAGAACGACTTCAGCGACAAGAAGGCTGACAGGGGTGAAAACGAATGATCACGGCCTTCGTGGCGGGGAGCAGAGTCATGCAACGCTTGAAAGGCTAGATGAAGCCAGGCATTGCATCATTTCAAAATTGACCGTGTCCCGCTTTAAGCCAATATACCCCAGACACCTCGGTTGCAGATACAGGACAAGATGATGGGCCTCGTTTGGTTTCGCCCCGCCATCCGTCGGTTGTCTCGGCTCGCGGAACTGCTCAAACGCAGGGATCCATGTTACTTCCTGGCTCTTCATAAGTCGGCCGTGGGATCCCAAGCCAGCAGCTGCGCCAAGACGTTCTTCAACATTCATTCATTCGTTCGTTCGTTCGGTCCAGACCTTCCATTCATTCATTTTCCTTCTATCCAACTAAGGCGCTGGTCGTTGTTCCGCTCATTCCTTCTCTTTCCACCATGAGACTGTCTTACCTTGCCCCCGGCGCCGCATGGCTCGCCGCCGCGGCCTCGGCCCGCTCCATCAGCCGCCGCGGTACCACCCTCTGGGACGGCCGTGAGCTGACCTCGACGGCGACGCTGGACGAGTGGTCCTTCAGCAACCCCGTAGGGCCCTACCAGTACTACATTCACGGCCCCGGCGAGACCACCGCCTACGTCAACCTCTCCCCCGACTTCAAGAACCCGGCCGACACCGCGTCCGAGCAGGGCATCAGGATCACCCTAGACGACACCGCCTACTGGAACGGCCAGAATATGCGCCGCACCGAGCTGATCCCCCAGACCACCGCCGCCATCAACGCCGGCCACGTCTACTACCACTTCAGCATCAAGCGCTCCGACGTCAACGCGCCCTCCACCACCAAGGAGCACCAGATTGCCTTCTTCGAGAGTCACTTCACCGAGCTCAAGGCTGGCTGGCTGAGCGGCAGCCAGAACGAGTCGGACCCCAACCTGCGCTGGATGGTGGGCGGCGTCTCCCAGTGGAATGTGGAGTGGGAGGCTGATGTTTGGCACAACGTCGCCTATGACATTGACTTTGACGCTGGCACTGTTGGCTTCTGGCACTCCACCGGCAGTGATGCCCTGGTTCAAGTCGTTGAGCCTATGTCCGCAAGCACCTCGAGCAACGGTGCCGACTGGCATGTCGGCGTCCTCGAGCTCCCCCGCGATGGCTACCCTGCCGAGACAGAGGACTTCTACTTCTCCGGTGTCTACATCGAGAGCGACCCCATCACCACCAGCGTCGGATCCGGCGCATCGTCCGGTGACGAAGAACCAGCCCCCGAACCCTCAAACGCCATCCCAGCTGCTCCCAGCTCTGCCGTCCCCGCGCCTTCGTCCGTGGCCTCGGCCGTCACCTCTGCTGCACCTTCAGCTGTGACTTCTGCCCCCGTTGTTGAGGCTACCTCAGCCGCCGAGCCCATTGCTTCTTCCCCCGTTGCCGTGCCCACCTCCGCCGCCCCTATCGCCAGTCCCGTGACGACGTCCAGCGCCGCCCCCGTGCTGCCGTCAACCACCGCCATCGCCCCCTCGGCGCCCTCTTCCGCTGCCCCGGCTGCTCCGACCACGTCTGCTGGTGCTGGCGTGCGTCCCTGCAAGCGCAGCAAGAAGAAGCGTGCTGCTCTTCGCAAGGCTCGTGCCGCTGGTCGTCGCTAGACATTCATCAGGAAGGATTAGACTTCTGCAGATTTTGTCAAACTTGAATTGTATATTAAATTCTATTCTACACTTGTACCGAAACGGGCCGTCTAGCGCTGTGTCGGCTTAGCAAGGCGCCTTGTCTTTGGCTCATTTGAGCAAAAAGAGCAAGTATTTTAAGAACGCTATCCAATGTGAAATAGCAGACTTGAGTCATCAAATGAACAGTGGTTGCCGCAATGCAGGCATGTCCGGGACACGGATACCAGCCGGTGCTGGCGGAGTTGGCTGGCGGAGTCGTGTTGGTGTTTAATGAAGATATCCAGTGTTCAGTGTAAATGAGTTGGCGCGACACAGCGTAGGCCATTGCTACATAAAACATCCGAAAGCTATTCAAATGGGGGTCTTGGGCCTTTCACCATTCGGTGATAGGTATATCTTAGGCAAAGGCAAGTCGAAAGACAACGGAGTTTCCTCGCTGGGAATCCGTCACAGCAAGATGGGCCCCCATTTGACCTCAAAATATGCAAGTCAAAATTAAAATGCGAAGCAACGCGACTACATTTTGGAAAACTCGTTTGCCCCTCAGGCATGACATAGCATTGGTGACGAGACCAGATCCAAGAAAGCTCTCCAGAGCAGGCCAGGTTGATAACTGATTCCAAATCCGCATCAGGCTCGTAATGTCGAGATAGAACTGCCGATACAGATGTATATATTCTGTCTCTCGTCTTGAATACCAGAGACCATGGACCGTTTTGGTCCGGCTGCACTGCCTTACACAGCGAGTCAAGCCCCACTTCTCCGGCGCACTCTTGGTGTCCATCCATATAGTTGAAGATGAGGCCAGAGATGGCATGGCCTTGGCTGCTTCGACAAGGAATTATCGCCTGAAGATCCTTCAAGGCGTGCTTTGTCGAAAGGAAGACTCTCGCCATGAAGTTGGGAGCGTTAGCCGAAAGATTCAACTCTGCAAAACTCCTGGTTGCATGTCGTGGTTCAGGATTTTCAAAGCTCAAGACCCCTACGCCTGTGCTAGATTCCTCGAAGTATATACGCCTTGGTGCAGAATCAAGCTTTTCAACCAAGGTCCACGGCATATCATGCGATAGTTGACACAGATCTATGCCCGCAACGAAAGTGCGCACCATACTTGTGATGAACTAAGATCTCCTTTACTTGGAGTTCTTGGTCAAACCTACAATTAAACCTTGATGGTGAGTCATCTGGGTTCTACGTTGCCACAACTCCGTGATGACCTCGTTCTTTGCAAGAGGCATATATACCCACAGGCCTTGGTGCCATGGTCTGTAGAATGAAAGGTCATCTGCAGCTGTGTGAGCATGAATCATATTGATGCCGCGCTCCAATAAAATCGAGTATGCCACTATAGACGCCTCATTGCAAACGAGGCTGTGCCTTCGGAGGGGTTGGTGTGGGGGGTGCCATAGATTCNCGAACCGTGTTTCGCTTGCTGGCAGTACATCCCATGCAGTGGATGGCTGCTTCTGGCTGAATATGCGGCGGAGTTTGGTGCCCTAGTCATGATGTTAGGTATGCTTCTGCAGTGCTGGACATGTACCGACATCGGATTTTACAGTCACCTCGGAGCCAACTTCTATCTCGTGCCACCAAATTCCCGTCAGAACCTCACTCCGAGGTAATCTACGAGAGCTCTCAAGTCTAACCTCAATGATTCCAAGATAATTCTCAGCAACATAGATGTAAGCTATTTCGTTGTCGCTGTACCTGGAGAGGTTATGGCAGTTGAGCCTTTCAGTGGGAAGTTGGAAAGGGTTGACATATATTGGGTGCTTGTGCGTTGTCACCTGCATACAGTCCAACCCTCTCTTGGACGTGAGGAGCCTCGCACAGTGTTTGTCGCATTGTTGATGCGAATCGTCTACCAGTTCGTCTTCAGAATTAAAGCTAGGGCTAGTGATCCGAGTCGGAATTTCTTGGTATTTGTTTCGCACTACAGCCCTAATCAGAATCTTCGCTCTTAGCAACGAGATTTCGGTCGATAGGAGGGCATCATCGGGCCAGGAGTAACCTCATCGACCATCCACGATGTTCAATTGGCAGATGCAACAAAATGGGTTGCCTATTAACTCGTCCTCCATTGAGTCCATAAAGGACCGTCGTGGAGAGAATACTGGGAAGTGGGAAGAATTGAGGGTTGTTCGCAATGACGGCAGACTCAGGATCCCAACTTATAGACAGGTGATTTGTCTTAGTAGTTGATGAGTAACGAACAAGTCACAGAAGGGGGGCCACAGAGAAGCAACCCCAAAAGCACAGCCTCGGATTGTAACGTGTCCAGTCCTACGGCATGACGATTGGTTCTAAGCCCTAAATCGCTGCAGAGCTGGAAGCTTGAGATGTCTCCAATTCCAGACCTTCTTGTGGCTTTGCTGAACTAGGTACACCTTTCATAGCGCATATTGCCATCTCGATGTACCAGGAATATACACTCCCGGCATCGATGTACCATGACTTGTCATCTCTTTTTGAGGAGCCAAACGCTGGCTTCAAATGCACACCGTCCAGGATTCGGTGTCTGGGATTCGCCACCCAGATTGGCAATGCAGTCCACAACGTGCCTTGAGGCCCCATATTGTCATGCCTCGAACAGATGAAGCGTCGGGGTAAGTGTTGAAGTATAATGATGCATATCTTTTTAATTGCCGCTCCATAACCTTGAATTTGCTGGCTCCTCTGCGTTTGCATTTGGTCATCAGGATGGTATTGGCTGTGTTCGACAGTGAATTAAAATTTCGAACTAACATATCGACCCTCTGTCTGTCTCTATCATCTAGACTGTGCTCGTTTGAAACGATGTAGCGTTCACTCGGTGGAAACCTTAGCACGAGGTAGTGCTGCCAAAATGCAGAGTCCTTTTACTCGATGTCATCATTCAAAGAATTGTTGTAAAGAAAATCAAGGGCCGGCCTCGTGAGGAGGTTGCGGAACCTATAGGTCAAGCTCATTCAGGGGGGTTTTAAAGCAAAAACTTGAAATCGAGGTTTAACTGACAAACATGCCAGAACCCCAATGTAGGTTCTTGAAGCCGCCTATATATATAAGTCTGTGTACCTTCGAGCTGGCGCATGTCTGAGCGATGGGGCTCAACTACGGGTTCCAAGAAAGGGCATTCCAATGTCATTAGTTCCGAGGTAAAGGGAATACGAGGTACACCAATCCACGGACTCTTTGTTTGTTTTCGCTTCACCGAATAGGCGCAGTCGTCAAATATCTCACCAATAGCTTCTGCATCTAACAAGCCATTGGACTCTTGCTGGCTCCAGCTCGATAGCAAACTACTATATGCAAAATATGCGTTTGTACTTGCTCCAGGGCGCGCGTCCACGTCTGACAGCATCAACCGACAGTACTGGTTAATCACATGGGAGCTGTGCTTGTTAAAGGTGTGGAACGGACAGAATTATCATGTGCTTTAAGTCACGTTCCAGACAGCGGTGATCAACTTAGTCTTTACCACCTCCGTTCCATCTTCTTTGTTCCCTGCTCCTATCCTCTTGTTGCCGTCACTACCATCGTCTTCGTTACCACTTTCCCAAATGTTGTTGCCCACGAATTTGACAGATATATTTTGTTGAAGAAGGGATTGATTGGAATCATGTGTCTGCGTCATGGTGACGACAGCCACTAGCCAGATGTTAACCAGTCGTCTTGCAACCATGTCGACAGTTAGAACGGTAACAAAGGGAGAAATATTCCCGAGTATCACCAACTCAGGAACGGCCTTTAGACCTAACCAGTATCACTCCTATTCCACTACCGGTTCTCTGTACCACAGAGCCGTTGATCTTGTGTTCGCAAGCGTTTTCACTCCAGATCTGAATGAATCGGATGTTCGTTTAAATTCCTTCCCAAAAGTATGAGCCATGGAGAGGATCTGTTTTTCTACTGACTTCCAATCTCAACGGAGCATTTCGGTTTCGTGGCAGAAGATGTGACCGGCCGAGTGCAGTTCCGGGGTCCTAGTCGGTGATGCAGTACAGTTACGGCACCACTGGCGTTGGGAGAGGTAAAGATACACGCAATCTCAGTGATATGGGGACATATCCATTAATAGCACTGATGCCTGATGTTGCAGTGGCAACTGCTTCACAACGTACTGATAGTGGATAGTATGGCGAGATATCGTAAAGGAGAACTGGGGAAACAGACCAGGCAATTGACTTCAATGTCTTTCACCACAGAAATTACAATAGTAACTGCCCTAAATTGTGTGATGAATGCAGCTGTAGCCCAAACTTGTTCAACAGGTTTGACCAATTGTTCCTCCATCCGACCACAAGTTCATCATTCGCGTCGCAAGAATACAAGCTCCAACGGCCCCGGGCACGTAGTAAAATGATCACGCGCATCTCTTACTACGCTCGACCCGTCATCGCCCTCCTTGAAGCTGAAGTCGAAGTTCGATACCAGGAGCGTTGTAATCGTCCGCAGCTCGGAGAGTGCGAGCGCTTTGCCAATGCACGTGTAGCGACCTGCAATAGGCACCGATTAATGGTTGAGACAGGACAGTGTATCTCTGACATACCTTGGGCGAAGGGTAAGAAGGAACGGTTGTCTTTGATAAGCTCGGGTTGGCAATACCATCGTTCCGGGACAAAGTCGTTGGGTTTCTCGTAGCATCTTTCGGCTGGACAACCATCAGCACCACAGCCTAATCCAAAACTGAGCAAGGTGAACTTACACCTGAATATAGTATATCGTGGAGCGACCAAGGTCGTATTGCCCGGGATATATCTCCCGGCAATGGTCACGCCTTCTTCAGGCGAGTCTCTATATCCTGCAGTGGGTAAGGCTGGATGCAGCCGCATTGTCTCGTTGATTACGCCGTTGAGGTGTGGCAACTTCTCCAGTTCCCGACAGTCATCCACGTCAATGCCGCTCAGCTCTTGGCGGAGCCTCTCAAGGTGTTCTGGATGACTGGCAAGCTCGTAAAATAAGAATATTGTTGTTAAAGCGACAGTATCACTGTAGAAAAAGGTTAGATCTCTCTTCATCCAGCCACAGCATTATAGAAAACCGACCTGCCAGCAATAATAGCAGTAATTGCTTCGCCCGTCAAAAGAGGCTTATCCTGCTCTACAGTGCCCTTCTCAATGGACTCGGCGATAAGATATGACGAGATGCATGTGCTCTCATCGTTTTTCTACCACCTAGTCAGCAAGTCCCACGCACACAACGGGGAGTCTACAATAAGTGTAAGTTTTATGCACCTGGATTTGCTCTTCGATTTGCGCCTGGCACCACTTGCTCCAGATATTCCAATCCTGGACCGTCGGGTGAAACTTGAAGAACTTGAATGCGATCTGCCCCAACCACGGCACAGAAGAACACGGGCCAAGGAGCGCGATAGCCCCCCGCAGGCGGGTGATCATCTCGTGCCACTGCCCGTTGTGCATCATGCCGAAGGATTTGTTGAGAGCAAACAAGCCCATGACGTCGAATGAGAACCAGTACGCAAAGGATGAGAAGGGCACGACTTTGCCCTCGTCTGCGTATTTGCCAATGATTTTGACCAGGTTGTGGGCGTGGTCTGTCATCTTCTGCTGGTACAAAGGCAATGCTGCAAGAGAATCAGCATACGCGGGTTTGCGTGGCATAGCGAGTGTGAATACTTTTGGTGGAGAAGGCCTTGGTCCAGATCCTGCGGCGTTCATCATGCCATGCCTTGTCGCGAATGGTCTCGACGCCGACGTTTGGAAGCAGAAAGTCGTAGAAAACGGATTTTGTGTTTTTGTTTCCAGGCCCATCTAGCCGCTGTAGGCCTTCTGGATCAAAGATGGTGATCTCGTTTGGTCCTACATCACTCAGCAAAGTCTTGGCTACTAGAATATTACATATGCGATTTACCAGTACGAACAAAGTCACCATATTGCTGGTGCAGCTTGTCCAATACCAAGTGGTTCCTGCTGTCCTGACACTGCACCGTATGCCATAGCTTCGAAACTCTCGCTAAAGCAGGTCCCGGGAAATCACCCAGCCTGTGGAAGAAGAGACGGTAGACCGCAATGCTACTGAGTGTGGCGATGGTGAAGCAACTTGTGGTAAGGACGGCGTTGCGCGCCAGAGCACGCCAGCTTTGAGAACTACTGAGCAGAGTTTCGGCGACGAAGAGAATAGGGGCGGATAGAGCCCAAATGGCAAAAATGTGTGGGGCCTGGAGATGCCATTCACCCTTGCGGAAGATGAAGTGGTGGACGGCAACGGCCAGCACGGACACGGTAGCGAGGCGGGGGGACAGGTCGGTGATGGGAGGATCCTGAATGTAATGCTGCGTCGTGACATTCATCATGGCTTAGTAGCTTGGTACAAAATCTTCATCCGTGACTCGAAGTTGTTCACGCTGTGCCTAGTTCGCGCTTGGCCGGCGAGTCGTCGATGATGATGATGATTCGGGAGGGGAAAATCAGTCCCCCGATACCAAGCGTAGCCCAGAAATGACTCGCGTGATACGAAAGCTGACCAGGTGACACGACGTGTACCTTTGCATTCCTTTTTCCCTCTCTCTATTACACTATACTCTCCACCTGCCGAAACACTGTGAGGACGCCGCATTCTGTCGCAGCATCAAGTGGAGGAGACGATTCAGGAGTTGATTCCGAAGCATTACGTCCGCTATGCTGGCTGCCAGCCGTGACTGTGGAGCTGCAACAGCTGAAATTTTGTGATGTTGTCTTCTCTCAATAGGCGTGGGTAACGCCCCAGACCTTTTCAGGCGCATGTCGGCCTATAACCCCGTTATTGCATGAAAGGCGAATACGCAGGGTGTCACGATGCTAGGTTCAATAAAAACTACGAACACAATTCCAAAACTGGTCCCCCCCCCCCAAGGCCCAGTGAAATGCAAGTGCCATGGTACCGCGAAACTTCGTGTGCTCCGGACAATTTTCACCGCATCATCCGTGCCTGTGACCAGGTTCTGCGATTCTTTACCAAACTTGACGCTTGTGAAGTTGATTCCGAAACAACTCGATCATATTTTCTGCAAGAGGATTCTTGTTGTAGACTGTCCTTGTGCTTCCTTCACGAGACGGAGATGCCTGCCAACTCGCCAATCTTGACCCTACCCTACACTCAACCCTCCCTGTGCTGGCAACTCTCGGCCCTTGCTGTGCTGCACCTGCAGTGCAAGGAACCACTGGATTTTGCATTCTCACGCCCCGCCGCATGTATTGTCTCATGGCATGATTCATCCTCTCCAGTGAACCAGTACGGGTCTTCCGCACTGACCTCACAATGCACACATTGCTCGTGCGATCCTTTTGTTCAACTCGAGGCAGACTTGTGCATGGATGTCGTCGATCGTGGTTCTCGAGCGGGTTCTGAACCCAAATGTCAACCTCGGCGCCAGAGGATTTGCAAGGCCCCCTCAATGATGTGCAGCATCCCGAGATGAAATCTCGAGATAGGAATGCTGCACTGGCGTCCTTCAATTGGTTGAGCGACGTCAAATCATCGCCTGCTGCGTGGGCTCGCGTGCATTACCCCTCCCCGTTTTTAGAATCTGGGGCTTGTCGCGGGGCATCCGAAGGCCTAAAGATCTTAGCCGGCACATCTGCTATTTTTATCAGTGTGACGGATTGACTGAGCAGGTTTAAGCTCGCCGCGTCGCCCGCGCGACTGGCTTTTGCCTCTGTGAATCATTCTCCGTGAATCATGGGACGCCGATTGCAAGGAGAATCGTCGAGATTGTCGCAATGACCAAGCCCGTCTCCCGCAGCGGGGTGCGTTGCGCTGTTTAAGCCGGTGCTTGCGCTCGATGTCTGGCCCCGGAGCACAACATTCGGCACCGAGTAAGCACCGCAGCCACTGCCAGGAATTCATCAGGCCTCCTTGTGGGGTCGAGGAACCTGGGCTTTTTGATCCTGAATTGGCTCTGACCCAGTCGATCGGACGATGACCCAGATGTTCCTGTCCCATTGCCAGTGTCGAAGGCTCATGAAAATAGCCGTCGTCCGTTGCCGCACGGCATCATCGCAGGAACACGCTCCATTCTCCTGGCGGTGGGAGGGTTGGGCTGCGAGATGATATGCTGCTCGCCGCAATCGCGGCTGAGCGACACGACTTGCGTCAAGCAGACAGACAAATGTCGAAATTGGTTACGCACAGCGACGGCCTGGCATGTGATGCTAGATGCCCCATCGTAGATACGGCGCGGAGACCGAGCAGCGCTTAAAAGAAATGAATCCAGCCGAACGACGCTGTTGACACGCCCTTCGAATTGATGAGGCAGCATCTGAGATAAGCCCGATTCGGGATGCTGCACGGCAGCCAAGGCGGGCGACGGGTCTGGCGTTTCCAATGCTGGATGAGTAAGACATGGGTTCCAAGGCGTTGACACACCAAGGAAGCACCCGATCCCCACCCGTTGCATGGCAGGGGTGGCTTGGCGGATAAGCTGGCACAGCAGCACGACGCCATTTGGTTGCTTGTGGCCACGCGAATGGAATAACTTGTTCAAAGATACGTGTCTGTCGTTGTTGCTCACCGCTTCTGCCGTGTGTATGTTAATCAAGCTCGAGTGCAACGCTGCTGTACATGAGCACCGGGCGAGCAGGCGCGTCTCCCTCCTCCGAAACCCTCCTACACGCAGACCTCGGTGGACAACAGCTACCTGCCCGCTACCTCCACGATACTTGATCAAGGCCGTTGTGTGGCTTGAGCCGTTAAATTATGTAATGATCCAGGGCGGAAGACCAGCGCCAGATGGCGTTTGTTGCCGAAGGCCAGTCATCTGCGGACTTGCTCTTCGTAATACGGGGGTAATGCCGCGCCACTGGGGAATGATTATTTGCCGAGTGGTTAGCGCTTGCACCGGGTGTGTGGCCGGATCTAGGGTCCGACTGAAGGGTCTCAACGCGTATCGAATGCTGGTGTATCCCGTACTTGGGATGCTTGCTGACCAGTGCCTTCTGGGGAACGTTGGGCCGCCAGGCCCGCCTGCGGATTCCGACCTCGCACCTCTTTGGTCGTGGTACGCAAATGCAACCCAGTGCGTGTCGCAATTAACATGATAGGCATGAGACAGATGCTACGTGATACCCGCATGCATGCTCGCCTCGTCCTCAGGTAGCCAGTGCGGCAAAGGGCGGGACTGCGACGCGGTATTTCCATCAATTCGTGACAAGGACACATCGGGATGCATGATGGGACGGGATCAAGGGGTCCATTCTCTCGCTTGATAAGATATCCAGGGACCCCCTCCACCTCTGGCGCCCGGGACCCTGACCCACCGCCCGCCGGACACGCAGGCAAAGATTACCTCAACAAAAGCTCAAGCTACCGTGCTGCTTCGGCGACTTTTGACTGGGTGGCAAACGTGCTGTATGTGCGTGTGTGTCTGTGTGAGTGAGATGGAATTACACTCACGCAATCAAGAGGTGGGGAACGTAGGGGAAAAAAAGGACGCAAGACCAGGAAGGGGGCCAGCTATCAAGGGAGACATAGGGAAAGCCCATCCGTAAGACAATGTGCAAAAACGCACCGAACACGTGCCAATCAGGATAGCCCTAGCCGGGGCCCAATCCTGAAGCTCTCGTGGGAGCTAAGCAGGCAGCAGAGCAAGGCCCGTTGGGTCGATTTCGATCTCCAGGAGCCCGCTAGCTGTGGCCATGTGTTCTAAAACGGGAATTGGCGGTTATGCTTCGACGCAGGCGCAGGCGCAGCAATGGCTGGGGATGGGGATGGATGGGAAAGAAGGGGTACCAACGTGCGGACGATCGTCATGGCGCACGCCGGACCCTTTAGGGTCGCTTTATTTTTATTTCTCACTTGCTAGCCTAATCCCAAAAGGGGCAGGGGCCTGGACTTTTTTACGGGGATCTACCATTTCTGGGTTTACCCAGTCTTGTGCTTGTTTTGTCTGATGTGAGCGGTGGACACAAACCGACGCAGCGCAGCCGTATGAGGCCACAAAGGAATGGCCATGCATCCCGGGCTGGCCTTATCGTTGGATCAATACCCACCCGGCCGCGTTCCAACTGCCCGTGGGCAGACAGAGACACGCCGTAGGGGAGGGGGTGCGGCGTGCGTTGGGGGCCCTCGACGAAGCAAGCGAGTTCTTTCGGGGATCGACATGCAGATGAAGGGCACGTCTACTTTGTGGTAGGGAAGGG